>CM068370.1:271759395-272339395 GCA_034769895.1 Magicicada septendecula | reverse complement strand
TCTAAATGTTGCCTGTTTTGTAGTTAAAAATTATAAACATTTTTTGCTATCCACTATTTTCCTTCAATGTTTCCATGTTCTCGTGTGTTCCATAATAAACTCTTAATTCTCTTCTTTTGGTTTTCGTTTATTGTGCTGTTTAGCTTATACATCTTTTCACGCTTCTCAAAAACTGCATTTTCGCCGATCGATTTTACTGATTGATATATTGTCTAGGAGTGTAAGGATTTTTGCGGGTCGTATTCATTAACTTTAACAACTCGTATCATTGGCAATACAAGGCGGTTTAAATCTTACAATGTCCGGTTTAAATTACATTAGTAATCGGTGTTTCCACTAATTTTTTAAAACCTAATTTTACTTAAACCTCAAGTTTCGTTGTAGATTATTATCACATAAAACAATAGATCGGACATACACCACCAAGAATTCACCATACAAGAATTCATGAGACAATGTTTCGATTACATACAATTTTTCATCATCTTCAGGTGACTAAAATCCTAACCTGAATTGTACTATAAGCTAATTACTACGCACAAAATCATAAAATTATGTCGCCGAAACAAAGTGTTAAAGTGCAATAAACAATAAACTCAGCACAAAAAAATTGTAAGTGAATAAAATCATAAAATTAAGCTAACTGATTAACTGTAATGACTACAAAGTTCTTTGTGGGGAATGAGTAGGGAGTGTTGTGTTTGATGCATGTTTGTTCCGTTTCTCCGGTTAATAGGCACAATAAACAATTACTGTATTAGTTTAATTAATGTTTTACATCAGTTCAATTGTATTCCTTTTTCATTGTTTTTCACGGCGCATTTTTGTGAATATAAAACAATACTCTATAATTATTACATTCTTCGTACTATTGTAATGGGGTAGAAAGAGTAGGTGCTCCAATAAAAAGAAAGCAGACATTTTTATATGAGATCTGTTGACAGTATACAATAACTACTCTGATCATTTAAAAAGGCGAATAGTCTTAACTGATTATTTTACTGCAAAATATTGCTGATGGTGAATTGGAACGCTCCTGGCGTATTGCTCTTAGGCTAAACGCTGCTGACAAAGAACAAATTACGAAAAGACAATCCAAATGTGTTGGAGTCTGAAGTTATCTAGAATTCGATGTTTTTTTTGTATCATCACATTCTTCCATTTTTTGCGGAATACGTACAGAATCTGATCACTATACGTAGTTGGAAAAGGATAATTTAAGTACGTGAGAACAGTGGTAGGTCGATAATACTCGACAGTAACTGAACCATCAGTAATTCACGCAGCATCACATGCATACTTTTTAAAAACAAATCCGAATTGACATATAATTTTGTACTATGTGTTGTAATCTGATGATTACAGTGGCGATTTAACGCATGGGGGAACCGGCGGCCGCCGGGGGCCTCGGTCTCTAAGGGGGCCTCAAAATATTGAAAACAACAATCACGCCATTCAAGAATTACTCGTATATTAAGTTTTTTTTTACCAAAGATATCAGTTTCACTGCTTCATTTTAATGATTTCAAATATCGGAGTCATGTTAATCGTTATCCAATAAAGTATTATCCTATTGGGCAATGCGTTAACCTGCGGCTCGCTCTGAAATACTATATCAAAGGCTTGCCGAAACCATACACTCATTTCTTAAACTATGACCCTAATTTCTGTAAGCACCCGCACTAATAACATTCGTACACATTCAATTGAATTGTTATCGTTCCCCACTCCCTTGTTACTCGATCGGTACATATACAAATACAGCAACTGAAATTCTTGGAAATTGAAATTGATTCAATTCCCAACCTATTAGTTCCAAGAATTTCAGTTGCTGTTTTTGTATACATACCGATCGAGTAACAAGGGAGTGGGGAACGATAACAATGCGTTTGACTTACCGATGTTATGTTTATGCTACACAATATCCGACAGTATTCATTTGTCTTTCAAAGTGATCGTGTCAGTGAGAGTCTATTAGCCTAAGTTTTCTAATTTAACACTCTTCCTAGTTAACGTATCAATTACTATCATTTATAATGAGGCGTTTTGAAAGTGGTTGTGCTAAGCGTAAGAAAGTCAAAGAACGAGAAGAAAATATTAAGAGAATTCCGAAACTAATTAATTATTTCAATTATACTGTCAACAAAAAGGATAATACTGCATATGATAATGTACCGGTAAATCACATTCCTGGCCCCTCAACTTCGAGTTCAGAGAAAAGCGATTTACAGAAACAAGCGGAAGCAACAAACCGTGTGCTAGAACGTAAAGATTTGATAACGTACAGTGAAGAAGATATTCAAGATCAGGTGACAGACTATGCTTCAGGAAACTATGTAAGTACCATTATTTCAAAAAACAGTCACTATACAACATCAGACCCCGGTCTTTGGCCACATACCGATGACATCTTACGGGATTATTGGGTAGAAAAGGGACCTTCCGCTTGTCAAAATAAAGAAAATAATTTTGATAAATCAGCCCGTGTATATAAAACTGGGGATAATATGGAAGAAAGCTGCCTTACTCAAGCAATGTTCTCGCGACAATTGCCAAACAAAGAAATCGTACAAAGAGAATGGCTCATTTATTCACCTGCGAAGGGAAAAGTTTATTGTTTTGCGTGTAAATTATTTTCTCACTCCAAATTTCCATTTAGCGGAGATGGATTTAATGACTGGAAACATGCTCTGAAAGCTGCATCAGAACATGAAAATAGTCAAGAACATAGAAACTGCATGGTAGCTTATTGTAGTCGCTCAAAAACACTCGGGCGAATAGATACACAGTTGGTCACCCAATTCAATAATGAGCAACAATACTGGAAAGAGGTGTTGAAAAGAGTTTCTGCGGTAATTAAATTCTTAGCACTAAGAGGTTCTGACCAAAGAATTGGTTCAGTAAAAAATGGAAATTATTTGGGTATTTTGGAACTTATAAGTCAGTTTGACCCATTCTTACAAACACATAAAGAAATATGGCAATGCAGGGAAAGGGATTCCATCATACTTGTCAGCCACCATTTGTGAAGAGTTCGTAGAAATAATGGGGACTAAAGTTCTTTCAGTAATCAGCTCGGAAATTCAAAAAGCAAAATACTATGCTATTTCTGTAGATTCCACTCCGGATGTGACTCATATTGATCAACTTACTTTTATAGTAAGATATGTGATAGACGCTGTTCCAAAAGAGCGATTTTTGCAGTTTATTCCTATTCATGGTCATAATGCAGAACATCTTACTGAGGTTGTGACACACTTCTTAGAAACCAATAACATAGATATCCTGAATTGTAGGGGTCAGTCTTATAACAACGCAGCAAACATGTCAGGGCGATGTTCAGGATTACAAGCAAAGATAAAAGAACTAAACAAGTATGCTGAATATGTACCATGTGCTGGACACTCACTTAACTTAGTAGGGGTACATGCTGTCAAGTGTGTTTCAACTGTGACAATTTACTTTGATGTGGTACAAAATCTTTACACCTTCTTTTCATCGTCAACACACCGCTGGGAGATACTCGGTTCACATTTAGGACCTCATCATAAAGTGGTGAAACAACTTTCAGACACTAGATGGTCTGCGCAAGCGGACGCAATAAATGCTTTATGTGAGGGATATAATGAAATCAGATTAAGTCTTCAGTCTATAAGAAATGATGTGACAAATCAGTCGTTAGAGACACGTCTTATGGCTCAAGGATTAGAGAAAAAACTTGATAAACTTGAAACAGTTTTTCTAACAATACTGTGGAATGAAATCCTCAGTAGATTTAACGCAGTAAGTAAACTACTGCAAAGTGAAAAAGTGAATTTGTCTGTAGCAGTTAAGATGCTGAAGTCATTAATTGTCTTGATTAGGGAGAAGAGAGATGGTTTTGACGATTATGAGTCCAAATCAAAAGCGAAATCAGTTGTGAAAGAATATCATGATACACAAAGGCGTCAAACAAAACGTAGCTCCATTCTTGCATTTGCAGATGGTGGATGTAGTAATGAGGAACTTCTGGGAAGAGAAAAGTTCAGAGTAGAGACATTCCTACCCATAATAGACACCCTGGTTTCTAGCCTAGAACTCCGAAGTAAAGCATACATAGACATTTTTAGAGGTTTGGTTTTTTGGAAAATCTGCATGTGTTAGAGAGTTCAGAAATTTCAAAATATTGCGGAAACCTTGCAAATTTTTATAGTGGAGACTTTATTACTGCCGAGCTAATATCTGAATGTCACCATTTTGCTGCATATCTAAAAGTAAATATAAAATATTTCCAAGGATATGCTGGAGATGATAATGAAAAAAATATTAATATTCATAACTTGTACAGTTACATGAATAATGAGAATATTTTATCAGCATTCCCCAATATGGAAATTTCTATGAGAATTTTTCTCACTTTATTTGTGACCAATGCATCTGGAGAACGTTCATTTTCGAAGTTGAAGCTAATAAAAGATGAGTTACAAAATTGCAAGGCACAACCACGCTTAAATAATTTAAGTTTGATGAGTATTGAACATGACATTTTGGCAGAAATTGATTTTGAAGACACAATTCACGATTTTGCCTCCTCGAAGTGCAGAAAAGTTCTTCTTTAAAGAAGTAAAGACTAATTATAATTAATAAGGGGAGAGTGGAGTGTTAATAACTGTGTAATAAATGTGTAAACTTCGTTCGTTCAATCGTCCCTGCTTTAACATCAAATAGGTGAGTTTATTATTATTATTATTATTTTTACATTCGTCTGGGGCCTCTACCTTTCTTGATTCGGCCCTGGATGATTAAAACTACAGACCCTACTGAATTGCACACATTTTATTTTTATTGTATTTAAAGCTGTCATAGCCTGTCGTACTGGACAGTGTTTCTTTAGTACTATACCTTACTGTATGGTCAACTAAAGAAACAAGTTTACGACATTGAACATAACTGATTTTTATATTATAAACATCCGTGTTTGCACCTGTCTCGGTTTATGGGGATAAGAATAAATTTACGAAAGAACCGTAGGTGCTTTGTAATTGCAGGCAGGCGCATTCCGAACGGCGGTGGCGGCGGTCAGTAGTAGTGGGAATATAGGACGTCTCTGTTCGTTGCAATACAGTTATTACAATTGATTTTTCATTGAATGGAATAAATATGTGGTTATAAATTTTGCATTGAAGATTTCCGTAAGACAATTGTGATACCCGTGTTAAAGAAGAGGTGTGTACGGACTATAAGACCATTAGTCTTATATATCTCATCGAGCAAAATCATTAACACGAGTAATATTAAGAAGAATAAACCGAAAAATAGAAGGAGTATTAGACAACAGACAGTTTGCGTTTGGGACTAGGGATGCAGTGGGATGTATGAGAATGTTTATAGATAGGGTGCTGGGAAGGGTACAGAGCAACTGAACGTCTGTTTGGAAGAAGGCTTTTGATCAGTTGATGGGGATTCTGAGAAATCTAGGTTTGGATTTGAAGATTCAGAAGATTATCAAGGCATCGAATATGACACAGGGGGAGGGCATAAGAATATGACACGAAGAAACAGAAGATGTCTACTTAGGAAGAAGTGTGAGGCAGGGATGTTGTGTGTCACCAGCCCTGTTTGATAGAGAATAACTGATCGAGGAAGCTCTCAAAGACATTAAGGACACTGGTTATATGTAGGCAGGTGGTGAGAAAATACAAAAAACTGAAGTGAAAAGCAGTGCTGGCAACGAGTGAGGGACAGTTGCAGAAAATGTTGGACAGAATAAGTGAGACTGGAGGCGGCACTACGTCATAAGAATTCGACAAATCTGAACATACGACTTTGTCGAAACGACTACTACTACTACTACTATAGTGACAAATACGAAGTAATGAGAACATCAAATCAAGGGGCACGAAGATCATAGTTGGAGAAAACCTGTTGGAGCAAGTTAGAAATTTTAAATATTTAGCCAGCTTTCTGAGGCTTAATGACGATATCAGTAAGAGAAATGCAATTATAAAAGGAAAATTCAAAAACATTACAATTACAACCACAAAAAATCTACTGGTTACAAAAACGACACTGCTTAGTTTTAGAAAGTGGATTGCAGAGTGTTATGTACCGAGCATATTATTAAATGGTGTAGAAACATGGAAACTAAGGAAAATAGAAGTAAAATATTTGGAGAGTTTTGAAATGTGGAGTGTAGAAAAGTCAGTTAGAGGGATAGTGTGACTAAAGAGGAAGTGTTGAGAAGAACTGATGAGGGATTCCTCATCGATAATTATAATGATGGAGCACATATTGAGACAAAATTGTATTTAGAGAACAGTAATAGAGGGAAACGACTGAAGGAAAGACAGCCAGAGGAATAAAGAAGTTTGGAATATTATGTGATCTGAAGGACGGTCGAGGATCTAGAGAGCACATAACTGTTATAGGTGAGGTCTGCGGTTCTTTTTATCTTCAATAGTCAGTTCCACTGAGGAAGAAGAAGAGAAACATTGCGTTTATTATTTTATTGTTTTTGTCGTTATACAAATTCATTCGTACGTTCTATTATAATATTCTGTTATTAACTGTACTTCAAAATGATTTCTGCTAAGACCGGCTGATAGATCCTACAGAGAAACGTCTAGATGTAACAAGATAAGAAGACCGATGAAAACGGAAAAACCATAACGAATGGAGAAAAAAGGTTTACGACAATACGGCCATGTAAGAAGAATGGAGAGGGTTGGAGAATAATAGGAGTATTATCAGTGGCTTAACTAGGAGGTGCTCGTGGGGGGGGGGGACACTAGCTTGAAGGTTGGCCTACCCATTTTGGAGTCGCGTGGGTAACTGTTTATTAATGCTGCAAATACTTACGTTATTTACTAAATGTTAAGCGACTGTCATAATTAAGAAATCTCTAAGTTTGTTTTCAAACTACAAATATTGTATTTCTTTAGTTTCTACAGTTATTTATAAGACTTATTTTAACACACGCAACTGGCTTAGAAATAAGCCTACAATAAATGATTATTGAATTTCGCGGAAATTAATCCCCAAAGCTCTGGGGAGGATTGATCCCCGCGATCACCTTCGTACTAACGCCACTGCTAAACGTATTTCAGAATTAAATATTTGTAGGAAGGAATATAAGGCGATGACCTAAATTCGAATTAACTAAATTCGACGTAAAGCAGAAGAAACGATGGAGAGATTCGAGTTGAGGGATGAAGTTGCGTAACGCGGGGACAGATTGAAATGTATGATCGGTGAACTCAATGTGGAACAGTGCAACTACAGTATATGCTAAATTTGAAAACTGCATGCTTCGCTAAACAGTATGGGCTATAAGTCGCTTGGAAAAAATGCGTTTTGATCATTTCTAGTGATGAAAGCTCTGTGAAACGGTCATGGACTACCCACCCAATTTTAAAACATCGATGCTGACGTTGACGTTTCGACAGAATCTATTGTCATCGTCAGGACTTGTATACGGGCAATTCAGAACAACTAACACACGTGTAATGAGTATTAATGTGTAAGAAATATTATACCTGTTTTTTTTAGAATAGTAATATGTGTGTAATATTAGCATTATTATTTATGTAACATGTACACAGATAGGCCTATGTTAAGCACTAACAGGCATGAACCGTCAACAAATTAATACACCATCACCACCTACAAAGTAACACACAGCTTTGTATAGAAAACCTATATAAAAAAGAACCGCTACTTACACTGGACAGGACTCGGAAGCACAACCACACTGACGCGATGGTATTGAACGAATTTCGGGTAGGCTTAAGTTTGTATTTAATGTACTAATTTAACTTACACTTGAAAACGATCAGACCTTTTATCGTTTTTTAATTCAGGGTCATTATTAAACTAAGATAACTTTTAGTGCCAAGCGACTTCCCCTGAATCTGCACATTGATTATATTATAATAAATTATAGTGATTTATTCACATTATATTTGCCTGAAGAGAACCGTTCAGTCCAATCTTTGTTCAATATAAATTGAGAATCTTTTTAATTGAGTAATACTGAGTAAGTAACAAATGACAAATCGAGTAGTATTTTAAACTGACAATCAGTCATAAGTAAAAAACAAAGATTATAATGTTTTACGTTCAAGAACCACAACAGTTCGACAATTCAAACCACTGCTGATCGCCGACTCTCTTCGGGTTAGTAAATTTGAAAAAGCAATCGACAGTGCAATTAATTCTATTATATTTCTCAGAAACATAGAAAGTTTGACCACGCCAAGTACTGTTATTTTTAAAGCACAGTACACAAAATTTACTGTTTATTAACATTTATGTATATCAACGATGTTTACAAGTAGAAACGTTTTTTGAACAAACAGGGACCTGCTATTTTTATTTAAATGTAAAAAGTTGTCAGTGGAAACAATTTTCCGCGTACTATCATTGTTACAGCAACAATATTGGCTACTACTCTCAATGACAAGTAATATAAACGTGCCACAGCCATCTGGATGACACGCCTCCGTTATTATAGATTGTCTGGTTGTGACGGCTTTGTAATCGACATCACGACCGAGCGTGCCAACAATATGAAGTCGTTAATATCTGTAGCTAACTATAATAGTGCCGGTCAATACGAATAATTTACCTTACGTTTTCTGGTTTCTAGTTTATTTTCCTGAATTATAGTTCACTTTAAACTAAACACGAGTTCGAGTTCGTGTTCTTTGTCGTGTTTAATGTACACGTATGTACTTGATAAGAAGAACGTTAAAACAGTCTGGAAAGTTAGTTGGCAGTAGGAAGTTACGCTGAAATTAAATACAGTTGAACGTCTGCTAGTGTCTCGAATTTTGTTTAATTAAAATGAAATTTCCCTATTACCTTCATGTCACTTTGCATGTAAAAATTGCGCCGAATGTTGGCAACAAGAATTGTTTTTATAATGTTTATTAAGAAATCACTCGTGCTACTTTAAGATTACCTAATTTGTATTTACTATCTTTACGTTCCACTTATTAACATGTACTTATTCCACGTGTTCTTAATTTGCTTTATGATACACAACAATTTGTTCTGATGATGATGATGATGATTAACTACGTTGTTACCATTAAATATTTAATTTTTCCTATGATGAACATGGAATCACATATTGTTAAAAACTTTTAGATTTTCCTTTTAACTAAAGTCGATAGCGCCAAATAGTATCACAGCCAGAACATAACCAAATAACGTAACGTACAATCAAAAATTAATTATACGTTAAGCCGGTGCCATATAAAGAGGAAAAACTGTGAATGTAGTGGCTGGTGCGTAAAATTCCTCTTTGCAGCTTGCAATAAACGTCTGTTATGTACACAAAATTTTAGTTCGTACGGATGTATGCTATCCAAATTTGGGGCTACACCAGAAAGAGCAATTATGATATTATATACCATTTTTAAGATAAAGGCTTAAGGGCCATCGTTGGTGTTCCTTAGTTCAACAGGACTTTTTACTCAACAGGGTTCTGGAAACGGGACTTTTGACTGATACGACTGTGAAACGGGTGAAAGAGTACATCACCATGAAAACGTTGAAGCGATCCTACTGTTAGACAATGCCACGTTCTATAAGAAGATAACATTTCTAACAAAGTGTTGAATGTTAATATAAAAACAGAGCAGTGCTGGGTGGAGCACAAGACTGACTTGGAATATTAATATGGTTAAATAAAGTCAAGAGACACAAGTAGCTTACAAATATTTTAGATGTAAGTTAAGTACTAGTTTAGGTTGGATCAAAATCGCCATTAGTCTTATGACTAGGGGACACTTATATAAGGCATTTATGTAATCCTACATTAAATTAATAAAAATAAGTGTAGCATCCCAGCCAGAGATCAGCTGTGAAAGTTCATAATTACCGTTTGGCCATTTTATTCAGTAATGCACTGTACAATGATAACGCGAAACCTACGTTAATAAACATAAATAACGTGGTATGTTGCCAAATTCGTAAAGTGTATTCACAGTTGCTGTAATGTCACAACAGACTGCTGGCGGATTTAATACAACAGACGAAACGCCTTCTCCGTTAAATAAAGGCTACCATATTTTTCAGATCCAAAACGAGGACACCTTGATAAAACTGGTGGTGTTGAACGAGGACATTCGAGGACGCCTTGATAAAATTGGTGTGGTGTTGACTGAAGGGGGTACTATCTGCGCATGTTCTGATTAACCCAATATTTTCATAATTTCGTAGTTTCTTTATAACTCTAGAACATTAAATAACATTTTTAACGTTTTTAAAATTTATAAACCTAAAATATTTGTAATGACTTTTAAATTGTTCATTAAATTAAAATAATATTAAGATTATTAACGAAACATTATTTGGATTAACATGGTCTTCACATCCCCTTTCCATTTGTACTACATTGAAAACTCCAATCGGCAAACTCAACACCTAACTTTATCATCCGAACAATCAATCTTCTGCACAATAACGGATACTGTTCTTTCAAATGCTGATTGAATGCACATTTTCGTTTCGGCATTATTACAAAGCTATTAAAAATTAAATAATTAACTAAAATTAAAAGTGACGCCTCTTTAACTAACACAACTGAAATAACACGAACACCGTAAGTAAGGATTCGAACATTACAAAAAACGACAGTACATATACGTGTACACTATCGATGTCGAAATCATGTGTCGATCGCACATTATTTTTATTCATCGTATGTTTATTCTGATCTTTGCCATAAGAAATTGAAACACGTAAATCTGAAAACGCCATTAGGCCTAATTAGCAATTTACATTCTGTGTCAAAAACGAGGACAAAATCATGTTTTGGCCGAACTACGCCCGGGGCGCCCGGACATAATCATAAATCGAGGACAATCCTGGGCAATGAGGAAGAATGGTAGTCCAAGTTAAATCCAACTGACGTTCAGTTTTTTCTAGTTATGTTGATGTCCATACATGTTTCGTCCTCTTGTACGGGGCGATATAAGGCGGCTATAAGGTGAATAATAAAGAATACTATGCTAAAAGTTCAAAGGATTTGATACAATTTTAATAGGTTTATATAATTATAAAACTATTTAAATAGGTATGACTGCAAACTATAGGAAAACACGCATGAAAATATCGAGAAAACAAAAAAAATTTCCATCGAATATCCAAATGCTATATTAAAAATTAGCCTGTAATACGTACAACTGCCTTGGTATGATTAATTATTAATGAGAATGATAAGAACTGAGGAAGCTTAAAAATTGAAATTGCTTATAGAAGCTGTGGAGACAGATGCTTTCTGAAGATACGCTTCGAAAAAGCGACTGGACGGGGTACAGAATATATCAGCTCACAGTAGTATTAGATATGTCGTGGGATTTAAGGAAACCACTGAACAACGTCAATTGATATTTTACGCGAACTTTGCACGAATGGCCGATGGCAGATTATCAGAGGTAGTGAGAGTATGGGCAGCATTAGAAGGGAAAGAAAGAAAGGCTCCGAAGAATATGGTGAGGGCACTGAGCGAGAGAAGAGTATTTGAAGTTATAATCATAATAATAACTATTATATTATTATAATATAATAAACGTAGTATGTTAACAATATAGTATAATAATAATCATTATATTCGTTGTTATCACAGATTGATAATTTTTACTGCGCGCGCGTGTGAGACATTCAGGTCCAATGTATTATCGAGTACGTATTACGAATTTTATAGAATTACTGAAATAGTGTCTTGGTTTTAATAATTGAGATATGATCTCCTCACTGATATATTGTATAGACAACTAGTTTTAGTAGAACACAATATCTAGCCCATCCCGAATTTGACGAGTAAAAAGTCGAATGTCAATTTTAATATATTTTTACATTATAATTTGTTATGTTTAACATAGTAGTGTTAGTACCTACGATTTTGTATCCTGTTATGTCAAACAGAGTGTTATCTATGTGTTATGTCACACTGATGTTGTGAATTTCTGTTCAGTCTATCCCTGTAAGTCCCTTCATCTCTGTCAATAAGTAAAAAGAACATAGAAAAAGTAAATAAATGTAGAAACATGTAACACAGATCACAACATGTAGGTTGCCATATTTGTGTGTATAAATATATGCATATTTTGTGGAAGTATCGGTTTTTATACTACACGTAGATTTCAAGAATTTATAATAAATTTTGTGCAGAAATCCAACTGGTTTTAAGAGTTATGAAGTGAAACTCACTTGGAATGCAAGCTGCAGCCGAAGCTGTTACGAAAGTGCTGGAACTTCTTACAGTTAGAGAATAAACACTGACTTTAGAAAACAGTTTGTGAAATATTTTGGTCTGTAGTTCTATTACCTACAACACAGAAACGTAGATACGAAAAAGACAGAGGAGATATTTGAAATGCGACTATGAGGAAAATTGAAAAACGGAGGAAAATAGTCAGATACGGAGTAAAAAAGTGGAGTAGTTATGAGAGTAACAGAAAAAAACAAGTATCCGTTTAAGTTACAGAAACATGTTAGAAAAAATAAAGCTGAATCAGCCACGTACTGACAAGAAACCTTTTGTAGACATTAATCATTGAAGAGAAATTGCAAAACAGATAAAGGGAAAAGAAGCGCAGAATGCTGACGATATGAAGTGAAACTGAAAAAAAACGGCACAAAATAGAATAGAATAGGGAGCTGGACCTCTCGTTACATAAATTTATAATTGTCGAGGAAATGGGTATAGAATTCGTTGCTCGACAAGTTTGGGCTAGATGGATAGTGTCTAGAGGAAACGATCAATCCTGGAATGAAACAAGTCAAACAAGAAATCCTGACTTAAGACGGTCATAAAATTTCCAAGTAATATGTGTGCTTTGAACATATCAAGAACGGACTCTTGATAAAATAGCACCAACATAATTTCTCTGTCTCAACAATAATGGAGAATTTACCCACTTCTTGATGTTTTTCATCAACCACTTTTCTTCCTATTCCTCTTCATCTCTTCATTCGTCTTTACTGTTTCTTTGCTTACTTCTTCTATATATTATCACTTCTCACGTATCTTTCAGCGTTTATGGCCTTACTACCAGTGAAATGAAAATTTCGACCAGCAGCTTCACGTTGGCAACGCTAGTAGATTGTGATTGTGCTAGTGAGGCTATAGTTATACCTCGTGATGAGAGTTCCATGATATGTGACGAAGGGAATTTATCTTGCCTTGAGAAAGTGCATCGTCTCGAAGGAGAAGGAATAAAGTACCTCTTAAATGGAACCCATCAACTATTGGAACGAAAGACAAGCGGAAAAACAATGAATTATTTTTCCTAAGTAATCCAATATGGCAACTCATAAAAGATATGATTAAGGGTTGTAAGTATTAACGTCTTCTTTTACGCTGCTTTTGTTATTACTGAATTGTAAGAAAGTTGTTCAATAGTATTTCAGAACTCGACGTATTCGTGCACGCACTCACGAACGCACGCGCACACGCATACGTTCACGGCAGCATCAGCGGCGACCCCATGAAAATTATATAATAAAAACTTCGAGCGAGGAGTGAGTAGCGTCTAAACCAACAAACCCCACTGTCACATAAACAAACATATGAAGCATGGGAACCGGCGGCAAGGGTGGGGGTGAAAATATTCATTTTAATCGGTGGCTGAGTCGGAGGCACGCGACCAAAGTCAATGGTTCGGAATCGAGTAGCTCGCTTTCCCCTCAACACTGCTGCAATTGACAATCTGTTCCCTCCCCGACACATACGTACACATAATCACAGGGTAGTTTCTGCCAAGTGCAGCACCCCCGCTTCCTTACTCGCTTCCTTCCTAGCTGACACTGTCGTAAAACACACACACACACACACACACACACACACACACACACACACACACGCGCGCGCGCGCGAAGGTTTACAATATTTGTTTACTTTGAATCAATTGCCACACAGTTGACACCAATATCATTGTTTTGCATAAACAACTCAATCAGGTTTAAGGCTGTAGTTTTCCTTGAGCACTGTAGGAACGTTATCGAGTTTTGATTTACGAAAACAGTAAACTATGCTCGCTAATTACGAAACGTTATTCAGTATATGTTTAGAAACGTATATGATAAATTTTACGTTCAAAATAAGGGTGAAAATAAGTCGGGCTAAAGTAAGTAGCAAAATTGGGGGTTACGTAGGGTTGTACCTAGTTTCCAGCCTTTCCGTGGATTACCGAACCTCCAGTACTGTGTGCAAATGAGTACAGTCTCATTTAAAATTGTAATAAGGACGGAATGGAGTCAAATTCTACAGGCGGGGCAACATGATTCACTAAAGACAGGACCAAATCAAGTCCAGTATTATGACATTCAATGGGACGGCTTAAATACTATCGTCAGATAACCCCATGCATAGGAAGGGAGAAACCGGCGGACTTAATACATTTTTCTGTCTCGTGGTCTCTTTGTCTGAAGTCTGTATACTTGTAGACTAAAGCTGACGTACTTTTGCGTATGTGTTGCTGCCAAATCAACGAATCTCGTGTGTAAAATTATTTCTTTTCCGCCATACAAACCGCAGATGGATTTTGGCTTCGCCAAGCACCTTGCATGCCGAACGGTTCACAGAAAGCAGCGCCTAAACTCCTAAACAAGTTCTATGATAATAAAAGGAGCCTCTATTGTTATTATTACTATAATTATCATCATCATTTTAATGGTTTAAATATTTTCAGAAACAGAAGTATTAATAACAACAACTATAATAATAATTATAGTCTAGTAATTTCTTTTTTACGAGGGTAAGTGGAAACATTTGCTGAACAAATGTCCCGAAGGTTGCACACTTCGGGGTATGTAGGTTTGGGTGTTATACCCGACCTAGTAAATAACGACCTCCCTTCCTCTATTAGGACAGTAACCTGGACTGTTTGACACATTACTTCGGGCTAGGCCTATTATTCTTCACTCTAGGGATCACGTCTGGCTTGTTATTCTTCTTAAATATTATGTTGTCCAAGTCTACCTTCTTTGCCCAAAGAATCTCTTCTGCGAAGCGTGCCCCACACGAGGCATCGCTTCGACGATGTTATCCTGGGAGATCTCCTGCCTAATATCCTTTTGCAGCGATTTTCTGCATTGTTCCTATGTTTCGCAGACGAAAAACATAGGCGGCTCCCGGGTAGTACATGCACTTTTAATAATAATAATATATTTTTTTTAGAAGGGAAAAAATGCTATATGCACCGTCAGAGGAGGCCGTGCTTCCTGGTGTGTGGGAATCTCACCCACTAAAAAACCCACCTCTAATTCAGGCATTCAATCCATTCTAGAACCACATAGTGTATTACAACAACAACGACGACGACGACAACAACGACAACAACAACAACAACAACAACAACAACAACAACAACAACAACAACAACAACAACAACAACAACAACAACAACAACAACAACAACAACAACAACAACAACAACAACAACAACAACAACAACAACAACAACAACAACAACAACGACAACAACAACGACAACAACAATAACATAATCATCCTCAATAGTAGTAGCAGTAGTAATATTAGTAGTAGTTAGTATGTATTACAACGATACATATTATTAAATGTAAGCGTGTCGAGCCCCAAGATAACGGGCAACAAAATTATATAACAACACAATTATATATGCAGGTTGTAAGTAATTATAACAATACCAGGTGTAACTATAATAAGAGTATTAGATTTATGAGTATTTAAAAATTCATATTTATTGTTTTATCAAGCCTTATAAATAATAAAACATCGTTAATAATCTTCGATCAAGATATCACTCATTATTAAGTGTTTATCTCTTAAACTATACGGTGTTACACACATTTAAAACACTCTTACATCTAGACATGTTAATAATCTTAATCTAGACATTTATTCAATTTGATTTACTAAAACAAATAAAATTAAAATGTAATTTGAATTGAATTCTTTTAATTCAGATCTGACCTCAGCTTGCTCAGTCTATACCAATTTTTAAAAATTAAATTTAAAATTATATTAATTACTTTTAGACTGGTATTTGTTTTATATTCAAAATTTAAGTTATTCTTTTCTATAATGCAAGTAACAAATCAATTTAATTATTTACTTTGATAAACAAAAATATACTATCTCAAATTTAAACTCTTTTTTTCTCTTATTTCTTTATATGCGATCGCTCATTCTTACGACTAAACATTTATCTAATATTATTATATATTATTTCTAATTATAAACTTTTTTCTTTGTTTTAATTTATTGTCTTTTTGAGATTAATTTTTATATAGTCTTTATGAGCTCTATTAAAAAAATCATTTATAAATGCATTATGCATGTCACCTCGAGTTTTGATGATCTTACGACTTAGTGACGGGGTCCAGCGTTGTCCAGAGTTCGGTTTCCGTTACTCCTGTCTTGGCGTGGTCCTGGATATGTCCAGAGTCCAACGTCGTTCTTCAGCAGTGTGTGGTCCGTCTCAGAGAATTGCTATCTGCTGCAAGGTGGATCTCAATCGTCGGTTAGGCGTCAAAAAACATCTCCTAACGTCCAGCATCTCTCGTCGCTCTTGTAGCTTCTCCGTAGATACTCTTTGTAGACTTAAACGGTCCCGGTACTTTACGCTTCCCGAAATATTGTCAACATAATTATTGAACGTCTTATTCGTTCGTCAATGAAACTTATAATAAAATAAAAACTGTTCTGCCGACGGACAGCATGTCCAACTGCAACTGTGTCTTGAAATGAAGAGAAGGGTTTTCGGTCGAAACCTTAATTTATACCCTCTCGAGATTCCGCACCTGTTGGCTCCGAAATCATCTTGTCGAGACCTGCAGATCACATGCTAGCCCCCACTCCCGAACCTTTTCATATATTTGCAATTTTTAGCAAATAGCAATGTTTTGTATGGAATCGAGATAGCACAAATCATAGCTAATTTGATTAAGCACTCACTGTATTAATTTGAGCGTCTTAGGGTAATTTGCGTATTTTTGGCACATTTATTTCGCACTGTCTCCGCGTAATGTGTCCTATTAACGTCATTTTCTCACTGGGGATAATTATAAATTTTACACACACTTTGGTGCCTTTGGTTTGTTTATACACTAATTAGTTTTCACACAGTGAATTAAAATAATTATTTTATTAATTACTTGGGGGAGGGTAGCTGAGATTCCTGTCTGTACATGCATCACTAACACACACAAGATACACGCGTAACACATATACAATCGAGCAGGTGTTCCTTGCCTGTCGAAACAGGTTAATTTCTCCCCTAATATAACAATGAAATATTTTTACCATCTCAGACCTGTCTATTTACCCGTAACTTATAATAATTCTACAAATTTTATATTTATTTAAATCAATGCCCAATACAGCGTATGGCTGTATCGTTGTAGTATTTTAGATTGTTTTGCTAACTACGTACGTAGAAACAGGATATAATTTTCGGTTTGGAAATGTTTTTATCAGCCTCTGTATATTCGGAACCACTTGATAAATGTTACTGAAATAGACGTCAAGTTTACGTTTTTATTTAAATTGGTAATGTATTCAAACCATTTGAAAAATAACAAAATTTCAAACTTAACCAATTTTATTACGTAATTTTTCTTATGTGACGCTTACTAAAATTCTTGGTCAACCATTTTTGATTTCTTGATTTATTTATCCTAGGACAAACTTTAAAAATGAATCATGTGGGCTTTTTGTCATGCAAAATGGTTTAGCCGTTCTGATCCTACAAGGACATTACTGGAATGAATATTTGGTTAAAGCTCTACATCTTTGCAATCACTTGATCAACTTTAATGAAACAAACAATAAATTCTTATTTTTGCAGACCAGGATTTAGTGTATTAAATAATTAAAGTAATGTGATGTATTTTTATATTTAACGTAACAGTTACTTTATTGTTACTTTAGATGGAGGCAATGTAGCATGTCTTTTTTGCAGCCGATGTTTCGTTTTTGTTGTAGTAATAATTCTTATTGGTAAAAACAATAATAATAATATTTAGTATGAATGTTTGCTAAACGATATTACGGTTATATACAGAACGCTTCTTTACCCCACACAAAACAGTTTCACATTACATTTCATATATTATTGTAATCTTACAGAAGCCGGTAAGACCCGGAAAGAAGCCGGTATTATTATTGTCCGGAAGCTTGGAAGCCTTTACTTTGCGCTTACAACAAACGGACGCCATCAGCAGGCAACTAACAGACACAACAGACACAAACCAAAAGGAATGAGGTTTTCAACTTATACGGCAGTATAACTATAGGACTGGTTACGTAAAACATTTTTTCAGCCTGAGTCGCCAGGGAGGAATCTGCCTGAAGATGACAGAGTCGGATCCGTCGAAACCTTACGTAAGACCCTTAGAGGAGAAACAGCAAAACATAACGCTGGAGTCAACGCGAAAAAAACGCGCGCGCACACACACACATCTTGTAGGCAAATAAAAACTGAATGTTGTTTTAGGTAAACTGGCTTATGGAATGTTCTGTATACTCGACGACTTTGACACAGACGATGATGTGAAGAAACAGACTTAGGTGTAAGATGAGCACCAAAGGTGTAACGTGTATAACGTGAACATAAAAAAGCGATTAGTAAACGTTGTAAGTTGAAAGGCTTATCAGATAAAATTCTCGCCAATTGGATTGGAAAGTACATTGCGAATGAGCATAGATTCCGGAATGCTAAACACCAGGATTGCATTAGTTAAGACAGTACAGTTAACTTTTGGTGGCCCCTAGCGTGGAAGGTAAGTTGCGATTCGTTTCTTCTTACTCAAAAAAGCTGTCTGAAATGTCTGAAAATGTTGTGGGAGTATTTTATTGTCACGTTGTTCGTCACCATCTAAGTTGACGCACCTGCGGCCTGTCGTTTCATAAATATATACATTTCAAAATAGTGATCTGTATTTGAAAGAATTGTTGAAATAAGTAGGCCTATAGTTTTGTTACCGTCATTAAAAAAAAGTCATGTGACTCTTGTACTGACTCTGGTGTATTTATCCGGTAACCCTGAGACAACCGTTTTAAATGCTGAGGTGCACAGAGGTAACGAGAGAGAGAGAGAGAGAGAGAGAGAGAGAGAGAGAGAGAGAGAGAGAGAGAGAGAGAGAGAGAGAGAGAGTAGTAGTAACTTCATAAAACAACAAATTTAGGTAATTAAACTGAAACGTTGTGCGAGTGTTTGCATAGTTTTATCGGCTGTCGTGGACAAAGGCCGAATTTCATTGAAGTAGTTTTGTTTGCAGAATGTAGAACTAAAGTCTTACTCATTAGCAAACCTTCAAAGAAATTGTGCCTTTATTTTTATTTGTAGAAACAACTTGAAAAGTAAATATATTATGACCAAGTTACAGAACAACTTGATAAATATGATATGGATGAGATGGATCAGACATTTATCATTACACTTATTCGGCAGGAGTATGTGGAATTCCGTTTCGGGGGTTCAAGAAAAAGTCGATGGGATAAATATTATGGTTGCCCATCTCGTAACAATAGAGAATTAACTGTAGTTGTAATGCACATAATTGTTGTAGTTGCACAGAATTAATTATCCTTTCTTATTGCAAACAGTAATTAGATCTGCGTTAAAACAACAATAAAGTGATACAATGTTACGAGTTTCTAATTGAATGGGAATTTCGACGACGTTTAAACCCCCCAAAAATCCCTCTTACTACACTCATGAGAGTTCATACTTTCGCCCGTTTCCTGATAAAACCGAATCTTTAGATGCTTGTGGCGTATTGTTTATTTCATGTCTTTTGGAGACTGAAGGCTGAATTAATGTTAGGGTCAGTACTTTTGTAGGAGGAGGTTGGAGCAGAGCCCTTTCCTTAAAAAATAAAATTTTATGAGCAGCTACAATTATTTACAATCATATTTTGTAAATGTAATTACTTACAGTTATATTATTCGGAAAATGAATAAAATGCAATGGGTTTTCAGTTTGAGGCATTTAATGGATTGTAAGTTTTAACCAATCAAGTAATATAAGGTAAGCTGAGAACAGTTATTTCAGTTACTTCAGAATAGAGGATTTCATAGTTTTATTTAAAGTAATAAATAATCTCCGCACGTAGACCAACTCAAAAGTTACCATCCGCCCATTGTGACACTTCATTGCAGACTTCAAGCTGACACCATAAGTTTATGCATATAATAAATGTTTGGTTTGGATCTAAAGACAAATTTACACACACACACACACACACACACACACACACACACACACACACACACACACACACACACACACACACACACACACACACACACACACACACACACACACACACACACACACACACACACACACACACACACACACACACACACACACACACACACACACACCGCAGCGAATACAAAGCATCTACTTCCTACATAGATTACGTTGCTACTGATTTTCTGACGAGACAGCTACTCAATTACTCACGGTAATTTTCAGTATTCAGCAACAAAGGCAGAAGTTGATATAGTAATTTTAAAAATTATATAAATAGTAATAAATGTTATATAGTAATATTAGACTAATATTATATAGTAACATTAGTATAGTAATAAATAGTAGATGAATATGTATAAATCTGTTAATTGCATATTTGAAGTGCTATGAGCGAATGCAAATTGAAAAATCATGTGGTATAAGGTAGCTTACAAGAAGATGCAAAATATTGAGCTAGAATACAAAAATCAGACTTCATGAAACATTCATTTGTCCAGTGGTTTTACATGTATATAATGGATATAATGTGTATCACACTTGGGATAAAGAGGAGTTATCCCTTGAGAGAAGAATGGTAAGAATGATAAATGGATGGGCTGAGTGGTAGAAGAAGGAAAGAAAGACTATGTAGAAAGCTCAGAAAAAAGGGAACTAAAATAAACATAACCAACGCATTGTGAGGTATATATAAGGACGTAGGGGAAATAGAGGAGAAATCTAATTTGTAGAAGATTGCAGAATTGATGGCGCATAGAAAGGGAACTACAGGAAGTCCAATAACGAGACGGGAAGACCTTCAAAGGTGACGGAAATATGTGGGGGTTCAAAGTTATGAGAGTGATACCGTCGGACAGGAAGGTTTGGAGACAAGTTGAACAGGTCAAATATGTGAACGTGAGGTGAATAGTAAAGGAAATTACTCATTACTTCCACTTATCATAACAAGGCAGAAGATCTCAGAGTGGTAAAGTCATGATGATGATGAATGACAAGATAGGAACCTGTTTTTGTTATTTCAGGTTCGAATAATTGGTAACTGTCTGCAGCAGAGATGGACAAAGGGGTGGACTTCTCTTTTAGTTTAAGAGGAACTATTCTCCGTCTCAGATTTCAATCATTATACAGAGTAAGCCGTAAGTCCCTTGTATTAGAAAATGCATTTTTGTCATACGGCGACTTACAGCCTACCTGTATTTCCTTGCATGGACACTACGTTTTTGTTGGGTATCAGTATGCGCGTACTGATTAGATTTTCCTAAACTCAGCACTGCCACTCACGACGTACTCAACCACCAAACACTACTGTATGCATACGATAAGAAACAACAATTATGAACGAAATAAGCAACACTGTAACCGCTAAACAGTGGATACTTCTAAGGATTATCCACGGCTGCCCACCATTGTCATGGGGTGGCGCAGCAAAGCTAGGCGGATCACAGTCTCATCCCAATACTAAGTCACCAAAGTAATCATGCGTTGCTAGTTTATATTGTTCGTGTTGTGTGTGTGTGTGGGTGCGCGCGCGGCCAATGTGCATCAAATGAGTAATAGGCTTTTATAGTCTACTGAAACAAAAGACAGTAATTTAAATCAGTAAATCAGTTGAAATTTGATCTTTTAATTTCAGTGATCGTTGTAGAGACTCACATTGGAAAACACAGTATTCCCTTCAACCTGAAGGACCACATGACATTGGCTTTGCTTCCTTCTCTCCCTCTCTCTCTCTCTTCCTCTTAGTATCAGACTCTCTCACGTAGAATATGTGTTTATTCGTTTGCACGTGTATGTGTGTGACTTACATGAGTGTATGTATTCCACGTAAGAAATGATAGCAGTCTACCTCTATATATGTAATCCAAGACCCAGGTTGCATTCACAGAATCCCCTTCTCTGTCAGTTCACTTACCAGCTCGTATTCCTATTGGATTATTCCTGTTGTATTTGTGATAAGAACAACCAAACAGTCTGTTATTTACAACACAAGTGATGAAATTTAAGAAAAAAAACGTACTTTTAAAATGAGTCTGGTTTGTGTTGCTTCAGCTGGTTTACTTCCTTTTTTTTTAATTTAAGGTGTCCCCTTGTTTCTGTTTCGTTTCAGCCATTCTTCTGTTAAACGTGAAATTATTCTGCTTTCCTGTTGTGTGTAGGCCTACGTAATCTACTGCTGTTAAACGTGACATTATTCTACTTTCCTGTTGTGTGTACGTAATCTACTGCTGTTAAACGTGACATGATTCTGCTTTCCTGTTGTGTGCACGTAATCTACTGCTGTTAAACGTGCCATTACTCTGCTTTCCTGTTGTGTGCAAGTAATCTACTGCTGTTAAACGTGACATTATTCTGCTTTCCTGTTATGTGTACGTAATCTACTGCTGTTAAACGTACATTATTCTACTTTCCTGTTGTGTGTACGTAATCTACTCCTGTTAAACGTGACATTATTCTACTTTCCTGTTGTGTGTACGTAATCTACTGCTGTTAAACGTGACATTATTCTGCTTTCTTGTTGTGTGCACGTAATCTGCTGCTGTTAAACGTGCCATTACTCTGCTTTCCTGTTGTGTGCAAGTAATCTACTGCTGTTAAACGTGACATTATTCTGCTTTCCTGTTATGTGTACGTAATCTACTGCTGTTAAACGTACATTATTCTACTTTCCTGTTGTGTGTACGTAATCTACTCCTGTTAAACGTGACATTATTCTACTTTCCTGTTGTGTGTACGTAATCTACTGCTGTTAAACGTGACATTATTCTGCTTTCTTGTTGTGTGCACGTAATCTGCTGCTGTTAAACGTGACATTATTTTACTTTCCTGGTGTGTGTACGTAATCTACTGCTGTTAAACGTGACATTATTCTGCTTTCCTGTTGTGTGCACGTAATCTACTGCTGTTAAACATGACATTATTTTACTTTCCTGTTGTGTGCAAGTAATCTACTGCTGTTAAACGTGACATCATTCTGCTTTTCTGTTGTGTGTACGTAATCTACTGCTGTTAAAAGTACATTTTTCTACTTTCCTGTTGTGTGTACGTAATCTGCTGCTGTTAAAACTAACAGTACATAGAATTTTCTTTTCGTTTTTTGAAGCAGAAGTAGACCATCTTAGAATGGAAAGAATTTATAATAGCGAATTAACTGTAAGAACTTTGTTGTAAATACTCTATTTTATATTGATAATAATTGAATAACTGGTACTGTAAATAGCGAAAAATTAAGAAAAAAAAACAAATTAAAAAAAGGAATAAACTAATGTCAAATTAACCAAAAGAATTTAATGTAAAACTAGATTATAGTGAACTGTTAAACTTATGTAGGCCTAAGATGATGTAATATTTCTTTTTGACATTTAAAATAATATGGATTGTCCTATGTTAATTAAAAGTGTAAATACTTAAATAAAAATATCAGTTTTAATTTAGAAAACGGGTAATTTATTTAATTGGATTAAAAATAACGAATATGTTAAATATACCATATTAAACCTAGTATGTAATGAACAGAAGGTATAAAAATTGCGGTTAGTGCAATTTTCATGCAACTGTGAATAAGAAAAAGAAAGTGTTTAACAACAAGAATTTTACACTGTTAGCTTTACTTCCACTTTTGACGTTAAAAGAACAGACCGAACGAGAAACGAATCAAACTAATTAAGCTAAAGTAACTGAAAAATGAAGAGAACCGTAGTTAATTCAGTGGTGAAAAAGTAAGGAAGATGAGTTATTCTCTAGACTATTAATAAAATTACTCACGGTAAAAACTTGAAATCTAATACTTACCAGGTGATACATATTATAATTATAAATAAAACGCTCTATTCGCACGTAGAAAAGTAATATTAACGAATAACTTAGGTTAATTCGAACTTGTAAATCACGTAGGAAGACGGAGTGATTCAAAGTACGCTAGAGTGATTATACGTATGTACTTTAGGAAGACAATGAAAGTCATAGACGTAAATTAGACACTCAACGGCAGTGAAATTACTGAAAAATAGAGAGCATGTTACTTACTATTTATTTAGTCAGATAGTTTGAAAATTAAGGATATTAGGATTAGTTCATTTTGGTAGGTAATTATTTAAATTATTTTTGTTATAGTATGAGGGTGATTTGAAAAGTTCGTGGCCTACCGTATAAACAAATGCGTTTCTGTTTTTTACCGCATCGTGGCGCCACGTTCGCCCCACGAACAGCTGTGAAGCGTCAAGTCGGGTCAAGTCATTGTTGAGGAGAAACGCTGTATAAATAAGGTTATCTCACAGCAACGCTGAACAAGGAGAAAACTGAACATGAAATTTTTGGTTAAGAAAGGTTTAACGCCAATAGAAATTTAATGAGATGAAGAATGTGTTGGGTGATGCTCGACCTTCATTTACTACAGTGAAAAAATGGGCTATTGAAATTAAACGTGGTCGTGGAAGTTTGGAAGATGACCCGGGTACTTGGCGTCCGAAAAGTGCCACTACACCAGAAATCATCAATAAAGTGCACGATATTGTTTTGGAAGATCGCCGTTTGAAGGTGTCTGAAATTGTTAAGCCTGTGGACATCTCAGATCAAAGGGTACATCACATTCTTACTGAGGAATTAGGTATGAAAAAGCTGTCTGCAAGATGGGTGGCGCGTTTGTTGATAAGTGATCAAAAACGCATGCGAATGCAAGCTTCTCAGGAATGCTTGGACGTTTTAAGAAAAATCAGATAGGTTTTATTCCTAAATTTGTAACAATTGATGAAACTTGGGTCCATTACTTCACTCTAGAAACAAAACAACAGTCGAAACAATGAATGCATAGTGATTCGCCACCTCCAAAATCGGTAAAATCAATTTTGTCGGCTAGAAAGTGTATGGATCCATTTTTCTGGAATGATAAGGGGATATTGTTACTAGATTGCATTGAAAAGAATCAAACGATAAATGGAGAATATTACGCTTACCTTTTGGGGCAATTAAATGTAAAAATCCGAGAAAAAAGACCAGGTTTAGCAAAGAAGAATATCATTTTCCATCAGAATAATGCACGCCCTCACATATGCGTTGCGTCTATGGCAACAATCGTCGAGTTGAAGTACGAGCTGTTGCACCACCCGCCTTATTCGCCTGATTTAACGCCATCTGACTTTTATCTATTCACAAACCTCAAAAAAATTTCGGGGGTAAGCGATTTTCCTCAGATGACGAGCTGAAAGTGGCAGTAAACGGTTATTTTGAGGACCTAGAAGAATCGGACTTCCTCAACGGGGTAAGTGACGGGGTATTGAGTTGACGCTTCACTGATGTTCGTGGGGCCACGATGCGGTAAAAAACAGAAACGCCACACATTCGTTTCTACGTTAGACCGCAAACTTTTCAAATCGCCCTCGTTTTTTATTTTTTAATATTACAATCATTCTATATTAATATTGTAACCTAATTAAAGACTTTCATGTAATAAGTATTAGTCACAACAAACCTTGTAATAAGAGTCTTAAATGTAAAAAAAAAATTGTTTAACTTGTAAGATTTTTATAAAATAAACGATTGTGAATTGTGTATTAAAGTGTTTAATATCTATACATTTAATTTTATAATAAAATATTGCAACAGTACAAATATGTTGGGTACTGTGCATTGCACAAGATAAGTTAAATATGTGATTTGAAACAAATAAATAACGCATTTTGGTAAATATAATAAGTCAGCTTGCAACCTAAACTGTAATATAAACGCCAGACTTGCAGGTTGATACAAGGAGTAAGCAAGCTGGTCTCTGCATGTGTGTACACGCGTAAAAGGTGTGTGTGTGTGTGTGTGGGACTGGTTCATTAATGAAAAGCGCCACCCTTTCTTTAACGATATAAATTATTTATATTTAATTAATTTATAAGACTTGTGTGCATCGTAGTGAAAAACTAAAGACACCAAAATGTGTGATTAAAAATAACGAACAAGTGTATAAAAAATTGTATAAAACGAACAAAAAGTGATGGTGTAATAAGTTAAAAATTAATAGTAATTAGAGTAAGTAAGATAAAGAAAAACAGTTTGGGCATGATGAACGCCTAATAAATCACCGATCGAATGAATATCGGATAATGTGCCAAAGACTTCGCAATTCGCGAAGACAAGCAAATTCAGTGTAATAATGAGGCGTTGGTTAAAAGTGAAGCTCTCGACACTTTTGAACATGTTGAATATTGTCGAGACATGATTTTTGCGCTATGGGTATAAATACGAGGACGCGCAAACATCAATTTCTTTCTCGTCAGACCACCAAAGCGGCCGGAGGCCCTGCTCAAGAACTACAACATTTCTTTGTTCGACTACGGATGTGATCGAAACGCCTAGACGTGATCGACACCATGGCAGCCAAAGAATCTACTAAGATACCACCACTACAGTAGATCATCCAATGATCCTGAGTAAGAGCATCCAATTATCCAGAGTACGAGCAGCAAATGATCCTGAATACAAGACTCCAGTGCACCATAGTACGAGGGACTACACGTCCACGAGGGATTCACCAGTAAAAGACCCAGGACCAGGACCAGGAGGGTACGCTGAGGAACCACTACTAATAAGGTGAAAGAAAGCCATATTTTCATCTAAACTAAAGACTGAATAAAAGACAATTTAATCTTATGAAACAAGTAGAAAATAATAAGAGAAAGACTCTAATTTAATAAGAATGTAAATAGTAAGATTAAATATAACTTTTCTTGTATATTAATTAGGGTAAGATTCATATAAGCTAAAGTAATATTCAAAGAAATATTTAAATTCGTTTACTAATAACTTACTGGAAAAGATCGATATTTGATTTTGAAAGAATACGAAGTTTACTAAAGTAACATAAAGAAGCAATGCATATGCAATAGTAAAGAAAAATAAGTAATATAAAGAATTAAGTGAGTAGATTTTTGTAAGATAATTGAGCTAGCTGAGAGCAGTATAAAAAAATTTATAATAATGTATTAGTAATAAGATGTTATAATATGTTTTTGTGTCAAATAAGACTACGAATGTTACGTAGTGGGTACGTAAAAATACGAATCATAAGGAATCGTAAAATAAATAAGAAAATAACGTGTAATCTGAGATTGCAGATTACTGGAAATAAACATGTCAAAATAATAATAAGTTTTTAAACCGCTAACCAAATGAGAAATTGCCAATACAAAATTGAATGGATTTATAAACAAATGAAATCGAATTATTATTATTATGATTAACCTTCATTCTTGCACACACACGAATTTAATGTGAGGTAATTTACATAAAGATTTAACACACGTCAAATACATAAATTAAACATTAAATTTGTAGTGTTGTAAAATGGCGCTCCAAAGCGTGGGGCCCCAAATTAAATTACATTGAATTTGTGTTGGTGTAAATGGCTTCCAAAAACATGGGGCCAACACATTAAAACCGTGTGTTGTTGTAATATATTATAAATATTATAAAAAATAAGTCACCCCAAAAATACAACGCTACTTTCGAGCCTGCATCTTGACTTCGTAGTGGGCGAGCAACAGCTTTCATTCATTGACTAGCTAACTGGGCTTTAGTAACTGAATTAAGAGAATGACGTGTGATTCGCTTGGAAGTACGCCGCAACCCACGATAGGACCGATCGTGCCAAAGGGTGAATGTCTCTGCGTCAGTGAGTTGCGAACGACGGTCTTAGAGTATTAGGACGCACACTCTTCGTATTTAGTCCTACCCACAGTACTTGAGGGCTCTGCTGCGGTAATGTGTTATTTCCGCTCTCGGTACTTGTCGGTCTTCAAAGCTAGAGTCACGTAACGATTTACGATCGAGTGCTCACTTAAAAAACCTCGTCTTGAAAAAGCGTCACCGTACATTTATTTGCTTCCCAAATAAACCCTAGAGGCTTTTAAGCCGAAACGGGGACAAGAAATACCTCCAGCGACCAAGAGATGAGCTGTGGATTGTTGCCGGAGTCAGCGACTTGACCGAGCTTGGTGACCTGGCGGAACGCGCCATTATGAGTGGAAAGAGGAAAGGCTGGCCGGAAGAAAGTAAGCATTGTTAAAATAACAACTGATTCTTCAGAACCGGCATGGAGAACGTCCTTCAGTGGAACATCAATGCATGTCTTTCGTATTAATGCAAACTGAATACAGGTATTCAGGTGTTCTATTGGCCACGTATTCATCCATGTGTATGTGTCTTCAGGAGTGTGTCACGCGTGAGGCCGGAATAACTATTTAATCTGAGAAGATCTGAGTCCTCCCGCTGTGGTGTTGCACAAAAAGTCAGAGCCAGGGGAGGCGTTTCTGTTTTACTTAGTAAAATATATTCTGCGAGATTTTTCATTCGCTACGCTTCTGCAAGCAGTAGCTATCGATTTACTTCAGCCACTGAAGATGACGATATGCCGCATTTATCTGCCAGATGCCACATAACGTATAGAAGATCTGCTGAAAAAATAATAGAAGATCTTGGTGGGTGACTAAGACCTACAGTCCTACTTGGGGTTCTAATAGAATAATAACTAAGAACTAAGTTGCACGCGCTTGTTTTTCTGAACACTGGCGCAAGCACTCATTTTAAAGTTGGAAGTGGCGCTTTCTTCGCTAACGATCTTCCGATGTGAAGTCCGAGTCTTACCCTACGTATGTCGTCGAGAAAACTCCCAGGCTTCACGGGAGCGACCACTTTCCAGTGCTTGTCAAAATGCGAAAGAGCATGCCAAGAGCTTGCCAGAAAGATGGAGCGTAAACCGTGCTCATGGGACAGGCTACACATGGGCTGTATTATCTACAAATTTGAATAGAAACGTAGAAGAGAACGTATATCTTTTCACACATCAGGAGCCACGAACCATATCCCACGGCACGGTGGTCGTTCGTCCAGAATACCGGTGTTATGGTAGAGGAGACAGGAGACTTTTATAGGCAGGCATAAACGAGCGGCGACGCCACATCTCTTCCAAGCGATTTCTAGACGTCACTCGGCGCAAGTATAAGAAGATCAAAGCAATCGCTGAGACTCAGTGTACAGATCTTTGCAGCACGATATGCAGGTCAGTAGTTCTGACAATTACTCCTGCTTCACATTTCCAAAATGACCTGATTGCCTTCCCTAGTTATTAAACCACAAGTCGCCGCTAATATTTACTTCTTTCATGTAAAAGACGTTATCTTTCATGTTATCCCTAATCTAAAAGTATTATCCCCTCTCAGTTTTACAAAATGCGGTCTTATTTTAACTACTCACGTGGTGAAAAAATGTTTTAGAAAATTGTAATGACATGTATAACGGAAACGTATTTTATTAGACTGCGATTTAGAAATCAGTTTTGAATATTCTTGTCAAACTGAATATGGGAATTTAATTCTTATGGACTGAAATGTTAATGATCCTTCGAAAGCAAATAAAAGAGCAAGAACATCCCACTTAACTAAAACGAAATAAATGTTAGCAAATTTTAAATATTAAAGAAGGAACAATAAATAACAAACATTAAAACTTGAAAGGGATTCTAGGTTTTTGTAATTTATGAGTGCGTGGTGATAGTGAATAAAAAAACTCAAAATAATAAAAAAATAAACAACAAAACTTTATTACAAAAATGTTTGGCGATACCTTCCTCAAGCCAATAAAAAACGAATAAATCTCTTGTACAGCTTTTAAAATATTAATTTTTGCGCGTACACGCACGAAGTATTTTATTTTGTGATGAAATAATTAAAAGAAATCCTGCAAAAGTGATCACAGACAGGCAGAGAAGAGTTTATCTGCTTACAATATTTGTTGTAAATAATACCTAATTTGTTTTGACAGGAGGATTATTGTGTTACGCTTGTTCTTTTGGACCAAATTCTTTAGATCAAGCTTATGATAGTTGAATTTTTTTTACAAAGAAGTATATATTGAAATAGTATTTACTCACTTTTATAATTTTATTTACAACAGTCAATTATTAGAACATAATTACACAAATCTAATTTATAGCACTAACGCTGTAGCTAATTCTAATTCTAATACTAATTTATTTCCACGGTTCGTGTGTTATGAACAAAGTATAACGTGCAATTAGGTTTTACACAACACAGCATACGAGCAAACGATTTATACAATTAATACACTGTTATATAGGCCTACATCATTATTTGGTATTCTGTTCAGCAGTATCGCAACAATACTACCGCAGACAGGAGTAAAGTCAGAGGCGACATGATGGCGCTGCTGGACGACGGATGGTAGGTAGTAATTACTACTCCAGCTTTCGGAGGCAGTACTACGCTTTGGTTTCTCTGGACCACGTCCCTGCGAACACCGTGAAACAGTATGTGACACACTCTGTTCATCGTCTCTTTAAATAAAATAAAAGAATATATATACATTTTCTAGATAAAAACTTACCCTTTGCGTAAGCCTGAATTGACGCTCGCAGCGTATATAACGAACGTCTTTTCGTCTGTGGTCAGAGTCGTGAGAGCCGGTTTTATGAGTTCGCTGCCAAAGTTTATCAGCCCTATGTACGAATCACTGTCAGCTAGTGTTCTGTTTATGACAATACATATTTGAGTACGGTAGTAAGTAAACAATTTCCAATACATAATTTAAAAATGGCGGCAATGTACAGCAGAATATGAATATTAATAAAGAAAATCTGTATTTTATGTAATGTAGGCCTACATACACATGTATGAACTGAATTCATAAATGCTCACACAATTCTTATTATTTAATATTAATAATAAATAATATTTTACATTTTGAAGAAGAATGTATTTTTTCTTATTTACTACAATGTTTCGATAGTTTATTTTACATTAATGTCGTCTTCAGAAACAGTATTTAACATTTAAGTAACTCAAAATTTAAATTAATAAAGGAAAGAACTTATTCATATAAAAGAGCTATAAGTGTTCAAAAGAGACGAGACATTATTTCTTATGGTCACAGCAATTGTTCAGGACGAAGATATGAGTTATTAAGATCATATTATATCATGTAATGTCTTGCAGGGATATGGGTTGCAAGTCTCTGCTTCTAAATCAAAGACCGTGGCTTCCTTTGCTAAGTATCCTATTAAAAAAAGGAAGTTGTTGACGATAAAACTTTAGAGCAGGTTTGTGATTTTAACAAATTGGGATGCAATACCTCTTTTGCCTGCCACAGAGAATGGGATCAGAAATTGTCAAGGTTCAGAAGTTAGATCTGTGGTTTATAGTGGTTTGAACAACAAAGCTCGAACAGACACCTTCATGAAGTTTTATAAAACACTGACTGTCCCGACATTCATTTATGGATGTGAGACTTGGATCCGTGGGAAGAAGGAGGAAAGGAAGAGTCAGGGTGCAGAAACGAAATTCGTGAGAAGTGTTCAGGGCTGCTCCCTCCTAGACAGGAATCGGGTGAGGAAATCAGACGGGATATAGGAATCCAGTCTTTAAATGAGATCACCAAGAAAAATAGAACGGGATGGTGTGAAAGCTTAAACCGTATATTACCACATAAAAGATTACCTGTAGCAATCTTAGACACCAGCCGATTGGAAGGAGAGACACCGGCAGAGCGAGGAGGAGATGGGTCTGGGACAGGCCGATTAGAGCCTATTCCTTGGAGCGGAGATGATGATGATGATGATGACGATGGTGATGAATGTTATCACGTTTAAGAACGTAGACTTAGAGTATATTCGTCAATAAACTGTATTGTATGGTGTCAGTGAAATAAATGTAAGTGTGCTGATAAGCATGTATCATAGGAATCATGGATCTTATCCGCTTTCTCTCCACCAATACATAACATACACTATTTATATTATTTATTTATATAAAGTTATTAGATAAAGCACTTATTTATGTAAAGTTATTAGATAAAGCACTTATTTATGTAAGGTTGATTATAAGTTTTGTTGTGCGATGGACCCACATGTGATATCCTCTCAGCTGCGACCGGAGGAGAGACAGAAACGGCCCGTTAAAGGGCCAAGAGTTGTGATCTGTAACACAGGTGTGATGTTTTTATTAACCCGCAAATCGTTAGGAGGTCAAAGACCATCGTTTCGATGTCTGTGTAGAGCAAGCGAAGCGAGCAGAGGTCTGCTCAGATATGTATAAATAGATTTTGCAATTTTTGTGCAAACAAAAAACACGGGTTTATCGCGTACGCAGAGTCCATTTGTTGCAGATGCGAGGGATATGTAAAATTCCTTTGCTTTGTAAATAGCATATAGCATCTTCATTAGTTTGAATACTGTCTACTAGACAAAGGAAATTCATTACTCACTACTACCTGGCTACTCACTAAACTGAACCAATCAACATAGCTTACCACAGCAACTGAAGCATACACAGCGATAAGGAAAACAGATTGAGCCACATCGTACTGTGTTTACTAATAATGACACAGAGTTTTCCGTTGGCAGACGGATAACAGAGAAGATAAGCGTGTGTGACAATAAGAAAAACAAACTACAGCACGCCATACCTTTGTTTGTGACAATGTTTTCATTGGTGGACACATAACGGATAAGATTCGGAAGCATATCTGTCAAGAGTAAAGATATTATGTCCATTCATGGAGACACTATTCAGTTTCTTTAGTGTTCAGAATAACCAACTGGATGGAGGTTTCATAAAATAAAACCCTACACTAGATTAAGATTAATATAAATTAATGTAGAATAAATCTACGTAGTTTTGAATACTCTGGTAAACGGAAGTCGGGCGTTTCCATCACGTGGTCGATGTACTAAAACGCGTTTACCAAAGTCGAGGTTCGAGGCTTTTCATGAGTTTGCCTACAGAAAAACAAAACTGCAGAAGTGCGATTTATTGCATTGCATTTATCATGTCAGTAGTCATAAACAATCCTGAAAGTACTTATGAAAGCACTTCGTAGACAGATTTTGCAAAGAGTGTTCCCGAAACACTAACTAGACCTCGCTGTTAACGTGTTGAGTTAAGCATCCGATTTTAGTTTTATGGGACCAGTGTAATCGTATGAGATATTCTGCAACCGGCGCAACCTAAATTTGTCGATATCGACGTTTGACATTTCTAATAATACCCTGAGAAATAGAGAGGACCAAACGGAACACGAAACCGGAAGACGCCGTATAAGATTTTCACGCGACTGAATGTGACGAAAAGACGTCATCTTAATCTTTCCCCACCGCCAGCAGGGAAGTGGAAATATAATTTTATTCTATTAATATTACACGAAAACACACTTTTTATGACATTTAAAGACAATTTAAATACTTCTAAAGACTGCATGTTTATGAACATTGTCAAAGACTAATTTTTAATGTAATTTATTCATAAGTTAAAATTCAATAAAATCATATAGGTTAATTTTATTAATTTTGTTTCTGTAGTATATTCATAAAGAAAGTTTAATCAGTTAATTCATTAATCTATTAAATTGTGTTCAAAAACAAAATCTTATTATTTTAAAATATTTCAAGATCTATATTTTTTAAATTCAGTTTAAATTATAAAAAAATTTATTTATTTAAAAATCAGAGTGAGAATAGTAAAACATATTTATATATAGGCATCTGATAACAATAAATTTGTAATTTACGAAAAACAGATGTAATGAGTTTCAGATTTCCCTCAAACCGTGAAGCATAAACGTTTATAATAGGAGAACGATAAAAGCCATCCATTCACCCATACTCCTTCTTAAAGATATGTCAAAAACAATGCTTATTACATTAGAAAAGTGGAGACAGAACGGGAATTTAGACTTTCGTTTTTACTACTGAATAAAGCAGCAGGTTTCTTAGGCTCATTGAGATTATCAGGTTATCAGGTACTTAAGAATTCTGAACCATAATGATTGACCAAACCGTAGCTTACCTCTCTATTATCATAATGCTGTCGTCTGGAGCCGTCAGACCAAAACCTCCTGATTTCAGAGTTTTTGTCTGTTTGGCTTTTGCCATTAGCTGGTAAACTTTGAGGTGGCTGTTCTCTGCAGCTTGCTGCGCTTCAACGTTCAGCCTCCAGTAATTGGGATTTATCGGCAGCCACGGTTTAGACTTTGTAGTAAAGCCTGAAAAAAAAGCAAAAACTAAAACATCACTTAATGACGCGCTTGCGCGCACATACATAGATTAATAAAGTATATTGATGTATTCTGAAGTCGCAATGACGCAATTCCCAGAAAGGTACCAAAACTGTCTGGACAAACTGAAGTAGAGTCTATTGCAACGAAATACTTGTTATATCGCATTCTTTCCATGTCATTGAAGAGAGTTCCATTCAAATGCAGCTTACATTTTATTGTTACCTAATGAGTCATCAGTAGGGAATCACCAATACGACCGATAAATATGCTCTACATCGACGGCACATTCTCCATGCGCTCTCCATGGTTGTTGACGTTTCTCAAAGATCTGTTCTCGCTTATACAAAAATTCTACATGTGTATTAGCACATACGTTGTCCTCTTTGTGAACTATGCGGTGTTTCATTCAGCTCTTTGTCCTGGGAACAAGTGGCCGTAATTCTGCAACGTCAGTTTTGTAATGACCGCGGATGTGGCACGTAGCGATCAACACGGACAAGATCGATGCGATCTGTTTTACACATGAGCCCACTTTCATATACAATGCTTCTCCTTCGGGGCAGGTTCATTCAGTGGACAAGACCGTGAATTGTTAGGATGTCTGGTTATACCGGGAACTGACTATCAATGTCAACGCTGATGATACTGTCAACAAGGCTCGAGGTATCAGAGCCAACATTTTTCCCGGTTCAGCGGGTTGGCTGTCCAGATCAAAGTTACTAGGGTACTTAACAGCATCAATCACAGCAACAGCTTGGTGGTCTCTCCTTGGGGTTCTTGTACTAGAAGATTTCATCTGCTCTCTCGTACCCTACTTAGCAACAATGCCTAGGATTTCAACTTCTGAATTTCTCGACAACTTACAAAACTAATTTCATTCTCCGCTGCGTGGAATGTACACCAGCCAGTATTGTATTATGGCAGTATATATTAATGGAAGTAAATAAAAAGTATAGAGAATCGCCCGACGAAACCTAATGGTTTTGTACGGCAGCCAACCGAAAGGGGCTGACTCCCCGCGATGGCCGCACACTATTGACCACGCCAAAACGGCTCTAAGCTTTCACAGTAAACTCCAGGAAAAACCATGGAGGCGCTGCCTCTAACGTGGGAGTTAGCAGACGTCTGTACAATCACAGAGTTAACAAAAAAGGTCGTGCAGCGAGGACCCCCATCCACCTTGACATGTGGTATCCCGGAAGTATTATCGGGATATTTTATTATTATCGGACTAACACCCGGACAGCGCGCACAATTGCGGGTGCTAAAACGCATCAAGCGTAAGCAGTCAGACTTAAGAATGACATCGGGCACAAAACCACGGCTTTCGGCTCTGAAGAACATTCAAAAGAAATTTTAAGAAACAAATTCAGTAGCGATATGTCAAAATATTTGAACACGATTTTATTTAAATTATTTTTCCAAGTACGTAAATTCCTTTTCCTAGTTTTGAGAGGAACAATAATATCTTGCAACAAATATGAAACCAAAGAATACATTATTATATTCTAACTTCTATGAGATATGAAACTTGCATGGTATAAACAAGGTTGGCTTCATTATATTCTAGGTGCCTTTTAACTACGCAATTATTCTTGACGCATCATTCAGAAAGCGGTAGATTCATCTCGAACCTCCGCGTGGTATAAATATAGCATCCCAAAGTAACCAGTCCAGTTTAGATCTGCCACTGGTGTGCATTATCGGAGTTGTTATTGTGACTTATGAATTATTATGTATCTGTAATTGACGACTTGTATAAATAAGTAAAATTTATTGTTTGTTATTTTAGTGTGTGTTAGCTTGAAGAATTTTTGTGTCTTTGTTCACTTTTAACTCTAATAAAGTTGTAATTGCGATTTCATCTGGTGTCAATTATTCTGTTTCCAATGTAAAACTACACGATACGTTAGACCGTCATAACGACATTGTATTAGAATGGTAAAAGAATTCTATTGAAATTATCTACCTGCGTTTTCGGAAGTGTTCCACTGCATCGGCGTTCTCTCCGGATCCCTAGTGCCCGACAAGTAACGACTTTCGCCGAGAAGCAGTCCACTTGGATCCAATGTCTGGTCCCACCGTATAAAAGTGTCTTCCATGCCTAGCTCTTCCCCGTTGTACGTTACCATTATTCCAGGCAAAAGCGCTTGTATCATGTTCATAGAGTCCGCAAACTCAATTCCCATTCGAGTGGTTATTCGACTGTTGTCGTGGTTACCGACCTGGAACACAGTGGAATGTGAAAAATGAATGTGAAACAAATTTGATTATGATTTTATTAAAGGGTCTGGAAATTTTATACTATTAAGCAGCAAGTGGACTGATAAAAATCAAACGCAAAAACTGTAATAATGTACACCGACTGACTCAATATGCGGTTGCCACCTGTCCGAGGTTTCCTCGACGTGGCCTCTTGTTTGTTCTTTACTTTTTTAAGTAAGGCGAGCGTTTAGGGGAACACTTTTGCTTAAAAACAGTTGGTAACGCTGATTTTAAGAAGCATATAAACTAGTTATACACAGTTAGTCAGTTGACTATCATGTGTTTTTTAGATTGCAATTTTGCTTTTAAATAAAAGTAGAGTAAACTTCATTTTATTTTTGGCTTTTCATTCCTTGCTTTGGTAATTACAGAATAAATGTCAAATTGCAAGCACTTGTTTGCTAATACATTACAATAGGTTATCATACAAAAAAGAAAATCTGTATTGAGAAGATGAAAATTGAGAAACATCTTGTTATGAGTGAAAACACAAAAATAATTGATTGTCAATTTATTATAATAACGTATTTCCACTTATTCATGTCTTCTTCTTCTTTACCGCTACAGCTAAAGGTAAGCCTTGGCTTCCAACCCAATTTTCTCCAATGTCTCATATCTGTTGCCTCTAAGCGTAACCTCACATCCATTCTTCCTAAGATCCAGCATATCGTCCAACCATCTTATTCCTGTTTCTGCTTTTATACACCCGTGTCCTCAGGATTTTATTTGGCATACGCTGATCATCAATCGGCCCAAGGCGACCTAGTCATTGTATTCGTTGACCCTTTACGAATCTTACAATGTCCTAATGCTTCAATAGGTCATCTGTCTCATGGTTATTTTTTATTCTCCATTCATCATCTTCCTTAATCGGGCCACAAACACGTCGTAGCGTCTTTCTTTGACACCTTCTCACTCAGTGTTTCTTTCACTTTTTCATGTACTTTTTCAATGAGTGTTTAATTATTTTAAGATATATCTGTTTCCTATTTAATTGAAATATCGTTTCCGTTAAGAAAACAATACTTTTTTTACAACAAATAACAACAGCGTTACGTATATATATATATATATATTACTTTTAATATTTATAATTAAATTTACCTCAAGATGTTATTTTTTCCTTTTTTGGAACATGTTTCGGGTACTATCTTGTACCCATCCTATCTGTACCCATCTAGTACCCGAAACATGTTCCAAAAAAGGAAAAAATAACATCTTGAGGTAAATTTAATTTGAATAACATGTCTGTCGGTATCCAGGCCAGCTTTTATATCGGTCAGACAGGGAGAAGTTTTTATAAACGTTTCGTTGAGCACACTCCAAAGCATAATGTAAAAGACTTGACAACACAATCTTGTATAAAGTCTAACTATGCTCGTCATCTTATACAGGAGAACCATAATTATACAAGCTTTTACACCAATTTGAAATCCTTACATGTCTGTGGTAAAGGTACTTATTTAAATGCACGTGAGGAATTTGAAATATATAGAGCACATAATGACAAATACTACCGCAATTAATATTAAACGACCACTTGCATTTCAAGTCGAATCCATTATATGACACAGCAATAAAATTTATCTGTAACTGATATCAATCAGCGTCCGGCCGGCTTTCGTCGAGTGCGCACTCGCTTCGTAAAAATACTTATTTGGTTTCGATATTGTGATTTTAATGTTTTAAATTTTAACGACCTCTTTGAGTGATTGTATTTTAATATATATTCTGATGACGATACATAGTATCGAAACGCGTAAATAATATCATTGCGTTAATACATGTGGTCACGAGACAGGAAAAGGTAAATATATTTATTTATTATTTGTAAATTTAATTATAAATATTAAAAGTATTAAGTTATATACATCAAGAAACGGACTGTAGCAGAAAGTGACTAAATATATATTTTATTAAATACATTATTTTTTAGTCAGAAAATCGGTTTGAAAATTACTTTTATTTTTTTCAACACCTATTAGTTTTATTATTAATGACACATCAGACATGACGGACCGCGACTGTCCTGGATTCTGTTCTCGATTGTCCTAGGAGTTGGTGGCCACCCCAGCAGAGCACACTATTTCTGTTTTCTAGACTTTCTGGGGGGGGGGCGGGGTTCGGTCCCATTCGTCCCCCCTGTAAATTCGTCCCTGACAAAGAGAGGTCAGGAAAGGTCGCGCGAAAGCAAGATTACAACACTTACAGAGATAAGGAAAATAAGGAAAGATTCAATTAATATTTAAAATAAGAAATGTTGATTGCGATTGGAATATTTGTTTGTTTATTGAGTTTGTACTTAGTCAAGACGTTATATATTTCTCAAATATACGATTTAATTCTTCCAAGCCTATGATAATAATTGGCTAACTCTCCTCACCTAACCGTTCTGCTGTACTCTCACTTATTGTCTGTAATTTTTATTAATTATTTTACATACAACCAAGTAGGCGTGCTTAGAGAATTGTATTTCACCAGTGTTTTAAGGAATTATAGATAATGCACATGTCAGAATGTCATTTTTCTTAAAAGAAAACTGGTTTAGCTATAAGTGTTGAAAAGTAGTGTCGTTTAAAAATAATAATTTTTTATTGTTGCAATTGTTAATAACAACAAATGTTTGTTTCTAGGCAACTGAATTAAATTAAAAGAAATTATTTAGTTTAATTTGTACTGGAAACGATCGCAGAGTTTCCGTCGGTGTCACTACAGATAAATTGAGGCTGTAGCTGCAATAAGGGCCTATAGGCCCATAGGCCGTTTTTGTGGAGAATGCTTTAATCAATTCTCCATTCTGTAATCTGTATGTGTACCAAATTGCATCCCATAATTTTGATTTGTCCGGTTGGTATAAACTGTTTAGTCAGCTGATGTCATGGGCCCTTTTTGCATAGAACGGTTTCTTATTGTTCAATGTTTTTCCAATGTGGGTCCAACGTTTTTCCAAACCTAGTTCTGGTTTATTGTGATTTTTCTTCTAAAAATGAGTGGAAATATTTTAAGCAGTAGAAATTTAGTATTAGAAGCTTCTGTTAGTAAAGGTGCTGTAACCCCTCTTTCCTTTTATGTATTTTTAAGAGTATAAAACAACTTCTTTTATTTTAACATTTTCTTTTTTTTTTTTTGAAAGAAAGGCCACAAGTTATTTAGAACTAGGCTAGAGCCTAGAGAAGCAAAAATTGTGCCGGGTCCAGTATGACGGGACTTGCAATGAAACTCAGCTGTAATATAACAATAACCTTTTTTATTGTATTCCAAGAATTAATACACGCAGGCCAACTCTATCACATAGTTATTTCCCCCCATAAATCATAAATATCACAACTAATTTAAGCCCTCCTTTAACAGTATTAAAAAACAACATGTGTATAATATTCAACAAATATGTATATATAAATATAAAGTTCTCCCCCATCTTGTGCCTAGCTATACACGGACAAACATAACAACACACACTGAAACATAAGGCACATTGACTCACAATTATACATTAACTCGAACACGAATGCCCCTGGAATGCACCCGCCTTGCAGGCAGAGTTAGTACCATACCCAGAACCCAGCAGTAATAAAATGTTCGCCCATCAGCAACCCATTTCTGTAGAATTACTTAAAGCCAAAACTCCAAAAAGGATAATAATTACTCATACGCATAAGTAAGACCGGACCACCCATATGTATAGCATTCCACAGATCACTGACCCATCATGAGCGTATGAACCTTAAGTTCCTTCCACAGCATTAAATAAAAATTTACGGAAACTACATCACCTGATTTTTAAACAGTTGTTATACAATTCTAAAAGGCTAATTTGCTTCACAATTTCAGAAGGATTCAATAAATCAGTATACTTTACCAGTAAAAAATTAATCAGTTGAGGCTTTACAAAATTTTGAAAAAGGAATCAAACAGTATATGTTTTACAAGTAAAAAAAATTAATCATTATATGTTCTATAGTGAAAAATATTAATCAGTATGTTTTACAGTTAAAAAAAAATAAATCAGTATATGCTACAAGTGGATAAGGTTGATCATTATATGTTTTACAAGTAAAAAAAAAAAAATCATAATACTAGACTTTTGTGAGGTACAAAATTAACTAGTATATGCCCAGAAAAATGTGCAAATTATTTTCTATTAAAACCCGACTGGCTATATAAATATAACTGAAATGAAAGTACAATAAAACGGTTGTGCCCTAGCAGCTGTGGAAGCGCGCCAGCATGTGGATGACAAAATTTGACAGGAATCTAACCTGCCTCCGGCTGCACAAACATGTGTCAGACAAAAACTAAGTTCCCCTTTTAAACTCCAGAAAACGGCGAAAAAAACAGAAAACCCCCAGCCCTTAAATGTTAAACCCAAGGTTAATTTAATATACACTCATTTCTGTTCCAGCCGGAACAGAGTCCATAACATGTTCTATAATTTTTGTAAGGAGTAATAAAATAATGAAATGCAAACGGTAAAATGTGCAAGTGTAAAAATATCTCTGGCACGCTCCCCCAGTGCAGCACACAATTACAAGCATTGCACTTAGTGTTATGTAGTTCAGTAATAAAAAAAGGTGTTCTTGAATTTAACTTATGTTCAGAGTGATGATCAGCTGCTCCCCTTTATAGCAGACAGTCTGGACACGTGGTCACATGGATTCAAATGATATTTAATGTAAAACTGGCGCACTGCCGGCTCGCCCTCAAAAGGAAAATAAAAGAGTGCATATCACCTTAATACTGCTGGCAAGGTGCTACATCGTGAACCGCTCAACAGCTCCCTCTCCGGACAGGATCTTGTCTAATGGTCCATGACTGATGCAGGTGTACGGCAATCAGCAAGGCCAAATCTCCGGCTTAATCAAGAACCCGGGTTAATTCATATAAATTAGAGAAATGTTCACTAAAAATGTACACCCGAGTTCAGGTAATTAACCTCAGAACGGGCCATCAACTAACTCTCCATAAATGCACAAGTTTCATTAATAAAGTCTTTGCAACCAGCTTAAAGGGTAGAAAGTCAGCCATGGAATAAGTAAATTTTAATAATGGAACGACTACATCAAAAGTGGCGTAATGTAAAAGTCATCAGCACCAGATCTACATGCTTCGACAGAAATTTGCAGGTTAAACAGCCACGTGGTGAGCAATAATCATTATTTGACCAAAAAATTCAACTGCAAGGCACTCACAGCATTAAGAATGTTTTAACATTAATAAAATTTCATCTAGGGAAGTTCTCACAAATAATTCTCTACTGTAAAGCTAATTAAAGAGCTCCCCGACAGTCTGCTGCATGCTTGGACAGTTCATTCCCTGACTACGCACTAACTTTAGCCATTAATTTTTTAATGTTGTACACCTTTATCATGACAATGACAATTGCAATACCTCTCACACTATTCTAGTAATAATAAACGGAACATTGGCTATATACTGAACATTAAGTAAATTACCGAACAATGAGTTTTCTCTTAATATAAAAACTGTCGGGTCGCACACACATAATTACGTGTTTTATTTACGGTTGCATACACCTAGTTATTAATCATCCATTTAATATGAATTACTTATGAGACATAAAATAATGCAATTCTTACCGGGAGTCATTTACACTTCAGCCAGCCATGAAGATGCAGAAAACTACGCCGTAATTGTTCGAAGAGAGAGCGAGAGAGGCCAATGTATTTCGTAGCGGGCGGTGAGTTCAACTGCCGTCAGCAGCAGAGAAAAGCCACCCCTCCTTACGAGTTGCGCGCGCAACCATCCATTTACATCGCAGTACAAGGGTCGCCTCAGCACTCTCGCATTCGCGTTATTTTACAATTTAAAAAAACTTTAACTAAAACCTTCGATAGCCGGATTTACATCGGCACACCCCCACCCCGAAAGGGCAACCCGGTTGCCCCACTCTGAAACTCGGGGAAGTACCCTGCAGTGTACCCCCTTCTTAAATACTCCGGTGGACGTCGTGGGTAAGTTGGCCAGGCGGCACCTGCTCTCAGGAGAACAGACATTCCCATGCGACCCTCTCCGCCACGCCAACCCCACGGGACCGCCCCTACACGTCACCCTCTCCGGTGACCATCACCTACTCCCACCGGTCCCACTCACATACTCGTCCTAAGGCCCAACAAGGTATCTCACACCTTGATATGTGAGCGACCGTACTACTCCTCGTCCATCACTTGGACCGACCAGCCACATGCACCCACAAGGCATCTCCATCCTTGCCATATGGCTGGCCCACTTCCCTACACAAGGGCGGACGGCCCCGCTTAGCCAGACAGAGAGGACCGCACCAAGGGCACACGAACATCAATCCCATCATTTACTCATTCAAATACACCATAACTAGAGGGGGTTTACTTTTCACCGACGTCGATACACAATAATACAATACTCTTTCTCAACAAAACACCCGGGGAACAACCGGAGAATGCGGCATGGCTCCGACCCTATAATGAACAACATCAACATCAACAACTATTAACAACCAGCAACAGCACACCATCACTCCATCTAACTTTCAAAACAGGGGAAACTGACGACCACAATCTACTCACTTCCGGCAAGTCTCTCTACATCCTTATCGATAGTTTTTTTTTTTTTTTTTTACTAAGGGGAGGGGTAGGAAAATCGGGAAGATGAAACGGGGCAAGGATCATTAAAGGTCAATAGCTAGGACTGAGGGTAAGGACCTGGTTCCCTCCGAAAATAAGGATGAATGGAGGAAACCAAGGCTCGCGTGGGCAGGGGCGCAACCCTGAAATAGATGAACACCACTGGGAGTGTGGGGAACATCATCTACCAGCTACCCGTTAACCTCTTCTTCTTACCTTTCTATGACGGACCTTGGGTACCCGTTCCTTTCGGACACCACTCTTTAAGAAATTATTTCGCGTTGAGCTGTACTGGCTGGTTTCCTCTGAATCAGAATCATGGCAACTTACCTCACTACTTTCCATCCGCTTTGGATTATGCTCATCGTCTAACTCTTCTGCCACAATTTCTTCCTTTTCTACAATTTCCCCTTCTTCGTCCACATAATCCAAATCAACATCATGACACTGCACCTCCTCAGCATCTTCCAGTTGCTCCTCTGAGCCATCGTCAACCGCATCTTCCCTCAGCTCCTCACCAATTTCTTCATGACACTCATCGCCATCACTTCCACTACCACCATTTGAACACTGCACATCCTCGTCCTCCTCTAGTTGCTCACCTGGTCCACCTGAAACTTCCTCCCGTTCCTCGGAATCCTCAACACTACTTACAGAAGGCGTCTGCACATCTTCACACACTACATCACTCTCATTCACAAACTCTACAACGCTGCCACCAAATTTCTCCTCAACTTCTACCTCATCTACTTCTACTACACTTGCGGCATGAACATCCCCTTGTCCATCCACAACCTCAGAAACACTCGCAGCCCGGACATCCCTGTGTCCATCTGCAACTTCAGACTCTACAGTCTCCCTAACACCTACAACTATACTCACCTGCGCAGCATCTGCAGACCGCTCTTCTGACCCTTCTGTTGATCCACATCTTCACCACTCTCAGCAACTATAACATCCTCCACATCTTCCACCCTGGAATCCAGCTGTCCAGGTTCATGTGCAATGACTAGATTAATTTCTACTGGCGATGGTGAAGCTTGTAATATAGTAAAAATATTTACAAATAAAAAAAAAAAAAATATAATTGAAATATATAGAGAGATATTGTGTGTGTATCTTTGGTGATAACAAAGATATTGTGCTCTTCTTTTAGCCCCACTGTTAGGCTAGTCAAATTGTAATATAATTTCAAATGTAATAATAAATAGAATATAGAAATATTGATGATAAGAATATGTTATAACTAGGTGTGTTGGATTGATAAATAACAAATACATCAAACTTTAAAAATTGTGCAAATATTTTTTCTTGTTCTTGTATCGAGTTTGATGGAATGATTTAATTTAATTAATTAATAACAAATTAATTAGTTGAGTTTGTAATTTCCTTCTATATCTATTCTCTCAATGTGAATTATGTTTTTGCTTAATAAAAAATAATAATAACATTAATGGTAGAAATAAAAACAATGCTGGTAACTGAATAATGATTTGCGTTTATTCATTCAAAATTGTGCGCCAGTCAAACTGCGCATGTCCCAGGCACTGGCGAATATTCGCCACAGTCGGCAGTGAGAAAAATCAACAAATATATTTTTTACAAGTTTAAATTTATGGTTCTTTTAACGAGTCGAAATGGTCAGAGGGCAAGGAACAAGATACATTTAACAGGTATTCTTAAACTAAATGTTAATATCTGAAATAGAACAGAATTATTATTACAATTGTCAATTAGAAAGAAATTATTTAAATTTCGAACCAAGTCGAAGAAATGACGTCACTCCTCTCCAGGAAGCACTGGCTGATCGTCTTTATAGAAATTCAGCAATGGCCGCCGTCTGCTCGATTTTAACTGCTATGATGCCGTTGGAATTGAAGATCTTCTCCCACAGAAATAAAACGATGTTCCCTTTTCTGCGAAGTGGTGTTGGTCCAAAATATCGTGTTGAATGTCCCCTCGTCGTCTGCGATGTCGAATTCTGGATGGATCTCTTGTGTAGTGTGGTGTTCAATTATGTGTGTTCGTTTTCTGTGAATTCGTTCCAAAAATTGTTCAAAATGGCTGTCGATTTCTGGTGTGGAGTTTTATGGTGTTATACTGTGTTTTTGGAAACTTGTGAAGTGTTAGACATTGATAGATAATGTTATTTCACTTGTTAGTTCATCTCCGTTACACGCCGCATAACCACACTTGGTTTCAATACAAATTATTTGGTCTTCAATACTCCACTAACACACTTTTCAACTGTTCAGCTTTGCGATTAACAATAGACTAATAGACGCAACGTCGTCGTTTTTGGGCAATTTGTGGTATGTCTTTTTCCTCTTCATATTGTTTAACTATAAAATATCTGTCTAAGACTTGTTTCACTATCTAACTATACATAACAAGTTTTCTTATTTTTTACTGTATTTCAAATATTTCTTAATTTTACATGAATCTAACTATTCAGTAATATTGATTATTTAATTTTACATCTTTTGATATATAGCTGGGTTTGTTTCAAACTCATTTAAGCCCAAAAATTACAATTTTACATAATGATTGTATGCCCCATATTTTGTACAAATTCAGTGTTTTAAAGGTTTTTATTTGTTTTTTCGGTATAATATTTCCCTGGAATACACCTAATAACTCCGTAATTACTTTGTTGTTAATAATTTGGTTATTAAAACATTTCAATATTGATTAATTTGCTGTTTAGTCTGATTTGATTACTATCATAAGCCTATTTTTGACTGTTTCCAAAAGAAGTTAATTTTCTTTCTTTTGTCATTCTATTTGCTATTAACTGTATCTGTATTAATTATATTTTCAATTTCTGTATTGTATGTATTGAATTCTATTCCTATTACATAGATTAATTCTTTGATAGATAATTTTTTGTTTATAGGCCATTCTGTGTTTACAAAAATGGTGTCTTGGCTGGTCTGTTTGTACAATTATACATGGTTTACTGATTTGAATAAAATTATTACATTTTTATGCCCTACTTGCCTCTCTGACTTACACAATGGAAAATTAAATGACCTGATTTTAAATACAATAGAATATCTTGTATCTACTAAACTTTCTTTATACTAATAACATCATTGAACCATAACATGAACATCTTATGCCTAATTTTAACAAAAACATCTTATTATCAACTATTTTCCATATATCACCTAATTTTAACAAAAACATCTTATTCCTATTATTTTTTACTGTATCATCAAATGATAACAAAATAGCTTATCCTAGACATAATTTAATTAAAAAAAAATATAAAAAACTCCTATTACTAGTAACACTGTCAGTCACTAACTGTCTTGTGTATTTATGATTCTTTTGAAAACACTTTAACTGTGATTAAAAAACATCGTGTATCTATTTACACCTTACATCTAAAATATTATCTAATTAATAATATATAACAAACATCTTAATATTAGTCATACCTTCAGTTATGAACTGTCCTTTGGTATTTTTGTCCTTCTCACCATTTACTTAGCTATAATTAAAGAAAACATTTCATATGTAATAGTTTTTCTTATATCTAATTTAAAAACTCTTATTACTGGTAATGTTGTCAGCCCTTAGACTGTCTTTGATTCCAATGGTTTTGTTATTATTATTCTACACTCATGGTAGTCTTTTTATAATATTTAAACTTCATTGAAGATTTTTTCATAGATTTTTTAACTATGTTTCTCACTATACACTCTGTAGTTTCTTAATTTTGTTATCTCACTTCACTTTATTGGATTCTACACTCTGGTAGTCTTTTTAGTGAGTTCTACACTATGGTAGTCTCTTTTGACATATTTTTTAACATATTACACTTACAACTAATATACAATTTGTGTTTTATAGTATTGTATCTTGTAACTTGTTTGGGGTTTACCTATATCGGTTTCAATTTTGTCTCATGGTATTTATTATATGACTAACATTTTGTTTTGGCATATCTCTTCCTGTTTCTGGTCTCTTTGTGGGAATCTTGATATGTTTTGTCCCTTCTTCAAATATCACATTAGTAGTTTCCTTATTAAAATGGTTTCATGACAGATTATTTCCTTTTTTATGGTCCTTCCCTTTTTGTACTGCTTCCCCAATATACTGGGTATACTGCTGGTTTAACTGGTTTTTTCATAGTAGGTTATTTTAATTAATGGTTTTCTTTATTATCTTCCATTTTTATTAACATTTTATAGACTTAATTATACAGTTTCTAGGGTAATCCTTAAACAATTTATTCCTCTCACTCACTATGGAACTTTCTCTTTTATTTATGTAACATTAATTCAAATGTTTAGTGTGATAATTTTGTTATGTTACAAGCTACACCATCAAATGACTTCTCATATCCCTGCGTAGGCGATGATGATGTTACAGGATCTGGATCCCTCACGAACCGAGATGTAAATGCCGGAACAAATTCTGCGGCCTCTGGATTCAACCATGACGTCCTCTTCGAGTCCTACAACTCCGCCTTAACTGACGTGTCCTTGTCCACTTGTATTGATCCACAGAAGTTATTCCGCTTTTCTTCTTCTGCTTCACCTTCTTCATCCACTACTCTCTTAGGCACTTGTACTTCCTCTGGAACCTTCAAAGCTTCCTTTTTCTCCAAATAAGAATGACGCCTAACTACCGGCTCCCTGCTGGCCGATGTTTGTTCCCTAACATAATTTCTTCTTCCCCTGTTGATTTCGTGTTTCTTTGTTTTCTGTGCTGTAGCTGTTGTTACCGTCTTCACACTTGCCACCCCCTTGTAGCCTCCGTGACTTCCGGAATACTCAGGCTTTCTGACAGTCTCTTGTGTTCTCCTCCAACCACCATGTTTGTCCTTTTTGGCTCTTCCTGATGAACCACTGGAGTATTGGACATCTGTAACATCTCTTCCCCGGGACTCGTCAACCTCCTGGACCGTTCTTGAAACCACATACAGCCGTTCAAGGTCCGCAAAACAACGTGGACGGTCCGCAAATGCCAAACGAGATCTCTCTTGGGGAGTCAGTCATTCCAGAATCGCTTGTATCACTTCTGTCTCGGGCAACCCCAATCTTAACACCCGGGCAGCTTTCCGTATATCGTGCACGAAGTTCCCTAACGCCTCTCCGTTGGCCTGTAGGCGATAGAATTTTTCCAACTTAAGCTGGGCACGTCGTCGAATGGGTAGGAAGAAGTTCAACACCTCCCCATGGAAAGCATCAACACTGTCACCCCGACGCAGAGCCTTGGTGACCAGATCAGCCAACGTACTCCGGCAATAGACCTCCCCATCGGACACCCCCGGGAAATCTGCTACCTGCAGGACCAGGTCCAAGAAAACCAACAGCTGGTCCTCATCAAATCCATTCACCACCGGAAATTTCTGGAGAACGCCTGTAAGAGGGTGGGGCAATTTCTCGTAGCATATCCCCGCCAGAATTGCACAATTCAAAACAAACAATCATAAAACAAATCCCCACTAAACACCTAACACAAACCTAACCTACAAAAACATATTCACAAACATTTAGGAAAAAACCCAAGTACTGTCCTTCCTTTGAGTGGACCCCCGGGTTCTCTAGCGCTGCGGAGACCTGGCTTATTCTGGACCATTCACATCCACGACAGAAGGAGACAAGTGACAACCAACGATACTAAACACACATAACATCAAACAGCAATTCGACACACACGCCGTACCAACACATAACTCACAACAAACAACTAACAATTGAAAGTCATAATCCGGGAATTAATACCTCAACATCAACCGGACACAAGTCGGTGTCGGTACCGACTTCCGATCGGGCCATACCGCATCCCGCCAATATAACACGCTAAACTCCGACCCCGAATCAACCTTTCATCATCCAGGCCACACTTGAGACTCCCCGGCCGTACAACATTACATTTTTCAAACACAAATAACCGCCTCAGTGGTGCGACCCGACTCACAAGTTACACTACCTCCAACTAGCCTACACGGGCATATACCAAAAAACTATGTCACAACAATCGCATTAATATTTCCGAGTTTGCAAGCCCCGTCACACACCAGGACCCAAGGGTTCAAGCCTAGAATGAACCACGCTCACTGCTACCATTTGCAGTGTCAGACTCTATAAACCACGCTCTGCGGTACCATTTGTAACCCCTCTTTCCTTTTATGTATTTTTAAGAATATAAAACAACTTCTTTTATTTTAACATTTTCTTTTTTTTTTGAAAGAAAGGCCACAAGTTATTTAGAACTAGGCTAGAGCCTAGAGAAGCAAAAATTGTGCCGGGTCCAGTATGACGGGACTTGCAATGAAACTCAGCTGTAATATAACAATAACCTTTTTTATTGTATTCCAAGAATTAATACATGCAGGCCAACTCTATCACATAGTTATTTCCCCCCATAAATCATAAATATCACAACTAATTTAAGCCCTCCTTTAACAGTATTAAAAAAAACAACATGTGTATAATATTCAACAAATATGTATATATAAATATAAAGTTCTCCCCCATCTTGTGCCTAGCTATACACGGACAAACATAACAACACACACTGAAACATAAGGCACATTGACTCACAATTATACATTAACTCGAACACGAATGCCCCTGGAATGCACCCGCCTTGCAGGCAGAGTTAGTACCATACCCAGAACCCAGCAGTAATAAAATGTTCGCCCATCAGCAACCCATTTCTGTAGAATTACTTAAAGCCAAAACTCCAAAAAGGATAATAATTACTCATACGCATAAGTAAGACCGGACCACCCATATGTATAGCATTCCACAGATCACTGACCCATCATGAGCGTATGAACCTTAAGTTCCTTCCACAGCATTAAATAAAAATTTACGGAAACTACATCACCTGATTTTTAAACAGTTGTTATACAATTCTAAAAGGCTAATTTGCTTCACAATTTCAGAAGGATTCAATAAATCAGTATACTTTACCAGTAAAAAATTAATCAGTTGAGGCTTTACAAAATTTTGAAAAAGGAATCAAACAGTATATGTTTTACAAGTAAAAAAAATTAATCATTATATGTTCTATAGTGAAAAATATTAATCAGTATGTTTTACAGTTAAAAAAAAATAAATAGTATATGCTACAAGTGGATAAGGTTGATCATTATATGTTTTACAAGTAAAAAAAAAAAAATCATAATACTAGACTTTTGTAAGGTACAAAATTAACTAGTATATGCCCAGAAAAATGTGCAAATTATTTTCTATTAAAACCCGACTGGCTATATAAATATAACTGAAATGAAAGTACAATAAAACGGTTGTGCCCTAGCAGCTGTGGAAGCGTGGTCACATGGATTCAAATGATATTTAATGTAAAACTGGCGCACTGCCGGCCCGGCCCCAAAAGGAAAATAAAAGAGTGCATATCACCTTAATACTGCTGGCAAGGTGCTACATCGTGAACCGCTCACCAGCTCCCTCTCCGGACAGGAGCTTGTCTAATGGTCCATGACTGATGCAGGTGTACGGCAATCAGCAAGGCCAAATCTCCGGCTTAATCAAGAACCCTGTTAATTCATATAAATTAGAGAAATGTTCACTAAAAATGTACACCCGAGTTCAGGTAATTAACCTCAGAACGGGCCATCAACTAACTCTCCATAAATGCACAAGTTTCATTAATAAAGTCTTTGCAACCAGCTTAAAGGGTAGAAAGTCAGCCATGGAATAAGTAAATTTTAATAATGAAACGACTACATCAAAAGTGGCGTAATGTAAAAGTCATCAGCACCAGATCTACATGCTTCGACAGAAATTTGCAGGTTAAACAGCCACGTGGTGAGCAATAATCATTATTTGACCAAAAAATTCAACTGCAAGGCACTCACAGCATTAAGAATGTTTTAACATTAATAAAATTTCATCTAGGGAAGTTCTCACAAATAATTCTCTACTGTAAAGCTAATTAAAGAGCTCCCCGACAGTCTGCTGCATGCTTGGACAGTTCATTCCCTGACTACGCACTAACTTTAGCCATTAATTTTTTAATGTTGTACACCTTTATCATGACAATGACAATTGCAATACCTCTCACACTATTCTAGTAATAATAAACGGAACATTGGCTATATACTGAACATTAAGTAAATTACTGAACAATGAGTTTTCTCTTAATATAAAAACTGTCGGGTCGCACACACATAATTACGTGTTTTATTTACGGTTGCATACACCTAGTTATTAATCATCCATTTAATATGAATTACTTATGAGACATAAAATAATGCAATTCTTACCGGGAGTCATTTACGCTTCAGCCAGCCATGAAGATGCAGAAAACTACGCCGTAATTGTTCGAAGAGAGAGCGAGAGAGGCCAATGTATTTCGTAGCGGGCGGTGAGTTCAACTGCCGTCAGCAGCAGAGAAAAGCCACCCCTCCTTACGAGTTGCGCGCGCAACCGTCCATTTACATCGCAGTACAAGGGTCGCCTCAGCACTCTCGCATTCGCGTTATTTTACAATTTAAAAAAACTTTAACTAAAACCTTCGATAGCCGGATTTACACCGGCACAGTGCTAAACGAAAATCAGTGAATAGTTCAAACTTGAAGAGGTCCATGAACAAAACAAAAAGACAGTGTGGTGAAGGTTATGTTTCAAAGTGTGATAATAATGTTCCAAGTAAAATATTTACATTAATTACTAAGTATTGTAAGAAAAACTGGTGCAAATCTTTCTCTTTAAGTCAACAGAGAGTAATTTTTGATTTATTTTGGTGCGGCCAAACAAAAAATTCACAAGACACATTTTTAGCAGGTTCTTTGTCTTTTAAAAAAAGATGGTGAGAATGTGTTGGTTTGCCGCTCTTTCCTTATTACCCTGCTTAAATTGTCTGTTAAAAGAATAAGAATTATTCAAGAAAAAATTGTGCGTGGGGAAACATTTGAAGAAAAACGAGGTACCCACTCAAATCGGACTAACAAGCTGGAGCCTATTGTGTTGAATTTAGTTATAGAACATTTGAAATGTATTCCACATCGCCCTAGCCACTACAGTCAGTGTAAAAGTAACAGACTTTACTTTGACAATCCAGATTTGAATATTAAGATTATTTTTGAGGCCTTCAAAGAATATTTTGAAGAACAAACTGGGAAAAAGTTGAAAATGGCTTACAAAACTTCAAGTTTTTCCGTGAAACAAATTTTACATTCAGGAAACCAAAATCAGATGTTTGTGACTTTTGTACAGAGTGCGAGAAGAAACTTTTAAAAACCCCGAATGATGAATGTTTATTAGATTATAAGGTTCATAAGAAAAGGGCAGAAAAATATTATTCAGTTAAAAGTGGCTACATAACAAAATCTAAAACTTCCAATGATGTACTGGTACTTGAATTTGATTACAGTCAAAATATTCCTCTGCCAAAACTTAATATTTCCAAACAATTTTATAAAAGACTTTGGTGGATGTTTGTGTTTAATGTGCATTGCCATAATGATGACTCGTCAATTTTTTACAGTTTCCTTGAATCACAATCGAAAAAGGGGCCACACAGCGTTGCATCCTTTTTATTTCACTGTTTCAAAGAAGCTAAATGAGTATCCAAATCTGAAATCTATTGTCCTACTTTCTGATGCAGCAGGTGGGCAAAATAAAAATTCTGTGATGTTGAGATTTTGTTTGTAGCTGTCCATTACTTTTAGAGTGGAAGTTGTACATATGTTTCCTGTAAGAGGTCACAGTTTGGACAATGTGATAGAAATTTCGGGCTAATAAAATCCAAACTAAAAAACAAGCCCCAGATTGAAATTCCAGAACTGTACCTTGAAAGCATTAGTGGAATGTCGTCAGAATCCTTCTCTATTTAAATCTGTGAATGACCCATCCCTTATTTACGATTGGGATAAAGCAATTTTGCAATATTTCTTGAAGACTCCTGTTTCAAGAGATAATGTTATTAAAGTACAACAGTATTCTATACTGAAATACAAACCTTGTGGATCTTTGTTGTGTTCAAAAAGTTACACTGAAATATTTCAGCCCTTCAAATATATTAAAACCCATCCTACGGAGATTAGTCTCGAACAAGCTCCTTGTGTACCTTTAAAAGACGCTAAAGTGAAAGAGACTTATTCCCATATTTAAGTGATGAAGGTAAATCATTTTATGAAGCACTATTTAAGAGGAATGATGTTAGCGAAACAGTTGTGGAAAATAAAGAGGAAGAAACTGACTTGGAGATAGAAGAAGAAGAGAAGAAGATAATGTAATTTTTATTATGAACTAGTACTGAAGATCCTAAAAAATATTTTTTTTTTAATATTACAAAGTTGTAGCATAGGCCTAAGTAATATTAGTAAGTTTTCTTTTTTTGTACATTTTGAAATATTAATAAGTGTGTTCAAACATTATTTTCTTTTCTTTTAACTTCTTATCACCTTCTATCTCTCTGTATATATACCGCAGGCCCTTCTTCAATAGAAGAGTGTTTTAACTGCAAAAAGTGTTCTATTGATAAAGGGCTCATGACATTCTCTTGTTTACTTAGTATTTTAAAAAGCACACTTTTAAAAATATTTAAAAAATTAATACCAATATTAACAGCAAATTGTAAGGATATTGGCTGTGGTAAAATTTAACCTGTAAATTACAAGCACTTGTTGGTGTGATGGTGTGAAAACTTATCACCTCATTATCTCAAAACACTGTTTTGGTGTATGGGCCCTTATTGTAGCCACAGCCTCAATTCTTCTCGTGGCTCAATTACTCATTACGAAATACCCAAGGTACATGGAATTTTTACTATTACGATTGTTCCGATTAAAACAAGGGCATCACACTCACACACACACACACGTTTGGCGGACATGCAGTTTGCGTGTTGTAGTCAGTGCAAGCGGCCGCCTTGCGTTGACTCCAGCACGCATCTCTCATACACACGCATGTGATGCCCGCGCGTACAGACTCGCACACGCCTCTTGTGCGACACACGCTATGCGCGCGGTGTGCGTGTTGGTGTCAGTGCAAGCGTGCGCCGTGCGTTGACTCCAGCACGCATTCTCGCACCCACGTGCATGTAGCGCTGGGGGGTGTACACACATGCCTTGCTGTTTTAAACGTGGCAATCGTAATAGCAAAATTTTTCAATTGCAGTATGCTCACAGTGGGCAAATTTAGCCAGGGGCGAATTTACTGCGGAGACAAAGCACCAAAACATACTACAGTAACGTACAGAAACACACAACTAAATAAATGTACGTAGGCCTATAAATGTCAAAGACAAATAGTGATGTATATGACTTTTAATAAATGTCTCAACATATCAAAGAGTTTGAGTTTATTATTATTTAATTTTATATATTTTATAGGTAATAGTTTATAATGTTGTAACAAATTATTCTTTATATTTAGCAACGTTAGTTATTATGTTACACGAGTGAAAAATTGTTCACGCCTACACACTCATGCGACTAAAATCCCTATATATTCATACATTCTAGATTAAGTTCTAATATCAGTTAGATACCGCTGCATTCAGAGTAAATAGTAATTAGGAGACCGAGAAACAATACTTAGCCAGTATGATTTGGGGTGAAAAGTTTATCCTAAGCAAGAGACCACGGCCCAACAGCCCAGCCCGATTTTAATCTTTTAAAATATGTATTTGTATCTTCCGGATGGTTTAGGAGAGGCAATGCACGCTACATATGTTGTACCGTAACGCATAATGGAAATGTCGGTTTGGACCGTTGAAACATTCTGTCCTTAAGTGAGTAACGCAATCAGTGGTGTAGGTAAAAATCATGTTTGTTTAATATGCACCGAACATATCACAGATCTCTGCTGTAAAGCAGATGAGATTTTCAGATTTGTTCGTTGAATTATTTTCTAATTTCTCTGCTTTGTATTTATTGTAACGATGTGGTAAATAGAAACTATTGAACACTCTGCAAATTTTGTGATACTTTGTGAAATATTGTTCAGTTACTTTATGTCTTTAAAAATCAGACTTATGTGCATGAATGTTGGACTGACGTAGCATCTCGGATGTGCGACGAAGAAGAACGGAGTTGACAACTGAACATGTACCATGTCTGAACAAAATTCCTGCACTAGTCTTGCTTTGAGTTTTATGAACGCTCCAAGCACAAGCACAGCTTCTCCCACCTTTCTCACACTACTTACTCCGCCAATCTGATATTGTACATCGTTGTGTTTTATTATTAAGTGATTTAATATTACTATGAGTTTGCACCAGACAAATATGATATATTATTTGTTTTTAAAAAGAAATAAAAGTTTTATTATTTTTATTTTGGTTAGGTATCATGGAAAAATGTGGCGGCTCAGTAGACCACCACCTCAGGGTATGGCACCTGGCTACTAATCTAGAAGTCCCGGGTTCAATTCCCGGGCCCGCACCATAAAAATCAAGGTGCGTTTTCAGCCCCAGGTCGACTCAGCCTGTTGAAAATGAGTACCTGGGATAACATCCTGGGGATAATAATAGGCGGCTGAAGCGTAGTGCTGGCCACACTGCCTTCCTTATATGCCGTACGGCTCACATTAGGCAGCCTACCCTGCCTACTCCTAAGCTACTTCGGTGGTATACATGGGAGCCATTATTAAAATGGAAAAATTAATTAATATACAATCACTTTTGAAACGGCATTATCAACTGAAGATTTACAATAGCTTTGTATAGGGTAGATAGGTAGTAAAATAACAGAATTTGATTTCCCCAAACGCGGGCGCGCGTTGTATGTCAGCACTTCGGCCAGTAACAGGTCACATTTAGGCATTCATGTATAATATACATATAATATATTGTAATGAATGAGCCCCCCTCACCATACATTGTGGTCCTCGCAAACCACAGTGAGTGAACAGGCTGCGGCAGTGAGTGAACTGATTGAGCTTGGAGCGCCGATTATTTTCATCTGTGGAATACTATTTACAACTGCTACATTTTGTATTGTTTAACCGTCTTATGGTTATTGTATTAATTAGGCCTATATATTAATAAATATGTGGACAATAAAAATGCCATGACACGTAGTATTGCAATATATTGTAATCAATATGTTGAAATAAAATTATTAAATAAAACACACACACACACACACACACACACACACACACACACACACACACACACACACACACACACACACACACACACACACACACACACACACACACACACACACACACACACACACACACTGAATTTGAATCGTTATTGGTATAAAGTGACAGTACATGAGAAACATGAACTTACGACCCAGTTAGAATATGAGTTTGGGGGAAGCGTAGCTATCCAGTTGTTGATGACTGTGGCTATGTCGCGCGCGCTTTTGTTCTGGTCAAGAGCTTTCAGCAGTACAAAGTTGAACGGCATGGCGAAATTTGGTCCGACGTAGTATTTGACCGTTGTCTCAGGCGTGGAATATACTTCCAGAAACATTATCCTGCCGACAGAAACAAACAGGTAACAAACAGGTTTTGCTCCAACGAGGTTATACCCGTAGCGTATACTACACAGAACAAGAACGGGTACCAACACTACCACTCACCTGGATCTGCCCTGTTTCTTAGAATAATCGTCAATGACGTAGCTCCAGTTCGCCAGTAGTTTAATCGTCTCCGGCTGATCCTGCGTGAACACGTGCGACACGGATCTGTCGGGATTCACAGGTTCGTCAGGGAAACTGATGTTTTCAAATATCGTTTGCACAGCGTCCAGTCTGAAACCGTCCACTCCCAGTTCCATCCAGAAAACTAAATTGTCCTGTACGAAAATGGACGGCATTAACAAAAATAAACAAATATACATTATTATCCCGAGCACGGGAGAAGTCCGTTGGGATGCAGCCAACGAGGTGAGAGCGCAGCGTTGTCAAGTGTATAATAGTTGTCTTCATAGAAAGCTCCAATTATTTAACTACCGGTAAATAAATAACTAATAAAATAAATTATAATATTATTATAAAGTATATCTTTTATAATAATAAATAAAATATTTATACTTTATATAAATAAAGTATAATAAAGTAATAAATAAATAAATAAGTATAATTATAAATAAATAAAGTAATAAATAAATTATATTATAATACTTTATAATAAATATATATCTATTCTATTTTTCGCTCATCTATTATCACAGTGTTATTAAAGACAGTAATGACATTTTTAATTTAGTGTTATTAAAGACAGTAATGACATTTTTAATTTAAAATAATAAGTAATGTATAAAACGTTTATAAAATTATTGTTTCTTATTGTAATCTAATCTGATGTAAAGATGTTTATACTGAAAAACAATTTAATTTTTAAATTGGTTTTATTAAGTCACAATTATTAACAGAATAGTGACATTTTATTCTACATTAAAGAAATACTTATATTCTAATTTGTAAAAGAGCGGACATAGTATTTCATACTGTTGTATTTTATGCCAAGATATCTTTGAGTTATTCTTATTGTAGTTGTTTATTAACGTGTGCTTTGTAACAATTTATTTTATTTTGATTTATTAAATTTAAATGACAAAATAATTGTCATGTTATTAATGAAATTAAGTTAGACACGTTATATTACACTTTAGCGAAACGCCGACAATTTGGTTGTGTGCTTTGCTACACATTGTAGCGCTGATATAGAATGCAGTGTGCCAAAATTCTCTTATCGACACATTTTATGTAATTAATTGAATAAAATATTATAAATTTAAGTTAAATATTATAAATATAAATTATTAGGTTTTGACAGCATGACACTGAAGTGAATCTACTTAAACTGCTGTTAGTGTGTCAGCAATATCTGCATCGTCATCGAGGGGGGTGGCTAGCACTTCTGACGCACTGTCGTCGTTGTCACACTCAGTATATGAATAATTGCTGTCCGTATCACTATCATCTACCAGATTGATCACTATTTTATCAAGGTTATCCGCCCTTGCACATTCTTTGTCAACATCATCTTCTTGTAGTTTTTCGGCACGTTTAATGCGCGATTGCCAGTCCTCTTTGGTCACTCGGCCAAGTGCTTCACTGACAAGCGTTTCGACATCAGACAACTTAAATGTCTTGTTATTTTCAGCAACGTCCCTCTTAACCTTTGCCCAAATCAGCTCGATCGGGTTATACTGGCAGTGATATGGTGGAAGTCTAACCACTGAATGACCCATTAAACTGGCAATCACATCCAGTTCGTAAGTTTTTTCTTTGTTCTTAAATGGCTTCACCTTTTCTAAGAGTTCCACCTTAGTTTCATTATGACTAAAAGCAATACACTTTTCGGTAAGCCATTTCTGAATTTCTTCTTTTTTCCAGTTAGTGGCTGGTATTTTTTCTGCCCGCACCGAGTGATAAGGGGCATTGTCCATTACTATTACGGAACCTTCCTCTAGTAGGTTGAGGAATGAGATGAACCATTCTTTGAAAGACTGAGCATTCATCTTGTCATGATAGTCCTGGCTGTTAGTCTTCGATTGGAAAACCCATTCACAGTCTTTCATAAATCCCTCATTCGAGCCAACGTAGCATATTATATTATAAGCCGTCTTCCCTTACCGAGGGGTACTTTAACGCCAAATGATTCGTTGTTATCTTGCCAACCGTATTTCAGACTATGGTGTTCGTTGACCCATGTTTCGTCCAAATAATAAACAGGGCGTTTATCTTCCGACTGCCTTAACTGGTGCATTGTCCTTAAAAATCTTAAGCGTGATGCCACGATGTCACTTCTCTCCATTAAAAATTTCCTTCCGTCTTTCATTTTACGATATTTGAAACCAATTTTTTTTAACAGTCTACGAGTCGACCAAACTGAACCCTTATAGCCTAAACTGTTTCTTAAATCTGTAGTTATTTTTTCTGCTGTTGGAAATTCTCCCTTACAATAATACGAAAATATTGTTCTCCGTACAACGTCCTCATCAAATTTGTCCAGTTCAGTCATTTCACATTTCCTTTTTCTTTTTTTTCCAGGGGTTGAAAATATTTTATCAGATGGATCTTCATTCACTGTTGTATTAGCCTCCTTGCAAAATCTGTTTACAGTCTTTTCACTGATATTGCAGGCTAAACTACACAATTTTGCACATTGATTAAAGTTAACAGTTTCCCTAAACTGCAGATTCGAAAGATTTAAAAAAAAATTGTATACATTCCAAACAATGTTCCTCTCACCACTATGCAGGGTTTTTCCTTTTTTTCGTGTACTGTACTTCTAAAAGTATTGGCGTTAACACCTGTAACTTCCATGATTACACGAGGTACAACACTTTTAAACACTTAAAACTTCACTTCAAAATCGGATAGCACTTGTCACAAACTGAACAGTTCGAGCGCTCCCACTCAACTGAATCATAACAAGGAAAAAAACGTTGGTACAGGATGTGTTCAGTCAAGTCACCTTTTACAGGAATAGTCTAAAAATAGTACGCGATCAGTGTGGCAACACCGCTCCGCACTGATTTGTCTGTTCAAGGTTGCGCGCTCAGTAGGCTCCGCTCTCAACGGACTTTAGCCGTGCTCTTGATTTTTTTGTAGTGACATATCAAATAGTTAAATCGTTGTTTCGTATGAAGGAGTGACCGGCAGGAGGTTGTGATTGAAGAGCACACAGTTGAGATAGCTGCAGTGTATACTTGAATAGTATCGATTCCTAATGGAAGTGCTGAGTAGTAATTTAAGCTTTGGGAGTAAAATAATATAAGACATGCAATTCCTTCTAGTTTACGATTGGGGCGGAAACATCATATGAATTCTGCGTTCTCCGAGAGGGCGTAATTTGCGACGAAATACTCGTCGCGTTTAAAATTTGAGAACCTCTGGTGCAGATAACAGAATAGTTAGAAAACACAAGTAAATAAAATAACGGATGGATCGATAATGTCGTCACGTTTAGTTCCAGGGACTTTGAGATGCACACTTAGCGTCACATAAAAGTGTAATTTAAAAACCCCATACATTACGTTCAATTATGTAAGCACTTACGGAAGAATAATACAATTTACAGTGTGAGAATAATTCGCTGTCTTAAATTACTACAATGACGCCTATACTATGGGACGAAGAAGAGGACGCCTATACGAGAGTGTACGTCGTTGGACACATCGTTGGACAACGAGAAGACCACATTCACAGGACCATAAGAAACGACATTTCACAGGTTTTAAAAGAAATATAAAATAAACTCATAAATGTAGAACACTGAAAACTCCCAGTGCATTGGAAATACTGTAATTGTGTACACGTCACAAGAGTATTGTATAATTTAAATTTGAATAAATGAACCCATGTAGGCCTACATCTACTATTTCAATAAATTTTGCAATTATATTGTATTAGCCACATATATGGCTAATAACAAAGCAATATAACATCATAGACAACGGAAGTTCATTCACTTAAAACAGACCTACCATAGTAATCACGTCGTCTTACATGATTTTTTGGTTTTTCAAAACACCGTATAATAACATAACATAAGATGAGTAAATTGGTTTTTAATTGAATATAACATTAAGATGTTTGCAATCAGTTTCTTTTTTCTAAACGATTTTGAAGGCTTGTCCTACTAGCTATTAAATGCCGGTTAATGCAAAATTATGTCTCATTTTAAAATTAGTTTATCTCATCAGGCGTCTACAATATAAGTTCAGGTTTATGGACGGCTAACTTCAGTGTAGCAGAATTGATTTGAAAACAAAATTTTTTTAACGCTACTTATTCAAATTATAACTTATGTATAATACAACAATTCTCCAAAATACAAAATGTAATTTCTTGCTATTTACAATATACAAATAACAGTCACTGAAATATGTACGGGAATATACAGTCATATTTCTCAGGGCAAAGCTATGGCAGGAGAAACTTCACGTACACACCTGCTTTCGGTTAATTTGAAGTCTAACTGATATCACTGATTCTCGTTTCGAACTGTTGTTAAACGCTGCTAGACGAGTGGGAATGAGTTGTTTCCGTTATATCCCAATTTTTTAAAGAACTTAGAATGTAACAATTTCCATTGTCTACAACTTCAATGAAATGACGACCATCTGAAGCGTAAAAATTATTATTTTCATCAACGCATGTTATCAATTCCATTCAGAAATTAATGACATCTAAATATACATATATAGCTAGATATCTAAATATGTAGCTATATAAGCCATTCAAACGCCCAGCCTAAATGACACTGAAATATATTTTACTTTTGCGAACAAAAATATTTAACACATTTGTTAAAAACTAGTCGACGACACTGGTTTATGGAATTGAAGCACTACAATCTTTCGTTATAAGGCGACGGCGACAAGTTCAAATAGGTTCTATGAAATGCTTGCATGTATAAAAAACTGCAGGCATGGAGTAAAGACATTAATAGGCAGATATAACTTTAAGGTTAAAACTGTATACATTTTTAACAGTCTTTTAGCGTGAAAAAGTGAACACTCTGGTACTCACAGTCATGGCTTTGACAACTTGTGTGTTCCTGTAGTTGAGATCAGGCTGGCCTTCCGCGAACTGATGCAAATAAAACTGCTTTCTCTTTTCGTTGTATTTCCACGCACTTCCGCTGAAAAGGCTTACCTGAAACATAAGATTTGTTTAACGAGGTAGTATTTAAATTACAATGCTCTTTTGGTAACAACGAGCTTTGTCAGGAAAATCTACGGTAGACGTTACACCTACTTCGTTATGTGACATTTTCAGTAGCTGTACCATTCAGTGTTTCCCAAACTACGTTCCCCAGCGAAGTTTACAGTTAAATATGTTATTTTAATCAACAATCTTCCAGCTACCCACATATAACACTACCACAGTTGTCTCCAATTCTCAGAGAAAATACTTGCAACCAGAATGCATCCCCATCTGAAAGAACACTTAGTATTCTTTACTCATGGCGGCGTTCGTGCTGGATGCAACATATGAGCAAATTGTACTGGTCATCAGACAACACCTCGCGCAGATATCATACTATCCTAGTCCTACTATCCGAATACTTTAACTCCGTCTGACATAACGACTTCAGATTAAAATTCCTTGGGTATCGTTCCTCCCTCCCCCAACATCGCAAAATGGCTTTCGAATGTCGTGGATGATCGAGTTATTCTCACACAGCATCTCTCATCACTTTTCCATAGGCTCGTTGGTATCCCACAGGTCTCAACCAATTGTCCGCCACATACCTCCACGCACCTGCCCTTTCCAGCCACCGATGGAGCTCAATGTGCAGAGGGTACTGATTATTGGGTCTCCGTTCCCGTTCCATTCCCGGGTTATGGGAGGAATTACAATCTTTAGACTACTGCACTACGTGAGACACTACTGTAAACGCGATCAAGATCAAGATACGCATCTTCAGCTGAATAGGACCCTACAGGCAATGCATACAGAACCCTCTCCGGTTTGGCTATAGTGAGATATTCCCCCAAACGTGTAGGCAAATATACTTTGGCGGCAAGCTTGGCTATGCTTAAACCGGAGCCCACATGCAACTGCATGTGTTATGCTTCGCCTCCCACACGAGACGAAGTCTCCTCACACTGCTCATCCTTAGCCACGACTGATCCAGCCAGACTCTTAGCAATATCTGCACTGCCTACCTTAGCTTGATTATGCATATCCGATGTTCCTGACTAGTATGCCTTACTGCCTGGAACTATACCGCCAAAGGGAATGCCGAGCCTACGATTAATATACAGTCGACCTTTGATTACACGCATAAGGAACACTACTCGTACGTGTTTATCAGAAGCCGTTTTGGTACCTGGAATCTTTCTTCCATGAACTCAACCACCGTTACGTTAACAAGAGAAGCTCCGTCTTTCCGCTTTAACAAAATGCTTAGACTCCAAACCCCCAATATATTGCTTGAGACAGCAAATCTCCCCTCCTCCGAAATACAGTACACACGGGAACCGTCCCTTGTGTTCTTTATATATATTTTTCTTCAATTATTCCTTAAGCTTTACGTTTCCCTTAACTATTACTGTCATAACCGAGAGTTATCTGACCCCATGCCTCGACGCTAAACATTATTTCAGCAGCACACACTCTACTCACAACTGTTCTCTTCGTTCAGTCCTCTCTGTAAATTCTTTGTCACTCACCTGAACACGGTTTTTTCATAGAACGGCCTGAGGCCTGTCTTCTTTAATGGAGTTCAAAATAGCATGACACGCCTGTTACGATTTTTAGAAACCCTCATACTCGGTTAGGCAAACAACTGGAACAAGAATGTTGTACTTAACACTTTTACTTAAGTCATCAATTATAATTTTCATTGTTCCTTTATATTACTTTTAACGAAGGACTACGACTAACTGTCCACGACAGTATAGGGCGACTTACAGTCAAAACTTGAGGCAAAAATAGTCCCAGTCGAAAACGTTACATTGTTAAAATGTGAGAAGCATTTGACCGGGATATCTGGAAGAGGTCAATTGAGGAGACGAGGACTCAATATGGGCTGTAGCGTAATCGGAAGAGGAAGGAGAAGGGAAAAGAGATGGAAAAGAAGAAGAAGAAGAAGAAGAAGAAGAAGAAGAAGAAGAAGAAGAAGAAGAAGAAGAAGAAGAAGAAGAAGAAGAAGAAGAAGACGACGAAGAAGAAGTTAAAATTACATGTCACACAGTAATAAAGTTCTCATATTCGTAAACAACACGGAGTTCAATTCGCATACTGCACAATAAATCGCGGGCGTGATGCTCTTCCCTAGCCGTAGGCAGGAGAAATGGTGCAATATTTCCGAGTGTGCCGCCGCATTTGACTCGGTTTATCTTGGCAACCGTGAGTGCGCCAAAAAACTGTGCGTGGTATCGTTTTAAAGCTCTCGAAAGCAAGTATTCAGGTATGTAAAAAATGTATGGCATCGTTTTAAAATAAATTTTTAAAAATCGTTTTCGACAATGACGTGGAATTCGTAGAATGAACACAAGCAAAACTTGAGGATATATAAGCGATTGACAAGAAAAAGTGATGGGGAATGCAAGAAGATTAACAACCAACTTAAAGAAATAGAGAGTACACACAGATACAACACCTATTGTCAACCTATCTCGGTCTATCTAGAACTCGCACTAAGAAGCAATATATCCAACATTATTTGCAAAACATTATGTAAGCTACTATCTGAGGTCTGAGCTGGCTATCACAGATTAAATACACGCTTTGAAACCTCACTTGACCACGCTCTCCGATCTGGAAGTCGTAATCCTACGTTCCAGCCTGACGCAATATAAGTTACCATATCCCAATTTTTTTTACATCCTTTTATTTTCTGAACAGAATTTTTGAACTGTTCTGTACTTTATCAGTTCACCCATAGGCAACTGTAGATTGTGAGTGGTTGAAGTATCGTGTTTAATGATAAACGTTGTATGAAATAATATAAGTTACTTAATAAAAATAACACGGCAATGATTCTTAGCTTTAGAGTTAAAGTATTAAAATAGAGATACGATAATTTAAAGTTACATTTTTTGTAATCATAACATAAATCATTACATAACATAATCTACATGACTTTTTTTTTAACACGTAAACCTTTTTCAGGATTTCAGGTAGCCTTGATTAAACATTTAGTCATTGTCAAAATAACAAAAAAGGTAGAGTTTAACTTTGTCAGCATTTAATAGCAATGTTTATAGTGCTTAGGGGTGCCGTGATATTTCAGGCAATTTTGAAATAACGCCAGGAAATGGCGGCGTGGTGGCATACGTGGGCGAAACGTCGATTTTGCTAATAAAAAGTGTTACCAATATATGTTTGTAATGTGACTTATTAAACTAACCAGTTACAAACACAATAATTGAAAGCATTCAACATATTCCTGCCGTGATCGTCACCGCCCATGGGGTACTTGTAAATCGTGTTGTGATGCTGGGCAACGTGTGTTCTCTCGAGAGTTAAGTTTACTGAATACTCGGACACGGATTCACCGGTTAGAAAGGGTTCTTAAGGGCGATTAATCTTTAACACAGGAAGCCAAACGTTTGGTTGTACGCGTTGTGAAGCCTTCAAGAACTGAGAAAACGCTTCCTCAAAACAATTCGTTTGATAGAGAAAACGATGATAATTTAAACCGGTAGGAGATAATTATTTTATGATGAGATTCATTAACAGTTGAAATAGTGTAACGGTCAGAAAATCGTTTTTACTTTTGAAATATTTTAATTGGGAAGTTAATAATATTATTATAAACTCGCACTCGCGATTTTCTGATCCGGTTCTCGGCTTAATTAGTACAAAATGGAAAAATTGATTCTGTAAACCAAACGTATAAAACAATTAATTTCTCATAATTTTTAATCCCAAGTGTATTCTAAAGTGTACACTCTGAAGAGGCAAATACTACCAGTCCTGAGAGCGCTCTTCAAAAATAAAGTGTCCTTGAAATAGTGGTCTATTATCAATTAATTAATTAATTATTATTATTATTTCACAAACAAGCGCGCATGTATATATGTACCTACATTGATAAACAGGATTTCTTTATCTTCAGCCGATACAGATTTATATATTTTGTTACCACATAAGCTATAATTATATCAGTAAATCGCAAATTGGCCTTCAGTTTCTTACAATGAAACAGTGTTAAAACTGTTGAAATTATTATTATCAGCCGGGTTGTTAGGCCGTGATCCACAGTTGTCGTTATTGACAGACGTTTTGGCCCCATGATCGGAGGCCATCATCAATATCTTGATGATGGCCTCCGATGGTGACGCCGAAAGGTTTGTCAATAACGACAACTGTGGACCACGGCCTAACAACCCGGCTTTCAACAATGTCGAAGCCGGCCGTGAAAGCTTGAGTAGTAAAACTGTGTCGGTGTACCACTACGCTACATGTTTGAAGCCGGCCGTGAAAGCTTGAGTAGTAAAACTGTGTCGGTGTACCACTACGCGACATGTTTGAAGCCGGCCGTGAAAGCTTGAGTAGTAAAACTGTGTCGGTGTACCACTACGCGACATGTTTGAAGCCGGCCGTGAAAGCTTGAGTAGTAAAACTGTGTCGGTGTACCACTACGCGACATGTTTGAAGCCGGCCGTGAAAGCTTGAGTAGTAAAACTGTGTCGGTGTACCACTACGCGACATGTTTTACCATCTGCTTTTACGTTTCTTGCTGTAAGTGTATCGAAAACGTCCGACTTTAAACCAAACTGCTCGATCTTATAGCTACGGTACATTGCAAAGCTGTGTACTTACCCAGTTATTGGGCGGTGTGGGGGTCTCAGTAGCTAGATCGTAACCGCTCGGGTCGTGCCAAATGTACCAGTCTTTGTATTTACTGTCACCGTTGATGGACTTCTGGAACCAGTCGTGTTCGTCGCTTGAATGGTTTGGCACGAAATCGAGAATCAACCGTACCCCTGAAACAGAGTCGTATGGGATTGTTATATTGCTCCTGTATCTGCCAGACTCTACATGTTTCGCAACTAAATGGATGTTTTATAAATATAATATAGTAGCATCATGGCTATTCAGAGTATGGTATAAAATTTTATGAGGGGTGTAAATAATAATAGATTTGGAAATATTACATGAGATATTTTTTCTTAAATCTGTGATTTGCAGATGGTCCTCACATGTGGTCAATACTGATTTAGAGAAGGACGATCAAAGTCATATTACATGAATCGAGAGACTAAATTGATGTGTTTGGTAGAAATGCAAGAAGAGGGATTATGCCTTATGGATCATGCATTTATGCAATGCATTATGCACTTATGCAATGCATTGTGCACTTATGCAATGCATTATGCATTGTATTATGCCACATTAGACTGTGTGCAATGACAATGAGACTAGATACCAAAGCTGAACAAATTACAACTATCACAATCAGATCCGCGTGGGCTGGAATTGAAAACGTCAGGAGACGTGCCAGGTTCATACAATAACTAAAGTGTATCCACATTTATGAAGATTTCTATGCTCAGATTCAGTGTAGACGGTATTTTTTATGACGAGAGTAGAGAAGATTTCTCTTACCCCGACCCTTACCAAGGTGATGATATTAACAATTCTAATTAACTTTCATAGTGAAAACTTCCACCCTTAGTGGAGTGGAGAAGATGTAGTGCACGCAAGAAAAGTCTTATAAAGAAGACGGTACTACTACATTGTATGAAAAAGGTTAAACTATTCCAAAGTAAAATTTTTAAGATCAATTAAAGATTGCTGAATTGCAGATCACATTAGCAACGGTTTTATTACAGCAAAGTTGGTCATATTCTCATTAAACGAGAGGTGAAGAACAGATGTAGATGGCCGGATCATCTAGACAGAACGGGAGGGACGAATATAATGGAAGAGATTTGAAGTACAGACCTGCAGGGAATCTAATCTTATGAAATGCAAGACAAAAATGTTCAGATAACGTCTAAAAGCCCAGCAACAATAATGTTCACCAATTAAAATAAATACACTAGTTAGCAAAGAAATTATCAACTAAATACTTGCTATTTATTTAACAATCACATTTATTTAACTCTTATGCAAAAATCACAAATCAATTATTCGCAGAACTTGTCTGACTGACGGACGTAGGTAAAGGAAATGTTTTGTGATGTCGAACACTCCAAATATCTCACTCAGCTAAACAGTAATATTGTGTCATTCATGAAGACAGCTCTACAAATTATTTTTATTAAGTAATAATAATTAATGCTGCGTATTTACAGAAATATTGTTAGGGGGATGGGTAACTATAATATTTATCTCTTCCAGTTTTTGTTGAACCCTCCCCTCCTCCAGAAGTTAAATTCTGTATATGCCCATAGGTCAAATGACCCAGTCATTTGAAGAATAAAAGGAAACAAAGAAGAAGAAGAAGAAGAAGAAGAAGAAGAAGAAGAAGAAGAAGAAGAAGAAGGAGAAGAAGAAAAAGGAGGAGGAGGAGGAGGAGGAGGAGGAGGAGGAGGAGGAGGAGGAGGAGGAGAAGGAGGAGGAGGAGGAGGAGGAGGAGGAGGAGAAGAAGAAGAAGAAGAAGAAGAAGAAGAAGAAGAAGAAGAAGAAGAAGAAGAAGATAAAGAGGAAGAACAAGAAGAAGAAGAAGAAGAAGAAGAAGAAGAAGAAGAACAAGGACAAGGACAAGAACAAGAACAAGAAGTAGAAGAAAAAGAGTAAAATAAATCATATAAACAGCGTAAAATGTTTGCCAAGTAAACCAATAAAAATTCGTAAATTCGATTGTCTTTTCCAAGATAGGCTCATCAGACATCAGGTGCAGAATCAATGTGACAGATAAAATTTGTTCAGCACGACATAAAGAAAGTTATTAAAAGCTTACTTTTCCCAAATCATTAAGAAACGTAAATTTCGAATTAGAAGGGGTTTGCACATGTATCTCACTGCAAACACTTTTACTTGTAATATTTTTATTTTATTTTTATTTTAAAGAACAATTGACGAAACACAATTCACAAAAGAGCTATGTAATATGGATATCAGAGGTTCAAAGGATAGGTAAGGGATGGTTAAAATTAAAAAGGGATTCTAAGCGGCAGAAAGAAGGTGTATTTATTACAAGTAATGTATAGAAAAGAAAGCGAAGGAATTTAAAAACGACTATATACATAAATAGACAGGTAAATATGACAATAACATAGTATTCTGTTACCCTACTTCATAAATTGAAGATAAGGAAGCAGAAGAGGAATAGAATGACAATGGAACGAACCACATCAGCTTCGTGAGAGAAATCCAACTGAAAACTGTCGATCAAAAGTGATTTACCTAAAGCCCTGAGTTCCTTAACTAAATCCAATAAGTCTTGGTTATTTCCAAAAATTGGGTCCACTTGTATATAATTGGAGATATCGTATCCAAAATCCTTCTGCGGTGACTTGTAGATAGGCGATAGCCAAACGGCGGTGATTCCCAGATCCTTAAGGTATTGAGCCTTTTGTCTTATACCTGAAAGCATACATAGAACATGTGTTATATATATTAATATGTGTCTTATATATATATATGTATATTACAACAACACTTACAAATGCTCTAATTTTATTTATTTAATGAGCATGTAATCGTAATAAATAACATCGTAAGATTGTTTAAATTCATTTAACTTTATTTATTAATAAAAATTTCTTATTTGTTTTGCGATTCAAAATCATTATTATTTGCACGTAATTATTACGCATAATTAGTAGTCTTATATTATACACAAACATATTATATAATCTTATATTCTAATACATCGTTATAAATTTTTATATTGCTCTCAGCTAGCTCATTTATATTATATTGATTAGCTTATCTAATCTTTTAATTATCTAAGCTCTTGTTCTAAATTACTGCAAATGCATTGCTTTCTAATAAAATTCTCTCATGACTTTGTCAATTTAAATACTAAAAATTATAGTTACTGATAACAGTTATCGTTACACAGTCTTAAATCTTATGTTAATTATTATACAAAAACATATTTACAGTTATACAATTTCTTGATTCATATTTGAATTGAATTGTCTATTTTTTTCTTTGTTACTTATTGTTTTTTGATTAAGTCTCGGGTTTTAAGTGCATGGTTATTTGTCACCTTATTATTTGTGTTACATCTGCAGCGTGTCCTCTTCGGTCCTTGATATGGGATGCTCCTTTGTCGTCCTGGATTCCTGTAGTCCTGGAGACTTGTTGTCTTGGAGTCTTATAGTCCTTCGTCCGTCGGATTCTCGTACTCTGGATTACTGCCTGTCCTCGGCTGCTCCTTCGTCCCTCGTCATGGCCTCAGGTTGCAACTGCTCACCCGAACTGATGAGTACTCTTGAAGTTCCTGACTGCTGCTTGTGGTTGATGTACTGTTGTTGTCGCTACGCAGAGTCTCTGGCTGCTATAGTAGTCGATCAAGATAACGAAGTTCTAGTTGTGGAGTAGAGCCTCCGGATGCTACAATGGTTGATTGAGTAAGAGTTGTACTCTTGAAGCAGAGCCTCCGGCTGCATCAGTGGTCGAACAAGGAAGAGGGTGATGTTAGCGCGTCCCCTGTATTTATACCCAGGGCGCCAAAATCATATCTCGACAATATTCTGCAGGTTTGATATTGTCGAGAGCGTCACTTCTAATCCACGCTTTCTTGTCACACGTAATTTGCTCGTCTTCGCGAATTGCAAAGTCTTTTGCACATTAACCGATATTCATTCGGTCGGTAATTTATAGGCGTTCATCATGCACAAACCGTTTTTCTTTATCTTAATTAACATAATTACTATTGATTTTTAATTTCCTGTATTTACACTCTTTATTCGTTTTACACTATTTTTTATACACTTATTCGTGTTATTTAAATACACATTTTGGTGTATTTAGTTTTGTGCTATTATGCACACAAGTATTACAAATTAAATAATTGCAAATACTTTATAGCGTTCCTAAAGGGTGGAGCTTTTCAGGAATGGACAGGTCGCACACACACACACACACGCGCGCGCGCGCGCATTTAACGTGTGTACACACATACAGAGAGCAGCTGGCGTTATTCACCTGTTCCAACATGAAAGTTAGGCGTTCCTTTTACAATTGAGATTGCAAGCTGAATTATTATTATTAACAAAATTTCATTATTTTTTTATTCTAATTAATTATTTAAATTACTTTATGCAATGCACAGTACCATATATATATTTGTACTGTTGCAATATATTGCATTATTATTACGTGTTTCATAGTTATTATCACACGAATTTTGAAATTTTTACAAGGAATATACTGTGCACACATACGTAACTTTTGAGTGTATCACGTTATGTTACTGTAAAGAAAAAAAGTTATTCTTTATGTAGTGTATTTAACGAGACTTGAGATTGATTGTAAGCAAGCAAACGATGTGATAGCTGTTTTCAAATTTTAACTATTCCAGAACATTGTTCTACTCGTTTTAGTGTACTGACACGTGTCGCAGCCACATGCGGTAATTTAGCATTTTATATTAATGAAGTGTAAAAATGACCAACTACCCTGGATCAAGCTGTAATTTCAACTTTTTATAATTACAGTGTCTGTTCAGAAATAGTGGGCTCTGTGCGAAGTGTCAGCAACGGGTTTAGACACATAGGCCTACTGTATCTATTTATTTTTACAGGATGTGTCCAGCCCGTTTCAGACACTTCTTGAAGGGATGCTGCAACTGGATACTGCAATATAGAATCTAGTATTGCCCCAAAAGATAATTATTTTTATTATACTGAAGAACAATATCAACAAATATTAGACAAAATACAACGGAAATACGTCAATAGGCACTAGCACTTACAGGAACCAAATTGTTGTATTTTATAACATTTTGATAAAAGATAATTATTACTGTTATTACTACTGCAATTAAACATATTATTACTATCACCAAAGTTCTAATGTTGCTAATATCATTTTATTAGAACAAAATAAAATATCGGTATGGAGAACCATACATGACTTCCATGTTCTAAGATTTATATTTAAAATCATATTCGAAATGAAATATTTCCATAGAAACTACGTCTTTCTACTTACTGCTTCAGCATTAACCACAGTACTGTGGTCACTAACGTATACCACCTCACGTTTTCGCACTCGATTTTCACTGATGATGGCAGTTGATGGCACTGCCGAAAAGTCTGGTTTACAGAAAACATTGGACTACGGCTAAACAGCCCGAGAAGCAATTTTAACAAAAAACTACTTCTTTGTTGCCGAAAACGTAGTACACGTATACAAAATTCTCCCCTCCACCTTCAACTATAATTTTTAATAATAGAAAATTACCCCCACCCCGCTCACCTAACCTCTTCATTTATAGATATTTCATCTACGTTTCTACAGTGGATTATTATGAGCTTCTTATCAGGATACTTTATTTATAAAAATTAAGTACTTTACTCTTGTTAAATCATAAAATGTTTCAGGTAAACTACCTCTTCCTCTTAACCGATCTTCTCCAAAATCAATAGACCTTCAGTCCTCTACAATTCAGGGATGCATGCAAAAAAATATTTGATTCTGTTTGAATGTGCGGCAGTTATCGTTCGTCATGGAAACATTTCTCTAGTTACAACTTAAAATGTTGCCGGTAAACTACCCCTTTCCCTTAACCGATCTTCACCAAAATCAACAGACCTTGAGTTCTCTTCAACTCAGGCAAGTGTGCAAAAAATTATTTGATTCTCTTTGAATTTTCGGCAGTTATCGTTCGTCATAAAAAAATTACCCTTTTTAAAACATAAAACTTTGGTGATAAACTACCCCTTTCCCTTAACCGATCTTCACCAACACCAATAGGTATTGAGAACTCTACAATACAGGGCTGTATGCAAAACATCATTTGACTCTGTTTGAATTTGCGGCTGTTATCGTTTGCCATAGAAAAAAATTACCCTTGATAAAAAACCATTGCAGGTAAACTACCCCTTTCCCTTAACCGATCTTCACCAAAAACAACAGATCTTGAGTACTCTACAAATCAGGGCTGTATGCAAAAAATTATTTCATTCTGTTTGAATTTGCGGCTGTTATCGTTTGCCATAGAAAATACCCTTGTTAAAACATAAAATGTTGCTGGTAAACTACCCCTTTACCTCAACCGATCTTCAACAAAATCAACAGACCTTGAGTTCTGTATAATTCAAAAAGGTATGCAGAAGAGTAGTTGATTCTGTTATAATGTACGGCAGTTATCGTTCATCATAAAAAAATTTACCCTTGTTAAAACATAAAATGTTGCTGGTAAACTACCCTATTCCCTTAACCGATCTTCACCAAAACCAACAAGTCTTGAGAACTCTACAATTTAGGGTTGTATGCAAAATATTATTTGATTATGTTTGAATTTGCGGCTGTTATCGTTTGCCATATAAAAAAATTACCCTTGATAAAACAAAAAATGTGGCCGGTAAACTACCCCTTTCCCTTAACCGATCTTCACCAAAAACAACAGATCTTTAGTACTCTACAAATAAGGGCTGTGTGCAAAACTGTATTTGATTCTGTTTGCATTTGCGGCTCTTACCGTTTGCCATATAAAATACTCTTTTCAAACATAAAACGTTGCCGGTAAACAACCCCTTCCCCTTAACCGATCTTCACCAAAAACAATAGGTCTTGAGAACACTATAATTCAGGGCAGTATACAAAAAATTATTTGATTATGTTTGAATTTGCGGCTGTTATCGTTTGCCATAGAAAAAAATCTATAGACAGACGGACACACACAGACACACAGACTGACAGATAGACAGACAGACAGACACACAGACAGACACACACACAGACACTTTTCGAAAAACGACTTTTTTTCATGTTTTGAGTGTAGTACAATCAGAATCTGCAATAATCTCGAACACGATTTTTTTTGCCATCACCATACTTCCATTTCCTTAAGCAACATGGAAGTAAAAGACACAAAGCAAATAATGTGATAGTCGCTGTGGATTGTGTCATCAATTTTGTTCTACATATATTTTCAGTAATATGATTCGTTCTTTAGTTTTCCTACCGCTAATGTTTCTACTTGTTAATGCGTGGCATACTTTCATGACACCTACTGTTGATCGCTTTCCCATATTCTCATGGATACATTTCCTTGTTGCACGCTGTCTGGCAACCAGTCCACAGGAACATCTGAAGAATTCTTGTCCCCCCCCCCCCCACCGAGCTTATCTTTATGAAGTCCCTTACTAGAACTGTTTAGTATGGTTTATATGGCTTTAGTTTAAGAAATCTGAACCAAGAGTCTTAAAACACTCCTCCTCAAACAAACCATTCTTTATAACAGCATTCTCACAGTAATCACATGTGTTCAACACCATACTGACATTTCGCAGAGTCTCTCATTGTGATTAAACAGATGCTGTGTTACAGCATCTGTCGAAGCAATTGCTAATACTTCGTGAAGAGCCCAATGTTTCTGAACAGATACGGTAACTACAGATGAGAAGATTAGATTACAGTAGTGTCCAGGGTGGTTAGACACTTCGCGATCTCTCTAGACACGTACCTACCGCGTGTGACTGCGAATACTCATATTGAATACGGGAGACCGTTAGCGTACGTATACTATACTATCTAATACTGTTAACTGTGTCTGCTATTCAGAAGAATAACAGAGTGGTAAGGTAACAGTCACGTCAATACGAGATTCGTTAACTGTGTTTGCTATTCAGAAGAATAACAGAGTGGTAAGGTAACAGTCACGTCAATACGAGATTCGTTAACTGTGTTTGCTATTCAGAAGAATAACAGAGTGGTAAGGTAACAGTCACGTCAATACGAGATTCGTTAACTGTGTTTGCTATTCAGAAGAATAACAGAGTGGTAAGGTAACAGTCACGTCAATACGAGATTCGTTAACTGTGTTTGCTATTCAGAAGAATAACAGAGTGGTAAGGTAACAGTCACGTCAATACGAGATTCGTTAACTGTGTTTGCTATTCAGAAGAATAACAGAGTGGTAAGGTAACAGTCACGTCAATACGAGATTCGTTAACTGTGTTTGCTATTCAGAAGAATAACAGAGTGGTAAGGTAACAGTCACGTCAATACGAGATTCGTTAACTGTGTTTGCTATTCAGAAGAATAACAGAGTGGTAAGGTAACAGTCACGTCAATACGAGATTCGTTAACTGTGTTTGCTATTCAGAAGAATAACAGAGTGGTAAGGTAACAGTCACGTCAATACGAGATTCGTTAACTGTGTTTGCTATTCAGAAGAATAACAGAGTGGTAAGGTAACAGTCACGTCAATACGAGATTCGTTAACTGTGTTTGCTATTCAGAAGAATAACAGAGTGGTAAGGTAACAGTCACGTCAATACGAGATTCGTTAACTGTGTTTGCTATTCAGAAGAATAACAGAGTGGTAAGGTGACAGTCACGTCAATACGAGATTCGTTAACTGTGTTTGCTATTCAGAAGAATAACAGAGTGGTAAGGTAACAGTCACGTCAATACGAGATTCGTTAACTGTGTTTGCTATTCAGAAGAATAACAGAGTGGTAAGGTAACAGTCACGTCAATACGAGATTCGTTAACTGTGTTTGCTATTCAGAAGAATAACAGAGTGGTAAGGTAACAGTCACGTCAATACGAGATTCGTTAACTGTGTTTGCTATTCAGAAGAATAACAGAGTGGTAAGGTAACAGTCACGTCAATACGAGATTCGTTAACTGTGTTTGCTATTCAGAAGAATAACAGAGTGGTAAGGTAACAGTCACGTCAATACGAGATTCGTTAACTGTGTTTGCTATTCAGAAGAATAACAGAGTGGTAAGGTAACAGTCACGTCAATACGAGATTCGTTAACTGTGTTTGCTATTCAGAAGAATAACAGAGTGGTAAGGTAACAGTCACGTCAATACGGGATTCGTTAACTGTGTTTGCTATTCAGAAGAATAACAGAGTGGTAAGGTAACAGTCACGTCAATACGAGATTCGTTAACTGTGTTTGCTATTCAGAAGAATAACAGAGTGGTAAGGTAACAGTCACGTCAATACGAGATTCGTTAACTGTGTTTGCTATTCAGAAGAATAACAGAGTGGTAAGGTAATAGTCACGTCAATACGAGATTCGTTTGTTTCTTTTACTGTCTCGCCTCTATAGCCTAAATATGTTCCAAAAAACACACTCAAATTTTACATTTCAAAAAAATTTTTCGAACGTTTGTTTAAGACATTTTTTACGTTGTGTGATACGTAGAATAACGTGGTTGTACCTGCAAAGTCAAATGTCACGTGTATGATTCGTACAGAACCAGGATGGAAAAGGACATGATGCCTCCTGTGGTCGGGGACCTTACACTCGTTAAGGCAAACAAAGATTAAAAATCCGACATTAAGACACTTTTAATATTCATATTGCTTTGATATGTCAGAAACGTGTTTCAGTTCGTCGTCAAGTACAGCGTAAAAGACGCAAACGCGTTACCTAGTATTTAAGTCTGGCGGGCAACAGCGAAGTGCGAACGTCATCGGATAGAACTCATACAATCAAATTCAATTACAGACATCTTTCATGAAAATTTTAGAAAATTAATTCATGTATGTTTACCGTTAGAGTAACACTCGCGTGTAACTTAACGTCTGTTATAAAACACGCTTATTGCCTTCACAGGCAGATTTCTGTAGTGAAAAGTGTAAAAGAAAATAGCCATAATTATTACCCATACAATTATTATTACTAAAGTAACCTCTGTTTTTATTATCCGATGACGCAACAAAGAGGCTAATGTGTTCGGGTGCAATGTAAGTTTGTTATGTTCTACAGTAGCCTAACTATTGGAGTCCACCGTAACGGACTATCATTCGATTTGTTTTGCTGACGCGTATGACAAGAGTGATCTACATTTCAGGAATTAAAAGCTAAATATTGTACATTAGACGACGGCATCATACTGTTTGAAGTCTCCGATAGACAACTACAGATGTCGCGTTCACCTTGAACAGAGAAACTTGTCCATCTTGTAAAGGTAAACGTCTACAGTGATTTTGACAGAACAATCAATTATTTTCATTGATGTAAGTACTCTAGGTTGTATAGAATATTTAAAAAACAAACAAATCGACAAATGTCAGACGCCATACTGTCATCACAGGAATTAAAAATTTTCAATCTCTCTCGAAGGAGGTATAATTCTTTTCCCCTTGACCTCGCCAGTGACTTCAGGTGCAAAGGTGTCATTAGTTAATTAACGATAACTAAATTCGATGGAAACTGTTTTCCCTGACTGCTGATGTGTAGGACAACACTAAGAACAATGAAGAATAAAACAAGATGCATGCAATTCAAAAGTAAAATTTTATAATGTAATGGAATACCTGTTGTCACCTCTGGTAGTAAAACTTGCATCATCACTGGAAAGGAAAAACAAGTGAAATGAATGTTTTAAGGCAACTAAAAGGGTTTTAAGGAAACTAAGAGAGCGGGAATTTATAAGGGCGTAAGTAATTATATATTCTACGAATAATAATCATTATTGATCGTTTTCTAGTGTCTGCCGTAGATGTCGGATTTCCAAACTTTCCCTCCATTGCATCCTATCGATATACCTATACCTATACCTATACTCTCTTAGCGCTTGTTGAATGTTTTCACCCCATGTCCGAGCAGGTCTTCCTCTTTTCCTTTGGCCTGTGGGTTTCCATTTAAATGTCAATTTTGTCATTATTTTACATCCAGTTCTATACAAAAATCCATATCAGATTAGTTGTTTCGTTTTAATCTCATTTTATACGAATAATAGAATATAAAAAAGAAAACAATAATGCAACGTGCGTATTTACAGAATTGAAGATCAGAGGGTAGTTAGATTGATAGTGGATTATCAATCAATGAGAAGAAGATAAGGGTAAGACCTTGCAGAGATGGTTGTGACGACGACGGAACAGGAATGAAGATGACGATTCTTTTTGACATCGCTAGTGATTACGCGACTATACACAAGGATCCCTCCTACGTAAGTTTGCGCTCCTGACACCCCAAAACCGCAACACCGATTGTGATTCGATTTGTTCTGATGACACGTGTGACACGAGTAGAGGACATTTCAGAAACTGAAAGCTACGTATTATACACTAAAAAACGACACGTTGTTTAAAATCTCAGTTAAAAAGCTCCAAATGTTACATTCACTTTGAACAGTGAGAACTTGTCTATCTTGTAAAGATAAACAACTGTCGAATAACTGAGATTTATTTAAATTACTTTTTACGTATCCAATTTTTTTAAGTTACTGAAGTAATTATAATACAAAAGTATTAGTCTGTTACTTTTACATAGATGCTTTTCCTCCTATATGAGGTTTATCTTCAAATAATAGAGTATTTTCTGTAGTCGCGGATTTTTGTTTTCATTCAAATAATTAAAATTTTGTAACAAGAGTTGAACGTTTTTCCATCAACATATAAGTTTTTCTACACTGTATGTAGATATGTTTAGAAGTATTGATAACTGGTATACTGTAGTGGTTGCGGCTGCTTCATCTTCCAACCACGAAGTCCTGCGGTAGAATCCTGTCATTGAAAATTGAAGTATGTTCTAGTTTCGTTGTTCCAAACTACGTCAGGCTACTGCTACCGTGTTTATAAATAAACGGCAACCATACAAACACGTGAGATGTGTTTATCTGCATGGTAACAGTAATAGGTTAGGAGTAGTACATTATAATAATTATGATGACTAAAAAAAAAAAAAGGAATTGGACTAGGCAGGCAAGAAATTAGACTTTTAACCATCTTGTACTGAAATCAGCATAAGACTGTAATATACACAGGTCAGACAGAACAAATATCTATTAAAAGAGGAACGCAACAAGTTTCTGTAGTGTCTGCAGCTATAAAACGGCGTGAATGTACGAGGGGAGACGATTATAAACGTCCGTTACGCGGATCATATCGTGGTAGTAGTAGCCGAATCCATCCAAATCCTCCAACGGATTATCGACGCTGTTAAAGTCAGAAAGTAAGAAATGGGGACTGAAAGTTGACTTTAATGTAACTAAATTTATAGTTATTAGAAAAATGGATGTAAGGAAGGCCAGTTCAACTTTGTGTAGATACTGAATCTGTGGAAAGAATGAAGCACTTCAACTATTTTGGTTCCTGGTTAATTCAATCCCGTAAGGAGATTAAAGCAAGAATCGAAATTGCTCGGTCTGAGCTTCTCAAACTAAAGTTACTTCTCACTAACAGAACACTGGGCTTCTGTCTCGGAAAGAGATCTGTTAGGTGCTATGTTGTTCTCCTGTACGCATGCCAAATATGGACACTAAGGCAAAATACTATAGATCGTATTAATGTTTTCGAAATGTGGCTACACGGACGCCTATTGATAATTCCTTGGGCGATCGAACTAGAAATGATACCGTTCTTAACATAACCATATTATAACCGCTCTTAAACCTGTTTATTAAAATGTCGATTATCAAACCGTTTAGTTTATTTAGCTAGAATGACGGTTGTAATCGTTTTCGCCATCATTGCCGGAATTTAGTGGTCTTATTGAACATATATAAATAGACGTACATAATTAAGTTACATAGTATTGAGATGCTGTGCAATACCACTCTAGAGGAGAACTATGCAAGACGTTTGGGCGGTTCCAGGTAGTTCACAACATAACGACAATACACAAGCTGTATGCTGAATGGTAATTTTTTAAATTATCACTTAAATACAAAAAAACACATACAAGCTATAATAATATTTAAAACATTAAAAGTATAAATATCTGAAAATTTACTAAGCGTTTAGTTAAGATTGCGTAAGAAATTACATAACTTTATATAATCGATTATACATAGTATACTCAGCCTGTAAGACAGCTTCATCATTCTTAAGTGTCTTTTCGGAAAACACTGATTGTCAGTCTGATCGGCTAAAAAAACAAATAAATTAGGACCGCTTACATAAATTTTTATTTAGTACTTTATATGACATGTCAAGTGCCTTATCGCTGTAACATCATGAAAACAAATGTATTGTTTAACAATACCAGACCGTTCCTAACGTGCTTATAAAGTAGCTAATCTGGCGACAAATTTTGATTAACTAAAATCAATAGTGTATGTGTTTAGTTTTATTTGTGGGGTATTCACACGGTCTGGTAAAAATTGTATCACCGAGTTTGTAGTTACGTCACTGTTTTGATTGTTCAATTCATGAGTAATATTATTTATGTTACAATATTAAAACATGTATAAAATTATATTTATACATAAATGAAGTAGTATAACTACGTACGGCATTGTTAGAACAATAGGATGAATCGTGATCTAAACGCAGTTGTATAAACAATTCAGCGTTAATCGGTGTAGTATTTCATAACACTTCAATGAAACAACCTCAGTCCTGATTACAACTGTTTTCTTAATTATACAGTTGTCTAGTACTCATTTAACACAACCAGTAATAAAAGTCATTACATTGAATACCTACAATAAAATAATTATATTATACTTAACTCATTCAACCGTAGGCCTACAGTTAAATTACTATTAAGTATATTGGGATAAGAATATTATTATAAACTAATACTAATACTCTGTTAATATTATTTTGACTATTCGCCGGGTTAATTAGGCCGTAGTGTAATGCAGTCGCATAAAACAAACGTTTCGGCCCCACCATTGGAGACCATCTTCAGAGGTATCAAAGCAATGATCGCCAGAAAGCATTCCTATTCAATGTATTCCTACAGGAGTTGCTCGTACATTAGTAGTCCCGGTAACTCAGACTAAGAAATTAATCATTGTGGCAGAATACGCAATCCCCCAACTTAAGATTCTCACCTCGTTTTCTCAACTGTCACAGATCATCTACACCAGAGTTACACTTCTGTAAGCGGATCATCCCGACATATCATTTCCCATTCACTAATTTGGTGAGAAATTTTTCCTGCAGCACACTTTTACACAGAGATATTAAGTTCTAGAAATATCTATGGAGCAGAGAATTTAATAGAAATGTCAAAGGCAGTATGATAAATATATTAATATTATTTCTTTGGTTACTTAAAGTAACAGTTTTGCCAAACTACTTACATTTATTTATTAACTTTAACAGCGTCAGGGTAGTTTAGTGGAAGACAAGACGCTTTGGAAGTAAGTCTGGGTTCGATTTAAGGTCGAGTCATTCCCAACCGTGAACTTACTATTCAGCGAGTACGAGGAAGGCGGACCTCAGTTAGGACCAATTCGACATCTAGACGCGAACACACAAAACTACGAGGTTGCAACACCCTCGTCACTCAACGTAATTATAAACAACAAAATAATATTAACAAAGTTCACGCCGGCCGTGAAAGCCCAAGGTGGTATTACTACTACTACTACTACTACTACTACTACTACTACTGCTGCTGCTACTACTACATAAATTGTCGCGCTACTATTCTCTTCTCAACATTTGCTCCGCTCGTCTCTGTCCATCCAGTCTCAGCTTCCAATTACCCTCTTTCCATTGTTTCCCCGTTTCTCCAAGACGTCATACACTATCTCGTCTTCTTTTGAGTCCTTCTTACGTTTGCTGTCCGTGGGTCTGCGACTGCACCGAACCTGGCGTTTGTAGTTTCGTCGTCTGGACTACCCACCTACATAACGTCTGGACCACAGTGTTACATAACATTATTAAATGTAGAGCAAAAAAAAAAAGAAAACATAACAATATTAAAACAACATGATGCACGTTCAGCACGTCTGTATATTATTTTCCTTATATTTGGACTAGTGTCTTTTTTTTAATTTTCGCTGAACGTGCATCATGTTGTTTTAATATTGTTATGTTTTTTTTGCTCTATATTCAATAATGTTATGTAACACTGTGGTCCAGACGTTATGTAGGTGGGTAGTCAAACGAAACCACAAACGCCAGGTTCGATGCACTTCTTTGTCTCAGCATCTTCTTCTGTAAATGATTTATCAAATTATCACTTTTCAGAACACGATTCAGCAATTTTACATTTTGAAATATTCTGGATTCAAAATGTTCGTACACTAAAGTAAACTCAACCAGTTCCTCATGGCTGTCTGTGATGTCCAGATTTTTCTTCTCCGTAAGTAAAAATATACTTGCGTTTTCCACCTAATTTAAAGTTGTGTGTTAAAGGCTGTTCCTTTCTTTCGGTCTCACATCCTCTGCTAGACGTCAAGAACGATGTATACATTTGTCGATGTACACATATGTGTTTCTACACTGTTCTATTAAAAATACTTGTAAACAAGTAGCCAATTACAATTAAAAAAAAATTATTTTATCAGTTTTAAGGTTGACATAAAAAAGTTCTTATAAGACCATAATTACATTTCTTTGTTATCATAATAAAGCAGTAATAGTTGTGGTGTTGCATAATTACCACACCGTTAAGATAATTAACATGAGATACCATTGTATGAAGGAAGTTCGATTTGTGTTTGCGTGAAGTAAATGCTTCAATGTACTGAACGGACTCGATTAGTACGAACGACAGAGAACGCATCTCTATATAGCATTGTTGTCTATCACTATAATCATGAAGCAGGACCGGCGCGGCGGTCAACTACCGTAATGACTACATCTCTTTTAATAGTCACTACCTCCTTACATATTCTAAAATACTTTCACTATTACTCCAAAATAAATTATTTTTGCGTCTCCTTCACAGTTTCTTATAACATAATAATCATTGTCTTATTTTAAAATAATGGTTCCATTTGTTGCTTTCTCCTCCTGCAAGCAACCTACTTATTTGTCCAATTGAATGAACCGTCCTTACGTTGCAGAATTTGAATTATTAATACAAAAATAAAGCTGTTGAAACAATAATAATTCGTTAAAAGTGTTAAACTCTTAATAGAAAAGTCTCAGTTAAATACTCCTTAAATATGTTTTTCGCTGCAGTCCTAAAAATTTGTGAGCCTCCTCCGCCGGTTCCGAATTGCTAGTCGAGCGTCACTAATATGGCGCATGATTGGCTGATGTGCTATACGAAATAACCATTTATTGTTAAATAAAAATAAATGGTATTTGGTCGGCATGGTGTAAGATTTGAATATCGGCAGCTAAACATAGTAACGGTCTACGATATGACAGCCATCGCAGTTACAGACAATCAAACCGTCATCGTCACCTTGGAAATTTAAAATCACCTGTCTAAATAACGAGCTCATACGTTATTGGTTGTGGGAGTAATTGTTCCACGGTGTTAGCGCTTAAATATCGACCAGTTTTTTTACCGTTTTTTTTTTAGCTAGAATAAACGTTTGGGATAACAAAACGATGGCACTGTGTACATGTGGCTTAGGTATTTACGTACAAGTGATTTGAATATTAATACTGCGTGTCTGCTTGTCGGTTGGCTATGCTTATGCAAATTGCCGAAACTGTGCCGGGGACGTGTGACAATTGAGACAGTACGAACAACTCCACTACTACTACTACTACTGCTACCACCAGTTTTCCTCTCATATCGAGACATAAGTCTACTAACACAGTAGGAAGTAAAGTGCATAGAGATGAAGACATAAATGGGAAATATAATTTGTTTAGTTTCGAAGTATACACGCTAGGCTATATAAATAAATGCGCCCCCCCCACACACACAATTATTGTTATTGAACGAGTGAAGCGAATTTTCAGTTCTGACTCGACCATTTGGCTCATGTCTGTCTGTCTATTTGTTTCGGGTATGCCTCACGATAAGTTTTAAACGCAGTAACCATTTTGCGGAAAACTCGGGACGCGTGTCCATACCCTAAAGAAGCCTATTGTTTTTTAGATTAATACCCCCCCCCCCAAACAGGGTGGCGGGAGACAAAAATGTGAGTAGTCAAGATTTTGAAAAAATTGCAGAAGTCCATGTAAGGTATCAAATTAAAGGAAATGTTAACCAAAATATGAATTTATTATTCATTTTTAAAAACTTATGCTAAACTTGTGTTGCTACCACTAATACTTACACTTCCATGAGCGCTTTCAAGCCTCTCGGCTCATCTTCAGATGGAAACAACAACAACAAATGTTCAGGTTGAGCATTGTTCAGGTCTCCATCTGAAGATGAGCCGAGAGGCTTGAAAGCGCTCATGGAAGTGTAAGTGAGTATTAGTGGTAGCAACACAAGTTTAGCATAAGTTAGACTTAACTACTAAATTGTACCTATTTATCATTTTTTTTAAATACAAAAGTTTTGAAAGCCGGAGACCAAAAAGTGGGTGAAAATTTAGATAAATTTGCAAAATTCGTATGGTCTATCAAATTGAAGAGATTTTTAACCAAAATCTAAATATAGTAAAATATATAAAAAAAAACATTTTTGGAAGAAAACATTTTTACATCCGATAACCCCAACATAAAATATGTTTTTTATTGGGCAAGGTATGTTGATGATATATTTTGTATCTGCACGGGAACAGATAGACAGCTCCATATGTTCTTAGATTATATTAATTCCTTTTATAGTAGCGTGCAATTTACACTTGAAACAGAAAATATGAAAAGTTTAAATTTTTTGGATCTTACCATTACTAGGTCACAAAATAATCTGAGTTTTCAGATATATAGAAAACCTACTTTTACAGATACCGTTATACATAAACAATCACTAACATCATGGCACATAAAATTAAGCAGTTTTCATGCAATGGTTAATCGTCTCCTTATAGTTCCTTTATCCAAGGGAAATTTCAATAAAGAGGTAGATATTATAAAAGCCATAGCACAAAATAACGGTTATGATGAAAGAATAATTGACTCTTTAATTAAAAAAAAAACAGAAGAAAATTACTTTAAAACAATTTTATTCCATAGAGCCAGATCAGGGTAACAAAAAATTTCACTTAAGAAATTACATTCCGTGTATAACAGATAAGATTAATAATAGGTTAAAAAACCATGGTCTTAACATGGTATCAGTAAACAAACGTAATCTTTTTTCACTACTAGTCAATAATAAAGAAAAATCTAACACACTGGAGAAAAATGGAGTTTATGAAATACACTGTGCAGAATGCGATGCTATTTATATCGGACAATGTGGCCGTGCTCTGAAACATCGCATTTCTGAACATAAGAAGGCGATTTTAACCAATACATCTAATACAGGTTTTGCAGATCATTGCTTACAACACAATCACTTCATAGACACAAAAAACATAACACTACTCCACAACATACAAAAAGGTAAAAAAATGGATTTGTTAGAAATTTTAAAAATTAAAAAAGCAATAAAAAATAACAAAAATTTAACCAATAAACAGACTGAATTTTGTGTATCCCCTTTATTAAAATCTGTTATTTAGTTTAGTTTATTTTATATTATTTTGAATGTTCATCATTATTTTAAATTTTGTATTCAGTTTATATTTAGTTCAGTTAATTTTATATTTTGCATTCATGATTGTATTTAGTTTTTAAAGACACCTGACCTTCCCTTGTCTCATGCACACACCCCCCCCATCGCCATCACAAAACAGATGTTCCAGATACGCCCTAAACAGGTGTTCACCACCTACACTCCACTAACATCCTGTGTTCAGTAATTCCATTCACTCGCTCTTTGACAATGGCTTAGTTAATTCGAAACAGCTGTCAGAGTTAATTAAAAAATTTGTGAAATTTACCAAGTGTTTTTATATATTTTACAAAACCTTTGTATTAATATGTTTTACCAAGTGCCCAACGAGTCATCAATTAATATCTAAATATAGTGTATAGTTTTAGAAATTTTTAAATTCTTTGACCCCAGGGCCCAAAAGTAGGATAAACAATTTGAAAAAAATTGTAAAAATTCAGCCTGGTGTCAGGCTAATAAGAATTTTAACTCAAAGCCAATTTTTTGGAATTTTCAGCGTTTGTTGTATGAGTGCTCTAGAATTGTTATTTTATTAAACAAAAAATAGGAGGGCAATAGGGACTTTGTAATTTTTCTGATAATTAAAAAAATTATCTAACATCAAAATTTATACAATAATAAACGTACTTCGTTCCAAATGAAAGATTTCTTCAGTTTAGGGAGCATTCTACAGTAGAATATATACTCTGTGTGTGTGTGTGTGTGTGTGTGTGTGTGTGTGTGTGTGTGTGTGTGTGTGTGTGTGTGTGTGTGTGTGTGTGTGTGTGTGTGTGTGTGTGTGTGTGAGTGGGTTTGAATGGGTGTGTGACTGTGAACTGTAGAAAGTGTGATCTGAGGATAAATTTGTGTTCCCAAAAAATGTTAACAAGTAAGATCTACGATAGTGAGTCATAACAACGATAAAATTGGCACAGATTTATCTGTAGTGATGCGACTCGCTAAACCGAATTACGGGCTAATGATGGACGGTGAAGCCTAAACACTAGGTGTCGTTAGGAGGACATGGTTCTTCCTGTGATCCGACGTTAGACATGTTTTGTTCTCTGTCTCTGTCTCTGTCTGTCTAATCTCTCTCTCTCTCTCTCTCTGTCTCTCTCTTTCTCTCCTCTACTGTCTAATTCACTGGTTACTTTCTCTACTCCTAACTACTAAATCGCTAAGTTACTACCTCAGATTTTATGGGTGCTTGGCAAAAGAATATATTTCTGTAAAATGTTTCTGTGTATATCCACAGACTTACTTTTCTCGCTCGCTTCTAAGTCAAACTAATTGTGTCACAAAACCATAACAGAAGCAACTGAACTCCATGAATCGTGAAAACCTGATACTTTCATCCTGAGCTGGGACGATTTAAATTTGATGTTCTACGTATGAGAAGTGTTTGCTGCAAATCACACAGTCGGCCCCATACAGCACAATAATTTTTCCCTCGATCTTACCCAAAATGTGTAAACTAATGGTAACCTTTAAGAAAATGAAGTAGAGGATCTTTTTTCTGTTAGATATCCAAACGCCGATCGGTTTCTTGTCGTGAATAAAGTTCAATAAATACAAAAGACGTTCTTGTTAATACAGTTGTCTCCCGGTTTGATAACTTTTGTTTGTTTTATGTTTCACCGCTACTATTGTTTAACGTAGGGCCATACATACATGTGTGTGTTCGTTTGTATAGCTGTGTAAATGTGTATTTATATACCCTACACGTTATTTATGATTTTTGCGCGCTGTGTTATCTTCCTTGTATATTTCAGTATAATTTCAATGCCTCGGTCTTGTTTCTTAATATGCCTCGACGTGTAAGACATTTTGACTCTTACAAATCGGCTCTAAGGCTCAAAAGATCTTCATTGGCCCTTTTAAGAATCGAAGGAAAAGCATGTGAGAATAACCCAAAACCAAAAAATAAAACATAGGACTTAAATTTAAATCATAAAATATGTTTACATTTAATTTTACAATTATTTATTTTTATTATAATTTTTAGTTGATAAGTTTTAGGTTTTATAGTTAACTTGTGAGGAGACCGTAGTGCCTATCTCTCGCATGCTAAATTTGTTGATTTTAGGCACCATTTACTTAAAAGCTATTGCACTTATTTAGTTGAAATATTTAGGGCAACTAAAATACTGGTTTATCTACAAAGAAGACATAAAATAAATAAAATATTATATTTGCTGCACAAGATAAAAATTTTTGTTTAATCAGTAAAAAAGTGTGCTAAAAATTCCTCATTTTTGAATGTAACAAACACAAATATAATAATGGGTTACTCGCATTTAGCATCAAAGATGTACAAATAGTAAAAATGTCGTGCTAATATGAGTAATAGTTTGCAAAATATGTGTACTTAACTAATAAAAAACACTAATTTATAGGAACGCAAAAAGTTTATAAATTTAACACTACAGTACTTTAAATTTAAGATTAAACAAAGCATTATTTTTTCAATCTAAGGCATTAATTCCTGGTTCATACAATATTTTTTCACCGTTGTCTTTATCTCGTCTTTCTCTTTGAATGTTCTTGTTTTTCCGTCTGGCTATAGCGGTGAGTATGGACTATCTTTGGCGACATTCATCTAAACACTTCAATCCAGTTACACTGTACCCTCTGCTGAACCACACAGCTTTTCTAATATTTAACCTACGTAAATTCCCAGTATTAAATCTTACAGAGCATCTGCTACACCAATATTTAATGTACTGTTTTTGAAACTCGTGTCCAAATTATACTATTCAAATACTCATTGTTGGTTTTGTGTTCTCCCGTGAACATAATTCTGCAGCAATGTAGTGTCAGAGAGGTTTCTAAAAATCGGCATCATAGGTAGCATTACAGTATGTGGTAATGAATTTTTATGTGTAACACTGCCAACAATATAACAGTACGAATATATAATTAAAATTTTTAGTGCAGCTGAAAAACCCTCATAACATACAGCGTGTCACCATAAGAAAATCGTCTGTAATTTCTAAAATATAAACGATATATACACATATTGTATAGACCTATAAAATAGTTTATAAATAATAGACAATAATAATATACAAAAAACTAAAAATGTCAAATTTTTGAATAATTTGATTACACTCAGCAGAGATTCGCTTCTACCCATGTGGCTGCATGGAAACGTTTTCTCCTAACTTTCCTGAAACTTTATATAATACTATAAAGAAAGACATAAATAAATAAAAGAATAGATATATAACTAGGCCTAATAAAGATAAAATTTCTACGAAACGTGGAACGCAATGTGGTTAGACCTCTCCGTCTGCGTTGGCATCAGTTTTATGTATAAAAACGAACGTACAACTTCTACAAAACATTTATATAAACGACTCCGTATTTTCGTATGAATTGTAAATTCGAAGCTTTCTCAAACTACAGTCAGTAGTCGGCAACTGGGTTGTGAATATCGACGAAGTACAAAACAATACCAGTGACGATTATGTTTGTACAGCAATGAGTCACCTGCTTTGCCGGTTGCGTTGCGTGTCCCAAAAACGATTGTCGTCGTCGTCGTTGCAGTTGACTCATAGTTACTCAACGTTTGTTGTTGTATTCTAAAAAACCAAACCAAACACATTCTTTGGAAAATATGTTTTTTTTAGAATTGTGAAAGAAACTTAATACGTAGAATGTTCAGTACGAATTTCCCTATCACAATACCCAAATATCGGTATGGAGAACCATACATGACTTCCATGTTCTAAGATTTATATTTAAAATCATATTCGAAATGAAATATTTCCATAGAAACTACGTCTTTCTACTTATTGCTTCAGCATTAACCACAGTACTGTGGTCACTAACGTATACCACCTCACGTTTTCGCACTCGATTTTCACCGATGATGGCAGTCGATGGCACTGCCGAAAAGTTTGGTTTTGCAGAAAACATTGAACTACGGCTCAAGAGCCCGGGAAGCAATTTTAACAAAAAACTACTTCTTTGGTGCCGATAACGTAGTACACATATAAAAAATTCTCCCCTCCACCTTCAACTATAATTTTTAATAATAGAAAATTACCCCCACCCCGTTCACATAACCTCTTCATTTATAGATATTTCATCTACGTTTCCTACAGTGGATTACTATGAGCTTCTTATCAGGATACTTTATTTATAAAAATTAAGTACTTTACTCTTGTTAAATCATAAAATGTTTCAGGTAAACTACCCCTTTCTCTTAACCGATCTTCTCCAAAATCAACAGACCTTCCGTCCTCTACAATTCAGGGAAGCATGCAAAAAAATATTTGATTCTGTTTGAATGTGCGGCAATTATCGTTCGTCATGGAAACATTTCTCTTGTTACAACATAAAATGTTGCAGGTAAACTACCCCTTTCCCTTAACTGATCTTCACCAAAATCAATAGACCTTGAGCTCTCTGCAACTCAGGAAAGAGTGCAAAAAATTATTTTATTCTCATTTAATTTTCGGCAGTTATCGTTCGTCATAAAAAAATTACCCTTTTTAAAACATAAAACGTTGCTGATAAACTACCCCTTCCCTTAACCGATCTTCAACAAAATCAACAGACCTTGAGTTCTCTTTAGTTCAAAAAGGTATGCAAAAACCTAGTTGATTCTGTTTGAATTTACGGCAGTTATCGTTCGTCATATAAAAAATTACCCTTGTTAAAACATAAAATGTTGCTGGTAAACTACCCCTTTCCCTTAACCGATCTTCACCAACACCAATAGGTATTGAGAACTCTACAATACAGGGCTGTATGCAAAACATCATTTGACTCTGTTTGAATTTGCGGCTGTTATCGTCTACTATGGAAAAAAATTACCCTTGAAAAAAAACGTTACTAGTAAACTACCCCTTTCCCTTAACCGATCTTCACCAAAAACGACAGGTCTTGGGTACTCTACAATTCAGGCTTGTATGCAAACAATTATTTTATTCTGTTTGAATTTGCGGCTCTTATCGTTTGCCATAGAAAACACCCTTGACAAAACATAAAACGTTGCTGGTAAACTACCCTATTCCATTAACCGATCTTCACCAATAACAATAGGTCTTGAGAACTCTACAATTCAGGGCTGTATGCAAAACATTAGTTGATTCTCTTTGAATTTACGGCAGTTATCGTTCGTCACAGAAAAAATACCCTTTTTAAAACATAAAACGTTGCAGGTAAACTACCCCTTTCCGTTAACCGATCTTCACTAAAAACAATAGGTCTTGAGAACTCTACAATTTAGGGCTGTATGCAAATAATCATTTGATTCTGTTGGAATTTGCGGCTGTTATCGTTTGCCATAGAAAATACCCTTCTTAAAACATAAAACGTTGCAGGTAAACTACCCCTTTCCCTTAACCGATCTTCACTCAAAACAATAGGTCTTGAGTACTCTAGAAATCAGTGCTGTATGCAAAAACTTATTTGATTCTGTTTGAATTTGCGGCTGTTATCGTTTACCATAGAAAAAGTAAATGGAAGTAAATATCGGTATGGAGAACCATACATGACTTCCATATTCTAAGATTTATATTTAAAATCATTTTCAGCCAAACAGCCAGGCTGTGTCTTACCTGCCTTTTTATTGCTGTATTAAATGAAAAATGTTATATTACATTAAAATGAAAAAATTATAATTTTATTGCCTGGCAACAAAATTATTTTATTTTCAACAATTACCATTGTTTCAAAAAGTTTAAATAAATTTTCAAGTACTTTACTCTTGTTAAAACGTAAAAGGTTGCAGGTAAACTACCCCTTCCCCTTAACCGATCTTCACCAAAATCGAAAGTCATTGAGACCTCTACAATTCAGGGACGTATGCAAAAAATTATTTGATTCTGTTTGAATTTGCGGCTGTTATCGTTTGCCATAGAAAATACGCTTGATAAAAAAACGTTGCAGGTAAACTACCCCTTCCCCTTAACCGATCTTCACCAAAAACAATAGGTCTTGAGTAATCTACAAATCAGGGCTGTATGCAAAACATTATTTGATTCTGTTTGAATTTGCGGCTGTTATCGTTTGCCATAGAAAATACCCTTGTTAAAAAAACGTTGCTGGTAAACTACCCCTTTCCCTCAACCGATCTTCACCAAAAACAATAGGTCTTGAGAACTCTACAATTTAGGGCTGTATGCAAATAATCTTTTGATTCTGTTTGAATTTGCGGCTGTTATCGTTTGCCATAGGAAATACCCATGTTAAAACATAAAACGTTGCAGGTAAACTACCCCTTTCCCTTAACCGATCTTCACCAAAAACAATAGGTCTTGAGTACTCTACAAATCAGGGCTGTATGCAAAACATTATTTGATTCTGTTTGAATTTGCGGCTGTTATCGTTTGCCATAGAAAATACCCTTGTTAAAAAAACGTTGCAGGTAAACTACCCCTTTCCCTCAACCGATCTTCACCAAAAACAATAGGTCTTGATAACTCTACAATTTAGGGCTGTATGCAAATAATCTTTTGATTCTGTTTGAATTTGCGGCTGTTATCGTTTGCCATAGGAAATACCCTTGTTAAAACATAAAACGTTCCAGGTAAACTACCCCTTTCCCTTAACCGATCTTCACCAAAATCAACAGATCTTGAGAACTCTACAATTCAGGGCTGTATGCGAAACATTATTTGATTCTGTTTGAATTTGCGGCTGTTATCGTTTGCCAAACAAACAAAATTACCCTTGCTAAAAAGAAACCGTGCAGGTAAACTACCCCTTTCCCTCAACCGATCTTCACCAAAAACAATAGGTCGCGAGTACTCTGCAAATCAGGGCTGCATGCAAAAAATTATTTGATTCTGTTTGAATTTGCGGCAGTTATCGTTTGCCATAGAAAAAAAATCTACAGACAGACAGACAGACAGACAGACAGACACACAGACAGACAGACAGACAGACAGACAGACAGACAGACACACACACAGACACTTTTCGGAAAACGACTTTTTTTCATGTTTTGAGTGTAGTAGAATCAGAATCTGCAATAATCTCGAACACGATTTTTTTTGCCATCACCATACTTCCATTCCTTAAGGAATATGGAAGTAAAATTACCCTTGATAAAAACCGTTGCAGGTAAACTACCCCTTTCCCTTAACCGATCTTCACCAAAAACGATAGGTCTTGAGAACTCTGCAATTCAGGGCTGTATGCAAAATATTATATGATTTTGTTTGAATTTGCGGCTGTTATCGTTTGCCATAAAAAATACCCTTGTTAAAACATAAAACGTTGCAGGTAAACTACCCCTTTCCCTTAACCGATCTTTACCAAAATCAACAGATCTTGAGAACCCTACAATTCAGGGCTGTAGGCGAAACATTATTTGATTCTGTTTGAATTTGCGGCTGTTATCGTTTGCCAAACAAACAAAATTACCCTTGATAAAAAAAAACTGTTGCAGGTAAAGTACCCCTTTCCCTCAATCGATCTTCACCAAAAACAATAGGTCGCGAGTACTCTACAAATCAGGGCTGTATGCAAAAAATTATTTGATTCTGTTTGAATTTGCGGCTGTTATCGTTTGCCATAGAAAAAATCTACAGATAGACAGACAGACACACAGACACACAGACAGACACACAGACACACACACACACAGACACTTTTCGAAAAATGACTTTTTTTCATGTTTTGAGTGTAGTACAATCATATTCTGCAATAATCTCGAACACGATTTTTTTTGCCATCACCATACTTCCATTTCCTTAAGGAACATGGAAGTAAAACAATCCTAGATTTCTGAGGAAAAAATTCTACTGTATTATAAAAAAATAAAATTCCTGCGTCTCATATCAATACAAAAAGTAAAGAACGATTAGTAGGATTTTGTGCTGAGTCTACACTGTGCCATACAAAACAGTATTGCGTAGGCAGTATCCCACTCGAGGAAATGCAATTTCCTTTCAACTCTAGATATGTGAATTGACCCATTTCCGTAGTTAAGGATTAAACTGACACATAGGAATAGTTTTATCTATTAGTTCCCCGTCCGGTATCGATATAATTTTTTATATCATAGCTTAAACTGAAGATACTACAGTTACATTAAAGAAACAAATTGTGGAGGGGTTATGAATTCCTTAGCGGATACAGGAAGGAATTCCTTATACTGTCTCTTGACTCATTAAAAATTTGTTGCCGCAAATAGACTTCCCAAACAGGCGAAAGTTATATACAAAATGACAACGAAAGCGAGCACAGATTCGGTAGCTCCTTGGCTTTAATGAATAATTCAAAGCAGAGCATCAAATTCCGAAGAAATAATAGACTGGATACGTGGAAAAGACGAGGTACGTTGAATTGCAGAGAAATAACACTAATCTCTAAAAAAAATAAATAAAATAAAATTCGCCTTTTTACTTTTTAAAAATACTCAATTCCAACATAAAATGTGGCCAGAATAGTTATTAGCTCTTGGTAAACGGAAACTTATATGTTCATAAGTATACTCGTACCATTAGGTATAGGATACATGTGTAGAACTCTTAGTTCGAGGGTCTTTTTGGTTTTTCGTTTGTAGTTTACATCTGAGGATCTCTTGTTACATTCGAATATCAGCAAATAAAGATGTGTGACACTTGCTCAGATACATTCTTTCCATCACTGAGATGTTTTGGTAGAAGCATTCACCATGTTCGACGCTCATCACACCACAATTGCTTGACAAGAAGTCAAAGTTTCAATCAAGAAAGTGTATTTTAAGCGACACACTTCAATATAATTCGACATACTACAATATATATTGTTAGAGGTTCATTAACAACTACGTCGTAGTTTTTAACTCTTTGATTACCCAAGAAGTTATCAATGACAGATCTGAAGGCTTTCTAAATAGCTTCTTACTCCCTTCAATAACCCTGTTAATGGTTTTGTTCTTGAACAGTTCACGAATCTGCGGGTAACAAAGATTTCCTTCTTCCTATTAGCATCGAAGAATCTTGAAGAAATGTGGGAATTTTTTCTTCAAATACTTGCAAGCTTCTTCTTCCCGGTTCATAAAATTTATTAGCAGCACGATTTTAATATATACATATGGCAGCATGATTTTATCATGTATTCTTTTCATAAGAGATGCAAATTACAATTATGCAATTTCGGTTTTCAACAAGTATAATACTAGTAAACAGAAAAGACATACCGTCACATTACACTGGTTATGCTGCTGCTACAGATCCGGAAGAGAGGTATCTCGAAGAAGCTATTAAGTGAATCGAAGCTAACAAAAATTTTAATTTTCCTTCGTGAACAGTAATCTAAGTTCGGTGAATTTATATTTTTTTTCTAAGAAGCCTAACGTTTAATCACAAAAGTTCTACAACTTATGTTTTACTTAAAGCTCAGTCTTATTGAGCATTTTACTGTCTTAATTGATATTTAATAATAATAAAATAATAATTTCTGTATAAATATACTTTGTTTGGTGAGCTGTACACTACTGTGCAGAACTGTAGTGTGTAAACAATTACGTTCTTATTACACAATACTGTATGTAGGTACAATGCAGTACATTGTAGATCAGGTTTTGTACAGACAGAGTCCAATTTAGTCTAAAGCTGCGGGAAGATATTTTCGTTTTTATTTTTTTGTGTGGCTACTTTTTACTACCGTGTTAATAGCGTGTCAATTAAAAGAATTCTAAAGCGTAATTGTGATAAGTGTATTAATGGTATGGGAAGGACATGGTCATGCGAAGCGGATTGCTAAGACTGGACTGTTCTTATTACAAACAAGTGTGGTTTGCAAAATTTGGTATGCATCTTTAATCCTAGAATTAACAGTGTTTTACGATATATGTTGTGACTTTATTCTTTTGCTCCAGGACTGGGAGGTCATACACTTGTTAATGTAAGAAAAGAAGAAAATTAACATTCAATCTATGGAAATGAGAAGAGAAAGTGAGGATTAATACAAAAAGAAGATTATAAATGTACAGTAAGGTAAATCAATATGAGCCTAGTGATGACTGATAGCAGTATCGTCTCTGCTTTGGTGTTCCACAAGCGATAGTAAAAACGACGTTACGGTTAACCCAGCCTTATTAATCGTAGTGTAGGACTACTACGCGCATTAAAAAACTGCCTTAGCTGCAGAACTCGCTCACTATTTTGAACGAAATACGTTTTTATTATTAGGTAAAATCAAATTAATAAATTTTAATTTTTCAAACATAAGTTCTTCGTATGTCTTTGTAAACTTGTGTTAATGTATGTTCCAATTGATATCTAAAGGATAGTATCCAACACTTTTTACACATACATAACTGATAACAATATGTAAATCTTGTTTAAAACATAGTAAAAACAGCAACATTTGGAAAAGGCGTTTACAGATATTAATTTTGTCAGATTGTTAATAATGCCGATTTTATACTTAACTCAAATTCCTTATAATTTAATGCTCCCATTAGAAAATGTAATTAAAATTGCAATTCCTTCAAAATTTTGAGTTCCATTTTTTGCCCATGGTGACTAGATTTAACAAGTTTTCAAAGTAAATGCTTCATTTGGATTTGAGGTTAAATTATCTTTAGTATGCTAATCAATGCCTATTTTCACAATTTTTGCAAAGTTTGATCCACTTTTGGGCTCTGGTGTCCCAAAATTTTGAAGTTTCCAAAACCGAACACCATATTCAAATTTTTGTTAAATTCTCTTTAACTCATATCACATGGGTTTTTACGATTTTTTCCAAGATTTTAACTCCTCACATTTTTGCCTCCCGCCATACTATTTTGGGGGAGGGGGAGGGGATCACTCATAAAAAACAGTCGGGGTCTGTGGTGTAAAACTATACGGACACGGATGCTAAGTTTAAAGAAATCGGCTGGCGCATTCAAAAGTTATCGCGAGAAATTTTCCATACAGGTAGGCAGTAGACAGATAAATGCCAAACGGCCGAGAGAACAGGCTTCGTTCGATCAATTAATGTTGATCGAGCAGAATATAAAGTCAAGGTAGTATTCCTTAGCCTACACCCCGGCAGTAATACTACTGTGTACACATTACTAAGCGCAACGCACACTGTAGAGAATAAAGTAAGCTGCTAAGTCCTACTGAAACGCCCAAGTATGTGTACTTGCGTGTGTGCAAGTAGAGATTTATATGACTGTAGATTTGTGTGTACGCGTACAGGCTCACCTACTTGCCGGTTCACTCTCTACACACGTATAAATATATATTAATAAGCATGTGTATATACGTGTTGTTTAACTTTGTATAATATAATAAAATAAACTAATTTTGTTTGCATTTACTTTTTGTATTAATAAACAGTATAATTATCGACGTCGTCAATTTGAGTTGCCAGCTGCAGATCGCCTCATCTGGACAAAGGCTTTCTGTCTCCATTATACTCAAATCTTATTCTGCAGGTTGCATTTTATAGAACGAAACTTGAGAATGGTGTAGACACCGAAACACCTGACTATAACGACTAGAAACTGGCAACATACAACCTCAAGATGTAGGAGATTACTGTCAAGATATCATCCCGATGGAAAACAGTTATTATTTGCCAAAATTATCTATGTACTTTTTATATAAAATTCTACTAACATAACAAAAGGTCTTGAGAAAAAGTATCAGATTTAGTTACAAAAGTTTTGAATACCTAAGTTGTAGTATATTTTTATTCGAATTCCTTTCTCATGTATTTTAAAATACCTCATCATCAAATATATTTTTATTTATATCCTGAGTATTATTTTTAATAACGACTAATTTAAATCTTACATAACAAAATCACGTGTGCTTTTTGAAAATGAAATAAGAGCTAAGGAGATGAAAATTATACTTTAACGTAGCTACTGCAGCAATAGGAGTAATAGTAGTAGTAGTAGTAGCTGCAGCAGTAGGTGGTGGAGGCGGAGAAGAAGGGGTCAACGTGTTTATGCACGACTTTAGGAATTTGTTAAAATTAATTCAACTAATTATAACACTACCGACTCGGAACACAAAGTTTGGTAAAAATGTAAAATTTTTACCTTATTGCCTGAACCAGTTTTCGCTTATTATAAGCTTCGTCAGAGGCTGTTAAATTCTTGGATTTTGTTGTTGAGCCTATATTGGATTCTGACGAAGCTTATAATAATCGAAAACTGGTTCAGGCTATAAGATAAAAATTTTAGATTTTTACCAATATAAAACTTTGTCTTCCGAGCCGGTAGTGTTATACTTATAATTAGTAAATCAACAGACACGTCATGGACAACAAAATCCAAGAATTAAATCAAGTCTAAATTTCTTGATTTTAAATCGCTGACCAAATAACATACCTTGGAGGTCGCCAACGCCGTCGCCGTTGGTATCCATGAAGGAGCGCGGGTAGATCTGGTAGACTGTGGCCGTCTTCCACCAGTCGGGGTCGTCGTCACATTGTACCACAGCTGATAACGATAACACACCGAACACTAATACACAGTACACCAACCGATGCCTCATTGTTACAGTCGCACTGACAAACTACGTTTGGCTCACTTCGCTTTTATATGTGTACAGCTGGTGATAAACCTTTGTAGTTGTTGCTTATTGTTTCTCTCTCTCTCCTCCCCCCTCTGACTCGCTATTTTTCTCTTTTCTGTTCTGTCACCAGACGTCGGTCTGTTTCTCGGTCCTCACCAGAGTTACTGATTTAAAGTCATAAAGATAACATAATTAAATTCAATTAGAGCAGCCTACCTACCTACACGGCACACGCTCAATAGGCCTCCTAATAATATATTATGATTTTGTTTTTTATAATTAAGGTAGTAAGATTTTATATACTAGCTACGCTCGTATAGAGATTAAGTAATTTGCAGAACAAAATATAATATTACTGATTATGTAATAATAAGAAGAAGCATAATAATTTTCTTTAGGAGACACGCAGTGGAAAACGTATGTCGTTCACAAGACGGTCTGTACCCCTACGATGTGTGGGACTCGCACCCACCGTAACACAAAAACTCTTTCCCCATGCCATGGGTCCACCCCGGGACTCAGCTTCCGCAGTACTTCAGGATGGTGCCATTTGTTCTTCGTGCGTGCGGGCGTTCATCTGTTTAATACCTTCAGCGGGTCTAAGTGACCTGCTTTCTGGGCCTAGCAAGGTCATTATCTTCTTTCTTCTTTTCTCGTAAAACCTTCACTACGAAAGTTGTTGCACAATTCCAGTGGCTTTCGCCTTGTAACATAAATTAAATAATATTATCGGGCATGATCTGTCCCACTGTATTCTTCAGAGTCAGCCTCTCTTCGTTCCGTCTGTCACAGGTGAAAAAACATGCGATGCACATCGTCTCGCGCATATCTACACAAAATACAGTCTGGTCTGTCTACAATTATGTAATTTTTTTACGAGACCAGGTTGAAAAATTTGCTGAACAAATGTCTGGAAGGCTGCAGACTTTCGGGGTCTGTGAATTTAGGTATTATACCCGACCCACTAAAAAACTACCTCTCTTTCCTCTTTTAGGACACTAACCTGGAACTGTCTGACTTATTAGTTCGGCCTAAGCCTTTTGGTTTTTAGCCCTATTGCTTACGTCTGGCTTGTTATTCTTCTTCTATATTATGTTGTCCAAGTTTACCTTCTTCTCCCAAGAATGTCTTCTGTGAAGCGTGCCACACAGTTCGAGGTGTTCTCCCCTCGAAGCACCGCTTCGACAATGCCATCCGGGGAGATTTCCTGCCTAATATTCTCTTGCCGTGATCTCCTGTGTTGATCCCATCTACCACAAACGAAAAATGTATGACTGACATCGTTCGCGGCTCTCGGGCAGTAGAGGTACTCTGGTGACCCGGACTTTCCAACAATCGAAAATACTGTTGGATAAGATCGAAAATACCCGTGTCCAGTCAGAAACTGGGTAAGGTAATAGTGGATATCCTCATACTTCCTCTCGGCACACGGCTGCACGGCATGATGAGGTTTCTCGTCCAGCGACCCCGTTTGTTCTCAAGCTCTCTGCCAGTGTCTCTCGCCATGTGCAGCTTCACCAATTGCCTCTTTCTTTCTCTAGAAAACCAATTTCTAGAGAAAGTCAATCGGCATTACTCCGATAACGACCAAGACAGCCGGCTCAGAAACCGTGTGGTAGGCCAACGCTATCAGAAGAGCACTTCACCTTTGGACCTGGACTAGTTTCTTCCTGTAGGCACAGTTATGTAATATTAATAATGATAATAATAATAATAATAATGATAATAATTAAAAAATAATAATAATAATATAACAATATTTGTTTAAGAGGGGGAAAATACTTTATGCACCGTCATAGGAAACCGTGTGTCCTTTGGTGTGCGGGACTCTCACCCACTAAAAAACTCACTTGTAATTCAGGCATTCATATTTATCCTGAAACCACTTAACGTATTACTTTAGGATGGAGCCTATTGCATCTCCTCTAGTTGTCCCTCATCTTCTACTACCCGTTGGGTGCAAGTTGGGCCTGTCTTTTTATTTCTAGTAGACCCACTGAATAAATGCAGAAATGCAGTCCCATTCTGCACCTTGCCTCGAAGCATAATCTCAACTATGCTTTCTGGCGTAAATTCGCCGAGCTTCATCTCCAATGAATCTTCACCATCTTCTCTCTTTTGTGAAATGGCAGCACTTGAAAAAGGCGTGCAAGGCATCTTCATTGGGAGAGTCACCGTATTGGCATGCTGGGCTTTGCATCTTTCCCATACTTTGGGAGTAGGCATTAAAATTGGCACTGAGGAACTGTGTCAGATGGTAATTAACTTCACCGTGTTGGCGGTCAATCCATTTCTTCAAGTTCGATATGAGCCTTCTTCCTCTTTCCTCCCTAATCCATCGATTTTGCCAGTGCCGTAGTGTGAGTCCCCTGGCTTCATGCTTTCCCGCATCCATTCCAATTACATCTCTTTTTCTGAAGAAATTCTTTCGCTCTAAAGCCAACAGGTCTATGAGAATCACTCCCTCTGTCACCAGGACTACTGGCTCTGGCACTGTCCGGTAAGAGGATGCTACTCTGAGGGCTTCTCTTCTCTGCACCGATGCTATACGTTTCCTGTACTTCTCCGTCTTTAGTGCATCGGCCCAGATTTATCAACCGTACAGAAGAATAGATACTGTGACCGTCATCAACAATTGCCTCTTGCTTGCAGTGAGACCTCCTACATTGGCTATAAGTCTGCTGAGTTTTTTTTGTGATGTGAGCCGCCTTATCAGCTGCATACTTGATTTGCTCCCAATAGGAGAACTTTGAATCTAGCCTCAGTCCTATGTATTTAACTGCGTTATTTTTTAAGTATAGTTTCATTCAGCTCTCGCTTCAGTAGTATGATTGTGGGAATCCGTCGCCCAAAATTGACCCCTAGTCCGCCCCGACGGTGATCTTTCTTCTAGGAGGTCTACCTGTCGTATCATATATTAGAACCCTGTCACTCAGGTAACATTCCATCATCTGGAGAAGATACTGTGGGATCTGGAAGAAGTGTTTCAGAGACTATTTTTCTTGAATAACGATTTCTCTGTTGGGCCTCATGGAAAGTTCTGGCTACCTCTTCCACTGCCCCAAGAGTTGATCGGTCTTTCCGGAAGAGGTACTGTCTGTTGGACAGGTCTCCTGCGCTTTCAATGGCTGCTAACAGACGTGGCTTTAGTAACCTTTCCAGACACTTTACAGCAGTGTCCAGCATGCACAAACGCCTGTACGCTGACGGCGTGCCCGGGTCACCCTTACCTTTGCTGAGAACAAATCCACCGTTTGGGGAAGTTTCCCTCCCTCAGGCAGTTTTTATACATATTAAGGAGTATCCGTGAGCAAGAACGACCAATCACCTTCATAACATCTGAAGGAACACCATTCGGAATAATAATAATAATAATAATAATAATAATAATAATAATAATAATAATAATAATAATAATAATAACAGTAGCAGTAGCAGTAGCAGTAGCAGTAGTAGTAGTAGTAGTAGTAGTAGTAGTAGTAGTAGTAGTAGTAGTAGTAGTAGTAGTAGTGGTGGTAGTAGCAGGAGTTGTTGTATACGTAGACGGTAATCATAGTTATGGTAGTCGTGGTAATAGGGTTGTAATAATATAATAGTGATAACGTAGCTTAAATATACGAAAGAAGAAGAAGGAGAAGAAGAAGAAGAATGCATAGAAGGACGAAATTTCAGAATGAAGGAGGCAGGGAATAAGAAGGTTAAGGAGAAGAAAATTTACTGGAACAGTGAAATGTATAAGAAAAGGGGTTTATAAGTTTGGAACGATGTGAGAAACAGGGCACGCATAATCTTCTTGTGTTCTCATCATTTGAAATCCAGGAAAAGATTATTAATGCTAGTACCTCAAGAGGATATGGATAGTGTGCATATGTGCCTCAAGTAGTAATGTGTATATGGATGGGAGATTGAAACAATATTTTGTAAAAAATGACACACAATTATTTACTATTCATGGCCTAAGAAATAGTCATCACGTACCAGTTGTATTTTATCTTTACGACCGTAAAAATACTGACTCATATTCTAATACTCTCAATACGACAAAGAAAATAATTTTGAATGAAAAATATATAGAAACCGAAACAATATTGGTGGAATTTGAAACAGCGACATATCTTGGGATTGAACGAACGTTTTCCGAATCAACAGTAATAGTTTGTCAGTTCTGTTTGACTCAGTCGTGGTGGAAAAAATACAGAACATAAATATAATTGATCTCTAAACATGAATTCTTTCAATTGCAAGTGTAGTTGTGTGCTTGGAATTTGTCATTGGTTAACACTGAAACGACATTCTTAAACGCGGAAGAGGCTGGCGAATTTTTTATTAGTAGAATTTGCATAAATGATATCCCAAGACGACAGAGTAGCAACGTTTACTGATTATTTAGTATATACTTTGAGAATAATGCTGCATTTCCTTCACTTGGCCTATATAAAAGTTTGGACTGCAGAAGAGGTATTTAATGAATAAATGAGACAAAATGTACTATCCAGAAAACTGAAATCTCTAGTATTCACCGATAAACTTTAAAACTATAATCTGTATACTCGGTGGATTGAAATAATGATATTTTAAAAACTAACAAAACTAACACTGGCTTTAAGAGTGAAACACACATTCGCACAAAACATGACATTAATTAATTTCTATAAATAACTAATATTCCTTTTCACGTTCATGGAAGTAAGATATACATATTTAAGAAGCTGATGGTTAGAATTAAAAAGCTAAGAGAAAAGGGTTTCAAGATTTTTGTCAGATTACATTAGAGAGGAGCGGTAGCTTTTTCGGAAGCGAGCTACGGTAGTTTTGTGACCTGTATGGGGTAATTAAGAACAATAAAAACACAGGTATTGAAATATATACGAGTAAACGGAAAACTGCCTAGAAAGGATGTGTTAGTGTGGTTCTGTTTGCAACTCACAATTGTAACGGCTATACTGTGGTCGTTGGATACAGTCAAAGTCACGACTCGACCTACTTGCGTACGCCTATCGCTGGGACAAGTAGTATATCAGCCATGTCGGGGATGCTTGGATTAGATAAGTATCAAAGGCACACACATCGTTAGCTCGTCATCGCACGTAGTTGCTAGATCGCTAACCTCTTTGTCTGTGTTGGAACGCGAGTTGTAGACCTTATTACTGCTATGGGACAAAACAGTCCGCATTCCTAATGCACGAGGAGAGAAAAAGAAGAAGAAGAAGAAGAAGAAGAAGAAGAAGAAGAAGAAGAAGAAGAAGAAGAAGAAGAAGAAGAAGATGATGATGATGATGATGATGAAGAGGAAGCAAAATTTATTAGTAGGCTATAATAAATTAGGAAAAGATATATTGGATACAACAGCAAACGTTAAAAGTCATGTTACGGACAAAGGCTGATGTGTGAAAAAGAAGAAGAAAATTTTGGTTATTCGTATACTTGCCTGATTAAAATTCAAAATAACTTTCTTTCGGTTGGCGATCACCGTGTCTCGATACTGTTATTAATACCGAACGTTTCGCCGATTATGTGATGTAGAATCTTCAGCGGTAATGCTGGCTCTACAGAACAGTTTGAAACCTAAATATCATTATGTTTGTCATGTTATTAGTAGTATAACTTAGGTTATTCTAATTCTTCTTAATATTATTGTCAAGTTTAATACTTGGGAATTATTTTGAACTTTGACTTTCAATTAATATGCTGTTGTTAATTCATTTGATTATTCTGTTTTTTTTTTAATCATTTTTGTCCAGTTGTAATTTATAGCCTATGTGCATGCTGTAGAAGTGGCTCCGTCCACTGAGTTTATGGGCTATGCTGCAGTCTTCTTCGGCCTCACCTTTACTATTAACATGTCGCATCATGTTAATAATACTATGAACAAAACGTTATTGTTCATAAAGGAGAAATGAGAAATGTAAAAAAAAAATTACTTGCATAGCATGACAATTAATATCATAAAATAAAAACAGATAAACGAATCCAACCGATTGTCCAATTCAATCCTCTGCTCGGTTACTATAGAGCTACCTCGGGGTAGCGTAGAAGCGCTGTAAAACGCACGCGCGCGCGCGCGCGCGTGTGTAGGGGTAGTCTAGAAGAGCTAAATATTTACATACAAATAAATCTTTTGGTAAAAATAAATCACTCTTTTACGCAGCAATCATGTTAGGTTCACTCAGCTGAGAGCGATACTCATACGTTAAGACTGGAAATTCTTAACCGGCGTGGGGAAGGCGAGTAAACTTTTAGGGTAACAACCATTTTTGCTTTTTAAGATTTTAAAATCTTTTTTAAAAAATTACTTTTGTTTCGTTTTACGGTTTTACTCCAGACCTGCATTCTTTTGTATTAATAATTCGAATTCTGTAGTGTAAGGACGTGTCCACATTGGATAAGTAGGTAGTCTGGTTGCAAGAAGAGAAAGATGTTTTTTTGACAAGGAAGTAAAACCACTACTTTGAAAACTAAATCTTGATTATTATCATTATATAATAAACTGTCATGTTATACCCTACCACGTTTGCCGAGTTCTGTTTATCATTCTTGTAAGCTTCCTGCCTCACCCGTATTATCGTAATTGTCCACATGAGACTCGAGAGAGCTACAGGATTTAAACACTACACTATCCAACTGCGGGTTGGGGATAGTAATAGATGAAAGGAAGGATGAAAACAGGAGGACAGGTAAGGACAAAGGAGGGAGTAGGGTAGGAACGGGTGGGGATGAAAGCTCACGTAGACAAGGCTGATATCCTTTAAGTTGGTCTGTCCTCCATCAGGAACACATACAAAGACTTGGGATTTACCCGTCATGTCACGAGACTAACGGACGGTAGACGGTTAAATCGAGTAACTGGCTGAATACCTAGTCAGGACGAGTATAGATGTCTCAAGTTAGTCCGTTGATGTAAAAAGAATTGTAAAACACTGGATTCGGCCGCACAAACGAGGAGTGGGTGGATAGAATTAAAAATGCCTATGTCCTGCAGCGGATAATTTAAACTGAGAATTTTGATTTTGATACGACCTTTACAAACTACTTGCTCCCGGTAGACAAAAAAAATAGTAACTGTGAAGAGACCAGTAAAGTGTCGCAAGAAGGTCCGCACACTTTGGACAAAACAGCAGCAAAGCACATCAGGAAATGAAGAAAACGTTCCACATGACGAACACGGAAGGATCACCTGTTCGATGTGTGTTTACTTCATAAATTTACAATGCCGTGTTACCTTGAATTAAATTGGGGATTTTATCTAAGCTTAGTCAAGTGGCCGAGGCAATAAATTTCAATAAGTATTTATTGAAAGGAGCTAAACCGCATCAATATACTATAAATAGCTACTTTTTATACTGAAAACAAAAAAAAAATATTAAGAATTACATAATTGCCTTTGAACCTGAGTTTTATTTTGATTGAGCTGATTAATTTAGTTGTGCAGGGAGGTTATAGATGTGACCTGTCAGCGGCGCCGTAACTGCACAGTTCAGTAACAAACGAGAACAGAGTTTTCTCGGCATTTTTTATTCGAAATCCGTAGATCAACACATATCAACATATCTAGATATAAAGTGTCTTCAAAAAAATTTTTAAACGACTTTTCAATATTCGGCGTGTTTAAAAAAAGTACAACTTAACCTATAAAATTTTATGTTTCGTCTCTAAGCGTCCTCGTTTTGCTGTATGCGCATTTCATTGCTTTCTCTTCTTCCATTGGCGTCACGACCCTGTATGGATTATAGCCTCTTTGACGATTTTTGTCCATTCAGGCCTCTCATTACACAGTTTTCTCCATCTTCTTATCCCCATATTTCTTAGATCCTCCTCAAAATTCTCGATCCATCTCTACCTTGTCATTCCTATTTATGTCCTACCTACTGGTCTCAATTCTAGAATTTTTTGGGAATTTTGTAATGTATTGTGATTCTTTATAAAACACCAAAACATTTTCGTGATATACACACATAATATTTAAGTAAAGGTTCAATCACGTTAGCGAATTTAAATTCTTGGGCAAAGTGCTACTAGATTACTACAGGTGCGGCGGAGATTCCACACAGAATAAAGCACAGTCCGACAGTAACAGGAGTGCTTAGTGCAGTGGGTGGAGTTAACGGGTATATTCAAAGACCAAGTTGTGTTCAGGAAGAACCACGGCTGAGTCAGTGTTAGCGTACGGAAGACACTAAATGTGATTTGAGGAGAACGCTCAGTACTGTTGAGCTTGATTACTTACGACGTAATGACAGAAACTCAAAAGGAGACCATATTAAGGAGAAGGGGAATAGAAGAAAAATAAATGCATATCAGACGATAACAGATAGGACAGAACAGCAAGGATTGTGACGATCCGTTAACGTACTTCGTACGAACATACCTCGTACAATTTTTGAATGACAACTGTTCGGTAGGGAAAAGGTAGCGTAGCGTCCTAGACGGCCAGTAAATAAAGGAATGAGAAAGGACTTAGAACAGCATAATTTAGAAAAGGCGTACCGTCTGTGTGAGGTGAGGCTTGGGGATACAGTAAAACCGTAAGATGTGCAGAATACTCCTTTTCCTAACCGATACACACATATATTTATCGTTCTGCGTTTTTGTGACAGAGCTATTTGCTTGTGGGCGTTGACTGAGTCACCGATATTCTTTCTTTAAATCTATAAATATTTGGAAGAACAGTCCAATATATGCCACTTTTTACTCCAGATTCCCCCTAAAATCTAGTAGAAAACAACAGAGACGTATTCCACATTCTAATGTTTAGGCTTATGATATAAAATATTTCTAATGGTAGAAAAGCGAACCATTATTCAAATAAATGTACATCATTTGAAAATGGAAGGGAAAGTGATAAATTAAGATTTAGAGGAGGATTTTTGGTAGCCTGCTTTAACGACGATTTAAATGATTGATTTCAAGATAAATTTGCATTTTATTGAAGTTATTAAAGTTATATTTGCGGTGTTCTTCAATTAATGCATCTCTAATTAAGTATTTACATAATACATTGTCTTAAACATTGTCTCATTTTGTATTTAGTTTGAGTTGCGAAGAGTCAAATCTGTTCCAAGGTAGAAATTAATTTCATTTGAGATAAAAAACTAAACAATAAAACTAATCCAAATTTATAACTATTTCTATGTAGAGTCAAACAAACCATCCTAAATCGTAGTAAGTTTTTGTAGTTTAATCAGTTCCAGTAAATAAATTATTGTTTATCAATATTTGGATTTTTGTCAAAGACACGTTTCATTTTTTATTGACCGAAAGGAACTGGAGTTTGGTTTCTGGATAAAATACAATTGGCATAAGGAAAAAGTGATTTAATTTATATGTAATATTTATATTAACCTTGACAACGAAAAAGTAATTGATAATTAGGAAACAATATGTCACAAGGCTTACAGAGGATTTGGATGTGCAAGTGAAGTACTTGAGAACGACAACGGGCCGAGTAAGTAAGCTTATCATGTTTGTTATTTTACAGATAACGTACTGCTCACATCTGTTTAAATCTGGATACAATTTTTGTCTGTTTGTTAGACAAGAAAAGAAAAAATGATCTCCCTAGTCAAGGTCAATTTGTGACTTTGTCGAACACCGAGTTCTGAGCACTGACCTCTCATGTTCTTGAAGATGTGACGAAATTCATAGTCAAGGAGGACTACAGATGTAAAAGAGAAAACTGTTAGAAAGCATATTTTTTACTTTCTGACTCTCAGAGATAGTTAGATAACCTAAATATCATCGAAGTATTTTGTATCATGACAACAAATAGTGTTATTCTTTAGATTTACGCCAAATTTAATGGATTAAACATTTTGGTAAAAATGAAGTTATACTGTTAATAGTAGAAAACGTTTTAGTAATCATTTACTAATTTAAGCGATAAACATTTTAATGCAGGCCTAATTATCTGGCGAAGGCTTGTAGATAAAAGGTTACCTTTGATACGATGCCATAAAGAGGGATTATAGGCTATCGTGTCCAAACAATTTTACGACTTAAATTGTGTAGAGACAAAAAATAGAAAAATGTAACAATAGAATTCTTGTGACAAAAATAATGCCATTTAATCTTAAAATTTGTGATATTTAAAATTTGTGTAGAAGAAACTACTAGACGTACAAAATGGCAAGTAGAAGGAATTTATTACTTGTGGTCTCCTTCATTCTTAAAGGATTACTTGATAAAGTTATCTAGTATCACTTACCGTTATGTCTAGCTTTCACAGAATATGAAAAGACTCTCCTGAGACATTGCTGTAAAAATAAAGCTGCAACATAAAAGAAGCCATCCCAGTAGGAAGAAACGTCAAGGTGACGTCAAAATGATCCAGACTTACAATAAAACTTCATAACTGTAACTATAAGATGTTTTCAAGAAATTCAATTGGGGAGACATGGCTCCTATGTAATCCACTCACATTCTAATAGCACAGAGACTTAGTATCATGGATCCTGTGTCATACATGCTGACGATTTCTTATTCATCTAAGATCAGGTACACTGATCGTCTAACTGACTACAGAAAGAAGCAGCGACCAAGATGACTCCAAACTAAGATAGGGGATCTCAGCCTCTCATCTCGGGAAGTGAGCCTAAAAATAATACGAAAACCAAGGTGACGTTGTACTACAAATCACGGCAGACTACACTCAGAGAAACGTAACTCATTACATCTGCTTGGGTCAAATTACTAAGACCAATGAAGAAATACAAATGTCATGTATTAACAGAATGATGAAGTTAGGTTGCGAGCTTGGCAAGTTGAGTCATATTACTAGTAAGCTCCCTGAGCTGCAGAACTCGCTTATTATTTTGAAAGAAGTACATTTACATATAAATTTCGATATTAGATAATTTTTATAAATTAAGGGAAACATTGCAAAACCCCTGTTTATTCTGTTATTTCGTCAGTAATATAACAATTGTAGAGCACACGATTACATAATAAACACTAAAAATTTGAATCATTCGGATTTGGGATACAGTTTGTAATGAAACAGAACGCTGTAAGAATAATTATAAATGATAATCGCTGAAACCCTATTCAGGGATGGAACCAAAAACAATGATCAACAACTAATAAACAGAAGCCATCAAATTTTGAAGATAACGAATGAACCAACTTTAACTCAACAACACCAACCATTGACCTGACTATGACTAACACAATATAACCAGACTTTACCCAGTAAGATAGGGCAGTAAATCAATAAAGTAACATAAAAAAACTATAATCAAACATTAAATAAATAAACCTAATAAAACAATAAAGAGTACAACACTTTCATAATGTAAAATGTGTGTGAACTATAGGTGTAATAGGCCAATAAAAATCTGTCTTATTATAAACTAAAGTGAGAAAAAGGGCACAACCCCTTATAGTGCTATAAGTGATAATAAACACATAAAAGGTGGCCTAATAATAATAGTCACATAAACTACAGTTGAAAAGTGTGCTATTATTTAGATTAAGAAGTGGTCAATCATGATTGACAGTAGTGATGTAGGAATTATCACACAAACAATTGTTTAACAGTGTGCAATTAGTTAAAGTAGTAAATTATAATTGTTAATATAAGGAGTATCATTAAGAGTTTTGTTTTATATTATAAAAGTTTCATGTTAACAGCAAATCAATTTAAAATAATGTTATATCAAGGGGTCATAGTTAACTGTCATCCACCATTATAAATTGTTTAATAAGATAAATGGAAAATCCACCAAATACTAAATTTTACAGGACTAAACCAGGACATGTTTAGTACCAAATGATTTGTAATTTTATTCTTAATAACCACATAGACATTGTATTAACTATGATTGTATAATGATAAAATAGTAAGTTAAAGGTAAATTATAAAATGTAATGTAATTGAAGGGTCTTGGTCATGTAACATTTGAACTTTGTCTGATGAGCCAACCAGAATCCCAGAAATTTTGGTCAGTTTCTATGACAAAAAGAAGAAATTAGACACTTGATTGTTAACCACGATTGAATACGGTTGAGGAATGCTCGCAGAAGAATATTATGTAACAAATTTTAAAACCAGGAACCAAACTTAGAAGAATAAATTATAAACAAATTCAGAAAATAATGAAATTATTAACAAAAGTCATCTAACTAAATATGAACGACTACCCGTAAGAAAATAAGAAAATATCAAGTGATTAACAAGAAGAAGCCTAACTAAAACTAACTAACAACTGTAACGTATTCTACAAATATCTTAACCAAACAACTTTAGTAATCCAACATGAACAATCACTAGTAACACCAATAACTCACATCACAATTAATCACTGATGGACGTTTTATAAAGAAAAGAAAAAACAGTATATAAGAAGTAGTGAATACAAAGTGAACATATTTTATTAAAATACATTGGGAACAATTTTACACACATTAACTGACCACGAGGCGGCCATGTTTATGACGTCATGTCATAACCAGAATGCATTGCTCACCTAACGAAACGAAATATTCCAAGCCATTTTATTCAACATTAATAATTATTTATAATATCACATTATCATAAGTATTAGGATTATATTGTAATGTACTCTATATTATTTGTTATTCATTAATGGAACCTTTCGTAGCAGCCAAAAGAATTCACACTTTATATATTTAATTCATTTTTACTATTGACCCTGAGATAAAGAATCGATTATTGCTAGCGTGTATCTCGAAATGACAATTTTTCCTAAACTGAATTAATTTTGCAAAGATTAAATATTAATATTACCAAAATCAGATCCATGTGTTTTATTTCTCGAATGTAAGGTACAATCAGGATTCGTTCTATATTCACGGAGATCCAGAAGACGTCTGTGAACCGCAAGAATAATAGAAACTACGAAACCAAATTTAACCTCAACGAATAGGGTTAAAATGAAGATCGAATGTAACGTTGAGAATTTGTTTTGGGACTATCCAACCGCTATATTCAAATGAGAACAGACGGACTGAATAATTCTCTTCAGTTAATTCTCGAACTAATAGATAAGGAAGAGTCATCAGAAAAATAAAATTATAATTTAATAAATTTAACAAATACGAGGAATAAACACGCAACGTAAATATCAACAGACACAATAGATTAAAATTAGAGCAAAAGTTTTCTTCATTAAACAAACAACAAAGTTTATTACATCTTAAAATTAATAATACACGGATACACGTTTTATAATAAGTTCTTTTTAGTCTGACATTTTGATCTCTTTTTTAAGCTCTGAAGTCCCAAAAGTTTAAAAATTCAAAAATTTAACACTGCATTCAGATATAAGTTAAACTTCTCTTTGATTTGACACCCTCACATGAATTTTTCCGATTTGATAAATCGTTTCACCCACGTTTTGGACCTTTACGTCAAAGTTTTTAAAAATAAAAAAAAATGAAGACTATAATGAGATTGTGGTTAAAATTCCCATTAATTTGATACCTCACATGGGATATTTCTACTTTTTTATAATTTTGATCCCCCGAAATTTTTGCATCCCGCCTTCCTAGTTTTTGGGTATCAATCTAAAAAACAATATGATTCTGTAGTGTTAAAGTATGGACATATCTGCCAAGTTTGCGAAAATCGGTTGATGCGTTCAGATGTTATCGTGAGACAACCCCAAATAGATAGACAGACGGGTAGATAGACACACAGACAGACAGACAGACAAATAGACAAATGCCAAAGGGTGGAAATAAAACTTAGAACTTGCTTCGATTGTTCAAATGTTGTAGGTTAAAAATCAAAACCATTCGACAGAAACTAACAACATGTGTTAAAAACCACACAGAAAAACAATAGAAAGAAAAGAAGAAACCAATGGATATGTTTTTCTGGTGCTTACTAAACCGCACAAGCTGGGTCCCTTACCAAGAAAACATGTGGACAAGTAGACATAACTAACAATAGATCGACAAATTTTCTCTTCCAGGTTGGAAAATAGTAATATTGGATTATATGAAATCGAGAGTAACCGATGTGAGAAGGCGTATGGCAGTACGTAAAATAGACAAATAGGTTGGAACACGAATACAGTACGAATAGCGTAATTGATCTGAAAAGGAGAACGAGACATAACACTAACGGTAGGATTGTCGTAGAGAAAACTGGCGAAGGATTGGGTATTAAGTAAGAAGACAGAAGAAATCAAAACATTTAGATAAGTTGAGGAAAGGTGAAAAAGAAGACAAATGCAGAAGAAGCTTTTGGAAAAAATAAACAATAGTTTAGTGGATGTAAACTTCAGTACACAGTGTATGTAAAATTTGGGGATGCTACAATTTACTCATCACAGTTTGTGAATAATCTGCTGGTTTGCAGTTACAGAGTACATACGTAGAAATTACATTTTAAAATTACTTCCTTGTGACCTAGTAACACGTACAATATAAATTCAAAGGTTTACTTTCCTATTTGGAAGGAGAAAAGGAAATTTTCAGTAGGTGTTATAGATTTGCTAATACCAAGTTTTCTTATTCCGGCCACTGAAGATTCGTTTTATTTCGACCACTAAAGCCATACCATTGGTTCAATGGTTTATTGGTAACATTTGCATGGTTGTCTAGGTAACAAGACTTACTGTCACTGGATAATTTTAAAAGTCAGCTGTGAGATAATAACTATTATTAGTTTAATAATCCCTGACTATAAGTTTATTCAATTCGTATGACAGTTTAATGCTAGAAGACAGATGTTTCTTTTTTCTAGTATTAGATAATTAGACTTTCAATACAAACCCTGGGAATTACGCAATTAATTAAGATTACTTTGGCTAGTAAATTATCAATTGTACAGAACTATAAACAAGTATACCAATCAAGGCTCACTGCACTAACTTGTGCGTGTACTTACATGAAACGTTGAGAAAATCAGGTTGCAGAAAAATAAAACTATTTCCATTGTATGGATGTGTGGACTACTGGCATTAACAAAAGTAAGCTCAAAACACTAAGACAAACTTAGAAAATAATTTGATTGTGTGTTTGTACACAGAATAAGAGAAGATAAGGTATGCGAAACGATTCCCTAGTAGAAAGAAGAGCATAGTAGATATAGTAGGTCATAGTAGAAAATTATTAAGGCATAGAATTCGCTTTGTGGACGGTTCGACTTCATAGTTGACAAACATATATACTGTTAAGGGTGGGTCGAAAGAAGCGATTTTTCGAGTATCGAATTCTAATAGTGCGAAAAAGTTGCGTATTCGCATGCTAATAAACGGAAAAATAATGAAAAAATTCCTATGTTTCATCTTCAGTTCGCGCAAATGGCCTAAAGTTTGAAAAAAATGACAAAAAACACCAAATATTACCTTAACGCTCACATTTTACAGATTAAGTTTTTCGACTTCTAATAGCGTGAAAGTACTTCATTTTAGTTGCCTGATAATAGAAAAAAATATTTAAAAAATCGCGCGTTACATATTGAGTTCGCGCATAAGGCCTAAAGTTTGCGAATTTTGGTGAAAAATTGATATTTTTACAGTTTTACAAACAAACGGACTGTTTTATTAAAAATATATACAAGGCCATTTTTTTTACTAATTGTTCCTATGAGTGATTTTATATATTCAACTTGGATCCGAATACATCACCTTGCAGCTCTTCGCCCATTTCGCAAAATTATTTTTGCTGAAATGACCCAGAACTCACCACGTGGAGGTGGTTGCAATTCGAGTTCCACCCACGCCCTACCCAACCATCCAACCATTCAGGGCATGGTAAATTATCAAATCAAACAGACTTGTCGCAACACGTCTGTGTCTGAGTCACCGAGTCACCCCCTCCCAAGGCGCGATGACTTCTGTCTGATCAGTTGCTACTCGGCATGCCGCGTGATAACGTCTCGTCGCAGCGTTACTAGTGTGGTGTCTAAACCGGTACCTTACATACAGTCTTGTGGCAAATCAAGCTTAGTTTCGCTACATTTGAGTGTTTTCTTGTGTCGTTGGTAGTGGTTGTGAAATGGCGACTCAGAAAAAAGTGTTGGTGACAAGACAGTCGCACTGCTGTCCTTTGTTCGGTTTGCCCAAAGAACTAAGTGGAACAAACCTACCGACATTCGAGGACGTGCTTCTGTGTTGCTTCGAAGAAAGCAATAAACTTTCAATATCATCGGATTCAAAGAAAAAAATTGCATTTTCAACAATAGCCGATTGTGTTGCTACTCAAATAGAGATGATATATCGTAAAGCCATTCCAGTAGTGACTCATACTCGGACTGTGCAAATGATAAAAGCGTACCATGATGCATATTATAATTTAAGAAAATCGTACAACCGAGACCACGAAAAAGACAGTTATAAGACAATAATACATGAATTCATAGCTGATGCGAAATCAAAACTATTTGATATTGCAGCGTGTAAGTGTGTTATGACATTTTCTTGTGTATGTGGGAAAAAGGCAAGTGACTGTGACTGTCCTGTAGTTGTGGAATGTAAGTGTGAAAAAGACAAAAAGATCCAACCCATTGAGAGAAAGTTTATATACGATCAACGAACAACCAGGATAGGCTGCATTGGCAGTTTGGATAGAAAAGAAACAGTTAAACTTAAGAAAAGGGACGAAAGAAAACAACTACAATTGTTGCGAGAAACTGTTGCGCCCGACTGTAACACATGTGACACGGAAGCTACTCGGAAATCTTCGCACGAAAGAAGCAGTGAAATCGATTTGTCTTCAGTTCCTTCTAAATCTCAAATGAGGTTGAAATTGATGTCTACTGCCTTAGTAAGCGATAGATTTGGTGTTTCTGACAGAGCCACAGCTGCTATCGCTTCTAGTGTTTTGCATGATCTTGGAATGATCTCTGAAAAAGATTCGTCGCTAGTGATCGATAAAAGCAAGATAAGAAGAGAAAAACAGAAGACACGAGAGGCCGTAGTACAAGAAATGCACCGGTTTACAGTAACAAATGGAATATATTTTGATGGTAGAAAAGATAATACTATCGTTCAAGAAAAAATAGGGGCTAAAATGTACCGCAGAGTAAGGAAAGAGGAACACATTAGCGTGACTCGTGAGCCTGGTGGGCAATATATCGGCCACGTTACACCGGCAAATGGAACTGGACGTGAAATAGCCAAGTGCATCCTAAACTACCTACAAAATAATGATTTCGACATTAATGAACTGGAAGCGATCGGTTGCGATGGCACAGTGACAAACACAGGGTGGAAAAATGGTGCAATTCGCAATATCGAGGTCAAAATTCAGTGCCCATTGCAGTGGTTCATTTGCTTACTTCACTTCAACGAGCTGCCCTTCAGACATTTGTTTGAGTACTTGGACGGAGAGACGACGGGACCAGCGTCATTCTGTGGGGAAATCGGCAAACAACTGCCTGGCTGTGACAAATTACGTGTAGTACATTTCGAAACAATCGAATCCGAGGAAATCAATATAACAAAAACTGATCTCAGTAAAGATCAACAGTACCTTCTGGACATTGTCAAGGCAATCCAGACAGGAAACTGTGCTCCAGATCTGGCTGTAAAAGGTCCTGTACCTCTCAGTTATTCCCGATGGTTGACATGTGCAAACCGGGTCTTACGATTGTTCATTTCCCAAACGAGTCCTACGAACGAACTGAAGATACTTGCCAGTTACATTGTGAAGACGTATGCTCCTGTCTGGTTCGACGTTAAGAGATATCACTCAGTAAAATACGGTCCTAAGCATATCTTTAAGGTTGTACAAACAACGAGACATTTGCCGGACAACATGAAAAAAATCATCGATCCTGTGATTCAGAGAAACGTGTTCTTCTGTCATCCAGAGAACATGTTGTTGGCTATGATAGTGGATGAGAGACAACACATACGAGAGTTGGGTTACAGGAGGATACTGAAAGCAAGAAATCAACAGCCGAAGGGAAAATCTGTTAGCACTTTTATGCCTCCTTCAATAAATTTTGGTGCCACGGACTACAGTGAGCTGATTGAGTGGACGAAATGTAAGCTGTCGCTCCCTCCAATGATGGAAAGCTTGACAACAGAGAATATTTCATCATTTCTGCAAAATAACACTCTGCCTGAGTTTGAATTTTTAAACTTTCCCTGCCATACCCAAGCAGTTGAGAGGTGCGTAAAACTTGTGACAGAGTCTGCCGGAAAAGAGTGCGTACAAGATAACAGAGATGGCTACATTAGAGCAACTTTGCACTCAAGATCTTCGATGCCAAAATTCGACCAAAAATCCGATTTCAAGATACTTGACTGATAGTGGCGAACCAACATAATTTACCATGCCCTGAATGGTTGGGATGGTTGGGTAGGGCGTAGGTGGAACTCGAATTGCAGCCACCTCCACGTGGTGAGTTCTGGGTCATTTCAGCAAAAATAATTTTGCGAAATGGGCGAAGAGCTGCAAGGTGATGTATTCGGATCCAAGTTGAATATATAAAATCACTCATAGGAACAATTAGTAAAAAAAATGGCCTTGTACATATTTTTAATACAACAGTCCGTCTGTTTGTAAAACTGTAAAAATATCAATTTTTCACCAAATTCGCAAACTTTAGGCCTTATGAGCGAACTCAATATGTAACGCGCGATTTTTTAAATATTTTTTCTATTATCAGGCAACTAAAATGAAGTACTTTCACGCTATTAGAAGTCGAAAAACTTAATCTGTAAAATTTGAGGGTTAAGGTATTATTTGGTGTTTTTTGTCATTTTTTCAAAGTTTAGGCCATTTGCGCGAACTGAAGATTAAACATAGGAATTGTTTCAATATTTTTCCGTTTATTAGCATGCGAATACGCAACTTTTCCTCACTATTAGAATTCGATACTCGAAAATTCGCTTTTTTCGACCCACCTGTTAACGCTTTCACTGCATCTATGGAGTAGTGTGAAAGGGGCTGTAATAAATCGCTTTTTTATTTTAAAGAGATTGTCAGTTCAAGATTTAACCAGGCTTCGCCAGTAAACTTCAACTCGGCCAAGTCAAGTTTTGTTGCAAAAGGCTTTCTAGAAGTACATTTCATTTTTGTACCGTTTAATTGCTTTTTGAAGTCAGAACTTCGTATACAACACTATGGTGCCCAGCTCACTCCCGTACACCTCGCGCTCCTAGGGGAATAAACTGATTCAACGCGTCACGAAATAGCTGAAACGAAATAGCAGTGTTGCCAGGTCAGTCAAATCTCTTTTCCCCATATAGCTTCCCAAAATTTTCCTACTACCAGAAATATGTGTGCTTTAATCAAAGTATAATACTTTAAAGAATGTGAGCATATTCTAACTGTTTAACTACTGTTACAAGAATAACGTAAATATTAAAAATAATTGTTTTTAATGACAAAAGAAAACGTACTCGCATGCTGAGAGACAGATCTGAATACTTTTGAAATCTTCTTGCACTTAGTTCATTATTAATCAAATAAATTTACGCACCTTTTCAATTGTTTAATTCATAAAAACAATTTAAAATCAGTGACACATATTTTTTGTTATAATAATTCTAATATCATCAATGAGAATGTCCGGGTACATGTATAGCATTCTACTTTTCAACTAAATATTGCGTAAATCATATTGTCACGCTGATCAAAATTATTTCTTAAATATTGTTTGTAGCCTATATGTACATATTGAAAGTAATACGTTCTACTTATGTTCATTGTAAATATCGCTTTCTCGCTTTTCTTAAAATATAATTGATATTCATGTTTACTCAATTATTCTTGTATATATTTTTTATTATTATTAACAATAAATAAAACTTTTATTTTTATATATATATATATAAGGTGTACTATCAAAACTGTGTTGTACTAAAAAAATAATAAAAATAATAAAAAAGTATATTCTCGTACGAAAAGTTTTACTTATTGTTAATAATAATAACAAATATTATAACGTTACAAAAGTTAGCCCATCTATAAAGACGAAATTACCATTTAATAGAAAAATGAGTTAAAACATAGAAGGAATAAAGAAAATCAAATTATGAAAGACTTAATGAACAAGAATATTAAAATATAGCACAATAATGACATAAAAACTAGACAAAGACTGAGACGATGAGAAAACCCAATTGATTGGCAGAGGGAAGGATAAAAATAAATAACTTTATGACCATAATACAACCCCTTTTCAAACAATAATAATATAGTAGATGTAATAATGAAAGTACAAAGCTATAGCCAAAAGTATGAGTAGTTCCATGTAAAATTACCAATACATAAATGTAAATTGAATAATATTAAATAATATTGTTATTAGAATATGAAGGGAATAAATCCCTTATATAATAAATACCCAATGTTAATGATAAGGTGAGTTGTGTGGTTAGATCAAAGTGAAGTAAAGAAAGAAAAACAGTGAGTAATAATACTAAAGTGCATAACCGAACCAAGAAAATTATACTAACTGAAAGTCAGCAGTAGTAATAATGTGTAAAATAAATAATAAGTAATGCTTGAGTAAAAAATGACGAATGTATACTGTAAAAAAGCTAAGGCATAATAGGCCTATCCAAGTGGAATAAGTAGAATATGGTCATGTTTTAAAATAAGAAAATAATAGTTAAGTAATAATTATAGTTATCTGTTTGTATTAAAAAGAATATATCTAAGGGTAAAAAAGCATGTTTAATGAATAATAGTTACTGAGAGTAGGAAGGTAGGCAATGTATTAAAAAATAGCATGTGCATAGCATGTTAGAAGGAATAGTATTATGTTTTAAAAATGATTATGAATCATTAAATGTTACATGTTAATTTATTGTAGTTATGTTTAAAATAGTTCAGTATCATGAAACTCAAGAAATATGTTATAATAACTGTATAAAGAAAGTCAGGTGATCTAGGCATAAGGAGCCTATAGCGAAAAAACAGTAATTTGTAAAATTTGATATTATAGCAGTAATAAGTAAGGACAAAATGTAGATAATACTATTAGAATTGATAATATAAATTTAAGGACACATAATGTATGTCAAAAGAACCAGTTATAAAATAATTAATATAAAAACAAAATTGTTAAAATAGTAACTTAGTAAATACTGAACAGAAATTATTCATGTTTGGTTTCTAATTAAATTATAAAAGAAATGCATTGCAATAATGTTATTATCTTAGGAATTCAAGGTAGTATAAGGAAATTGTACTAATTTAAAAATATTTGTTAATTTTGTAAAACTTCAGTAGCAAAATCTAACAATGTAAACAATATTTTCAACCAATAGGAGTATGAGGCTGGCTGCCTTGACAACCAAACATTAACAGAAAAAGGCGTTAGTACATTATTAAATTCAGAGAAGAGCAGACCAAAAAATACATACAGCTCAATATAATAATATAAAAGTAATAAATCAACTAGAAATGGAATTGTAATGAACTAAAATGAGATGATGAATAATAATAGTATGGCAAGAAGAAATTTAATAACCAGAATTATTTGAAATTGAAGGAAAATTATACTTATATATTATAAAAAAAACAAAATCAGAGAGACAAATCAGATGTAAAGGAATGTGATAAGTATAAATTAACTTAAAAAACTAAAATGAAAAACTAGTCTACACTGTGACATTTTTTTCAATCATTAATAAACGTTATATAAACACTCACTTAAGGAATAAACTAGGGACAATCAGGTTATATCTTTATTCACTTTTTAATTTATGGTGATCAAATTATTGGACGTTGGAATCTTCTTTTAAAATGAACTAGTAACCTATTCACCGGTTTGATCTAACACATGTAATATAACCTAAGAAGTAATTTATTAAGAAACTGTATAATATTTAAGTATGTTTTATGTGAAGTTTTGTACTGTCTAAAGACCTTGTGTTAATTTTCTATAATCACAAGAACCCAACTGATTTAAAATAATTAAAATAAAACATAGCATTTTAATCAGCCAGACCCGGAATACTAAGTGAACACTATTGCCAACCGCTGAGCGAGTAAAAAACAAGAGCTGGAGCAAAATATATATTATAAAGACATTTCATTTTGTTCAAAAAGAAAGTAATAAAAAACACTAAAGAAATAATACCGTATTGACTATTATCAATTGTGTCTTTAATTTATGTTAATATTACTGATAATTTATTCATTAATATAGCCAAGTTGGAAATTTTTTCCAAAAATAGAGGTTGGTAACACCTATTTTTTGGAACGAAATTCAAATCGACTACAAGACAAAGGTGAGTTGAATTAAATTGAAATAAGAGAAAAGGAGAATTAGATAAGAAGAATCATTTTAATTGTTTTGGAAATAAAACAATTTGGCGCCTTAAATCGGGAAACAAACAACATACAAAATATCAGTAAAATAAAGTAAGGTAGTAGCTTGGTATCAGCAAATTAAGACTTCAATAACGGGTACGACTTCGTTTCGTAACAAATTGGTGCACCAACTAGTAAGGCTAGGATTAAAAAAAAAAAACAAATAAACATAATATTCTAGCGGTGATTACAGAAATGCACACAAGAGGCAGGTCAAAAAGGAGAACAAAGGACACGGAAACCGAAGGGGATATGGACGACAAGGAGGCCCAACCAGCACCCGAAGCGGACGCGATAGCAGGGGATACGGTCGAAAATCTGCCGGACAGAATTACACCAACCGAAGAAACGAAATTGATTGGATAACATGATGAGGATTATGATGGAGCAATTCGGAAGAATAGAAGAAAATAGTAAGAAAACCAGAAAGGAAGACAAGGAAGAATTAAATAAAAAGTTTGAATCATTAATTGATTGAAAACTTATTAAAGCAAATGAACGAAACATTTGACCGGAATGATGAGAATTTGAGACAGATCAAGGAAGATAATAAACAAATGAACGAAAATTTGGAAGAGAAAATTGACGAGAAAATGGGATCTTTAAACGAGAAGATAGACGAAAATAACGAAAAAATAAATCATAAAATAGAGTAACAAATGACCGAAATCCATAGAGAAATGAAGAATTAACATTGAGGAAAATACGACGAGCAGTAAACAACAAATTGCGGAGGTAAATAAGAAATGGGAAGAGACGAGTCAAGAAATACAACAAGTCAAGGAAGACGTCCAAGTGCGAATTAACAATATAGAAGAAAACAACTTCAGTCGAATGGAGTCGATACGGAAGGAAACCCAGGAAGAGATAGTGCAAATACAAGCAAAATGCGGTGAGAGATGCGTAAAACTAGATGCATCCGTGAACGAAGTACGGGGTCAAGCTATTTACAATAAGGAAAGGATAGAGGAGGTACAAAAAAGAGAGATCCCGAAAATACAGGAAGAACTCGAGAGAATGCGGGATAGACCAGCCCACATTTCGGGTATACAAAACATTGATAATCGAGAAGGGATTAACTTCAAAGTATATCAGAAGAACCCAATGGAATTTCTCGAGAGAGTGGAGAAAAAAATAGAAGGAAATCGAGAGAATAGATGGACGGCAATCCGGAGCATGCTGGACGAATGTTTCAAGGATATATACGACAATTGGTGGACGGCAAGTAGGCATGATATTCAAAATTATCCGGAATTCAAAACGCTCTTTAAAATAAAATATTGGTCCGAATCTACTCAAAATATAGTGAGAGATGATATTTGCCACGGGAATATGATGCGAATCGAGGAATAAAACCAACCGCATATTTCCTAAGTAAGGTGTGCTTAGCCAGAAACCTAGAACCCAAAATCCCCGAAGAATGCCTCGTATCGAAATTGGCACAACATTATGAAGAGGTGATTACACAAGCACGATTGGGTAGTCAGATTAAGACTATACCAGCCATGGCCGCTTTATTAGAAGATTACGAACGGGAGAGTTATTATAGAAGAAATCGTCAACGTAATGACCAGTATATGGGAAGGAATACTAACTATATGAATAACAACAATAATAATAATAGTAACTACCGTAATAACCAAATAAATAATAATAATAATAACTACAACCATTAATGTCCAAATAACTATAACACTAATAATAATAGTCAACGACCTAATAATAATAATTATTATTATTATCGGCGGGATAACGAGGAAAATAACAATCCAAATCGCACACATCGACCCAGAGTCAATCATGTTAGAGCGGAAGATTATGGACCCAGACGCGGGGAACAAAGGAGGGTCATACCCTCTGGAAATCGACCAAGTAACAACCAGGGAACCTATCAAGCCCGAATAAAATATACATCATGGCTGATGAGAGGGATTCGAGGAGACACGATGACCAGCGACAAAGAAATTTGGACAACCAAGTTGACCGTCGTGACAACCAGGAACCTAATCCTGGCCCCAGCAATGATGATGAAAGAAAATATTCATACGACAACATTGAAATATATGGGAGTGATCCACGCTGGGGCAATCCCATAGCGAGATTTGTAGATGAATTTAACCGACGGAATCCACCAGAAAACCATTCTAGCGGAGCAACCCGGATTGTGGCAGATACCGAAAATGGATAAACTAATTACAAACAAACTCTCAAGAAAAGGGACTGATTTTATGGGCACCGACACAACAAACCATTTTCAAAAGAAGAAAGGATATTTATTAAGACTAAGACAATATAAACGAAGATATAATGAACCACTAACAAGGATTTAAAATAAAATAATTATAAAATAAGAAGATCTAATTTAAGGGTAATGTACTAAGACAAGACATTATATATATATATATATATATATATATATATATATATATATATACAGTGGATTACTATGAGCTTCTTATCAGGATACTTTATTTATCAAAATTAAGTACTTCACTCTTGTTAAAACATAAAACGTTGCAGGTAAACTACCCCTTTCTCTAAACCGATCTTCACCAAAATCAATAAACCTTCAGTCCTCTACAATGCAGGGATGCACGCAAAAAAATATTTGATTCTGTTTGAATGTGCGGCAGTTATCGTTCGTCATGAAAACATTTCTCTTGTTACAACATAAAATGTTGCTGGTAAACTATCCCTTTCCCTTAACCGATCTTCACCAAAATCAATAGGCCTTGAGTTCTCTACAATTCAGGAATGTATGCAAAAAATTATTTGATTCTCTTTGAATTTACGGCAGTTATCTTTCGTAAAAAAAAAATTACCCTTCTTAAAACATAAAATGTTGCTGGTAAACTACCCGTTTCCCTTAACCGATCTTCAACAAAATCAACAGACCTTGAGTTCTCTTTAATTCAAAAAGGTATGCAAAATCATAGTTTGTTTCTGTTTGAATTTACGGCAGTTATCGTTCGTCATATAAAAAATTACCCTTGTTAAAACATAAAATGTTACAGGAAAACTACCCTTTCCCTTAACCGATCTTCACTAACACCAATAGGTCTTGAGAACTCTACAATACAGGGCTGTATGCAAAACATTATTTGATTCTGTTTGAATTTGCGGCTGTTATCGTTTGCCATAGAAAAAAATTACCCTTGATAAAAAAACGTTGCAGGTAAACTACCCCTTTCCCTTAACCGATTTTCACCAAAACCAACAGGTCTTGGCAACTCTACAATTCAGGGTGTATGCAAAACATTATTTGATTCTGTTTGAATTTGCGGCTCTTATCGTTTGCCATAGAAAATATCCATGTTAAAATATAAAACGTTGCAGGTAAACTACTCCTTTCCCTTAACCGATGTTCAACAAAATCACCAGACCTTGAGGTCTGTATAATTCAAAAAGGTATGCAAAAGAGTAGTTGATTCTGTTTAAATTTACGGCAGTTATCGTTCGTCAAAAAAAAATTACACTTGTTAAAACATAAAATGTTGCAGGTAAACTACCCTATTCCCTTAACCGATCTTCACCAATACCAAAAGATCTTGAGAACTCTACAATTCAGGGCTGTATGCAAAACATTATTTGAGTCTGTTTGAATTTGCGGCTGTTATCGTTTGCCATAGAAAAAATTACCCTTGATAAAAAAACGTTGCTGATAAACTACCCCTTTCCCTTAACCGATCTTCACCAAAAACAATAGATCTTGAGTACTCTACAAATCAGGGCTGCATGCAAAAAATTATTTGATTCTGTTTGAATTTGCGGCTGTTAACATTTGCCATAGAAAATACCCTTGTTAAAACAAAACGTTGCAGGTAAACTACCCCTTTCCCTTAACCGATATTCACCAAAAACAATAGGCTTTGAGAACTCTACAATTCAGGGTGTATGCAAAACATTATTTGATTCTGTTTGAATTTGCGGCTGTTATCATTTGGCATAGAAAATACCCATGTTAAAATATAAAACGTTGCTGGTAAACTACTCCTTTCCTTTAACCGATGTTCAACCAAATCACCAGACCTTGAGTTCTGTATAATTCAAAAAGGTATGCAAAAGAGTAGTTGATTCCGTTTGAATTTGCAGCTGTTATCGTTTGCCACAGTATAAAGTTACCCTTGATTAAAAAAACCGTTGCAGGTAAACTACCCCTTTTCCTTAACCAATCTTCACCAAAAAGAATATGTCTTGAGTACTCTACAAATCAGGACTGAATGCAAAAAATTATTTGATTCTGTTTGAATTTGCGGCTGTTATCGTTTGCCATAGAAAAAAATCTACAGACACACACACACAGACACTTTTCGAAAAATATTTTTTTCATGGTTTGAGTGTAGTACAATCAGAATCTGCAATAATCTCGATCACAATTTTTTTTTGCCATCACCTCACTTCCATTTCCTTAAGGAACATGGAAGTAAAAATCGGTATGGAGAACCATACATGACTTCCATGCTCTAAGATTTATATTTAAAATCATTTGCGAACTGAAATGTTTCCATAGAGACTACTTCTTTCCACCTATTGCTTCAGCCTTAACCACAGTACTGTGGTCACTAACGTATACCACCACACGTTATCGCACTCGATTTTCACTTATGATGGTAGTCGACGGCACTGCCGAAACGTCTGGTTTTGCAGAAAACATTGGACTACGGACAAACAGCCCGGGAAGGAATTTTAACAACAAACTACTACTTTGTTGTAAAAATTATCCACTCCCCCTTCAACTATAATTTTCATTTATACAAAAATTACCACCACCCCGTTCAAATAGCCTCTTCATTTATAGATATTTCATCTACGTTTCTACAGTGGATAATTAAGATCTTCTTATCAGGATACTTTATTTATCAAAATTAAGTACTTTACTCTTGTTACAAGAAAAAATGTTTCAGGTAAACTGCCCTTTCCCCGTAACCGATCTTCACCAAAATCAATAGGCCTTGAGTCTTCTACAACTCAGGCACATATTGTAACGAGTAGACTCTGTCGTATTCTGTAAAAGTGTGTTTTGTCGCGTGTTAGCCACACACGTTGTAGTCGTTACTTTATGTTTACTTACTTTGTTTAACTTTCCACGCTGACGATGTCCGTCGCGAACTCACGAATTACCAGTACCAATATCTCGCGAGTGTAAACCTTACCTGTCCTTTAATGAGTAATTTTAATTCCCGGGTGGCGACAAATTGTTTTTGAAAACAATTAAAAATGTGAAATTGTTTGGTCGTTCTAGACGGTGTTGACTAATTCAAATTACCCTCGCAACTGGCGGGCGTATGAATCTCGCTAGTAGTTCGCCGTGCTGCCGCCGTCTAACGCTGGCAGACAATTTCGCTCGTCGCTAAAGTACACAAACTTTATAATACAATTTATAATGAAATAAAGGACGGTTATTACAACTCAGTACTAGTTTATTGAAGTGAAATAGTTAATAGTTGTTCATTTGAATACAAAATTATATACTGTTATTAAATAAAGTTGCTCCGGCAATAAATAGACAATTTTCTCAGGTTGGCTAAAGTTGATTAAACGTTTCTAAATCGACATGACTGTCGTTTTGTGTTTATTTTCTTACTGTTCGTTTAATCTGAGTTCTTTTGGTTTCGAAAAAATATTAATAAGATGATAATAAAATACACTACCTTACATCAATGGTACTTATATGCTATTAGAGTTAATTACAATTCGTTTTGAAGTGTTAAAAAGTGTGTGTTAAAAGTTCTTAATTTGTACACAGGTTATTTCTGGTTACATACAAGTTTAGTTTTTATTTTCAATTAATCCTTGAAAGAAATTTAGTTATCAGTTCGTAGTGAGAGTTATTTGTGTTGTGAGAAAAGTTAATCAGAATTTATTCCATAAATTCGGGTATTTCAGATATATTTAACAAATCTGTTGAATTCGGGTAAGAGTCATTCAGTTTTTAGTTAGGTTGGTCCATATGATCATCAATCTTCCATCATTTATAATTTGGAGTACGTCTGGCTTCTTTTTCGGATAATGTGGATTAAATAATATTTAGAATATGAAAATTTGGTCTATGGTCTCTTTTGATTTGACTAGTTCTTCATCAGACTTCTTGTATCCTCATTTTATTAACTTTTGACTTATTTTTGATTATTTTAAGTTAAAATTAAGTCGAATATGGTTTGGCTTCTGTATGTCTTGAGCGTCAATAATGAACTAATTCTTTTTAACGGAATTATATTAAATAACGTTCCGTTGTTATGGCAACTGTCTGTACTCTCATTGGCTGATCATATTTATGTCTATTGTTATAATATTTGAATTTTAATTCAAAATGAATAGATATCTTCTGATGGCTATTATTCTTCTGTCTTCTTATTTATGACTAGATATTATCACAACTGGTTATATTTTCTTTCAAAGAGCATTTTGACATTCCACAAAGCTGGGTTTGTTTATGTATTAAAGTTTTGACAATAATGATAATATTATGTTATTACATTTCTTTCTTATTTTATGTTTTTAATCTAACTTTGCCATCTTAATATGATTTACTAATTGTACTTAATTAGTTACTTGCCTTGAATTTTCTAATGCAATAGTTAATTTCTTATAATTTGTTTATTTTGGATTTATACAGTTAGGCATTTTATAGGCCTAAGTAGTAATTGGCTATATTTTCTTATTTTACACAAATTAAAGATTATTTTTCATTTACATATGTTTTGCTTGGTGTCGCTTATGACTTGTTTACATTTTGAATTAATTTGGGCTGTTTTATAATCATTGTATGTTCTTATTACTTTACAAAACCATTGCCTGTCTGTTATTCTCTAATTTCTTTTCCTGTCTTTACTCTAAAGATTATTATTATGTTTGTAAAATTTTATCTCCTTACTTATCTATATTGCCATTTTTTATAACTTGTCTATCATTTAATATTACTTATAAAACATAACACAAAAATTAGGTTTATGATCTGTTTACTTTTTTCAGCCATATTCCTTCTTATAAACCTAATTGAACAAATAACTATCTTGGTGAATAACATTATAACACCATTTATTTTATCTTGCTAATCAACCCTTTGGACATTTTTATTAACATAAGATGTTTTATTTATTTTGCACTTATATTATTTAGTTAGTTTAATCTTCTTTTAACATTTACTCTATATTTTTTACTACTTAACCATTGTAACAATAACATTCTTAATTATGGGATTTTTATCCTGAATACCACTGTATTCCTATTCTATTATTTCTACTAATTATAATAACAATATTCTGGTTATTATTATTTTTTGGTATTTATCACCCTTAAACTATAGTGTTAATCACTGGTTTTGGTGTTTTTACCTATATGTTGTGTTTTCTATTTATTTTGGGTTACACTGGCACTTTGCCCTTTTTTACTGTACTTTAGTGTTACTAGTGGTTATTCCCCAATATTGATTTCTTTTACACATTTAATCACTTTCACTTCCTACCTATCTCTCACTTCTGGGTTTTTTATTGTTTTATTCACAATTATTAGTTATTATGTTAACAAATTTCATGTTCTGATTCACTTATCATTATAGAGTTATTCATAACATATGATATGTATTTCTCTGGTTAGTGTACTTTAATTGAGATTATTTTATTTGATTTTAATACTGGTCATTTACATTTATTATTTGTTGGTGCCTTTTTCATCATCATTTGAGTTTAATATTTCTCATTTTATTTTCTTTATTATTTGTTTGTGTCTTTTTCATATACCTTCTCTTTTTATTTTCTTTATTGTTTGTTTGTGTCTTTTTCATATACCTTGTCATTTTCTTTTCTTTTATTGGGTCAGTCACTTGGGTTGGGTCATAGTCATTTGTCGCGTCATAGTCATTTTATTTTCATTAGTTTAATATAGTTGATTCACTATAGTTTTTTCCCTGGTATTGGGGTGGTTTTTTGTGTTGTAACTTAATGCCTCTCCATCAAAATTGATCATTTTGGTAAAACACTAGTATAGTTTTTTATGAAATTATCAGTTATATATAATTTTTTCCTTTTCTTCTTGTTTATTTCTTCTTTCTTGTTTCTCTTCTTACTTGTTCCACTCCTTTTTATTTAGTTATCTTTTAGATCTGTTTCTACTTATTTCCATTAGTGCGTTCTCCCTGTTGTATATAATTTCCCTAACTTTTAGTAGCTGGTTTCATCCATTACTACCTTTTTTTCTGAGATCAGAGGAAAATCATCTCTGCTCAGTTAATTGATTGCTGGACCTATTCTCAGTCAATCTTAAATACCTTTTTGTCATCCTGTGACTTTCGTTAATAATAATATTTTGGGGATTGTCCACTTCATGGTTCTTTAGATCATTTTAACTTTTTCTACTCATTCTTCCTTCCGCTGTACCTTTGCTATATTCTGTTATACTCACACAGTTAATTGTTTTTATTTATTTAGTTGTTAATTTCATTATTTCTAACTTTTAATTATTTTGTTTTTCTTTTCTTCTTGTGATCATTTTAATTATTTTAGACATCTTTTCTTTTCTTCTCCTTTGTTGATTACCCTTATTTTGCTTTAGCCACTTTTTTTTTCTGAATATTCTATATTCTTTACAATGTTATGTATTTGTCTTGGCAGTTCTTGCTTGGTTCTATATTTGTTTATTTTAATTGGTCTCCTTTCTAATTCTCTTGTATTATTAATTCTTGTTTTCACTTCGTTTGTTTATTTCATTTTATCTCAACTATTTTCAAAATATTAGTGTAAGTTGGTTGTACTTACTATTTAGGAATTTTGTAGTTTATTCCTTTATTTTATCGCTTATCTCATATGTTTCCTAAATGGTAGTGTAAGTTGATCTTACTTATTCTTTTTGAACTTTGTAATTTATTTTTTATTTTACCTCATACGTTTTCTAAATGACAGCGTAAGGTGATCTTACATATTTTTTTAATTTTGTAGTTTATTATTATGATTGTTCATCCTTCTTCGTAGAACTTCTTGATGGAAACTTGGATCTTTTTAGTTATTGGATTGCTTAATTCATACGTATTGTTGCCATTGTCTTTTGTTATGATATAAGGTCCTACGTATAACAATAATAGTTTCTTGGCTATACCTTCGAATGTACTAGGTAACTCACGATTTTTTAGTAAGACTTTTTCTCCTAAGTGATAGTTAAATACTTTTGTCTGGTTCAGTGAATATTTGGTTTTTTGTTTTTCTATCTTCTCCATGATCCTGTTGTAGTATTTATTTTCTTCACACGGGTCTTCTGGGTTGGTTGGAAAGTCAATTAAATCCTGTATCTCTCTATGTGGCTTTCCTCCAAACATCATAGAATATGTTTTCAATGAAATGGTGGTAACTTATGTTTAAAAATTCTTCTGTTGATATTAAATATGTTTGCCATTCTCTCTGTTTATCATGACAGTATGTTCTCAAAATGCGTCCCACCTCTCTCAATACTCTTTCAGCGGGATTACTGCTTGGATGATATACGGACGTTTTGTATGATTTTATATTTAATTCCAATAGTTTCTCTCTCCATCTTCTTCCTTTAAATTGTGTTCCGTGATCGGTTATTATAGTATATGGTTTTCCAACTTCAGGTATGTATTTGTTTTTAATTATTTCCAAGATTTTCTTTGTGGTTGCTCTGTTGATAGCGTATAATTTGGTGTATTTGGTGTAATGGTCAAATAGAATTACAATGAACTTGAATCTATGCCTCCCTCCGCTACATGAGAATGGTCCACATATATCAAGAAACACTTTTTCAAGTTTATTATTTGATGTAATGGGTATCATCATTCCATCCTTTCTCTCATTATTGGTTTTAACCATTTGGCATATAGTGCATGTTTTGATGTTTTTAATCACTTTTCGGGTTATACTTTTAATAAACATTTCTTCTTCCAAAGGTTTGACTATTTTTAAAGCTCCCATGTGTCAGTATCTGACATGGTAGTCCTTAATTAATTTATTTTCTAGAGATGTTGGAACTACTAGCTTCCAATTTCCATGATTCCTTTTGGTTTTAATGAATAACACATCCTTATGTATGCAATAAAATTTGTTAATAATTTCTTCTGATTCCATCACTCTCCTTCGTATGTTGGCTAATTTGGTATCTTGTTTCTGCTGTTGTACGATCTCATTGACTATCTCTTCCAGGTCCTTTCTCTCCTTTATATAATACACCTTGGCGATTTTCTCCTTTTCTCCTTCAAATGTCTGATTGTCAACATTTATTCTGGATAATACGTCGGCCGCTACATTCTTCCTGCCTGGAATGTATTCCCATGTGATGGTGGTACTCCTGCAGAGCGAGGATCCAACGGGTGAGTCTACCATGGCTTAATTTACATTGTTTAAGAAATGATATCGATTTATGGTCGCTTCTGACCGTGATATGGTACCCTAGGATGTACGTTCTAAATTTAACGCACGCGAACACTATACTTAACAACTCCTTTTCCGTAACGTTGTAGTTACGTTCGCAACTATTTAACACTCTGCTGGCAAAGCTGATGACCAGGTGGTGTCCTTCTTTATCTTCTTGATACAGTTCAGCGCCCAGACTGACGTCACTGGCGTTGCAATTCAGATAGAAGGGTTACTCAAAGTTGGGAGCAAGCATCACTGTTTCTAAACATTTTTGCTTTATGAGTGTTAGTACCGCATCCTGTTCGGTTCCCCAGGTCCATATGTCCTTAGATGAGAGTTAGAGTTGTTTTGAAAATTTGGCAGTCAAATGGGAGTAGTTATTCTGAAATTTACGGTAGTAGTTGCAAATACCCAGGAATTGGGTAAGTACCCAGGAACTTTGTTAAGTTAAATCCCAGGAATTTTACTTCTTCCGCTATAAACATGGATTTATCTAGCTTCAGACTTACATTGTTATCAGAGAGCTTATTTAGTACTTGTTCTATTCGGACACAGTGTTCGTCCCAGTCCGATGATGTTATCAGTAGGTCGTCCACATATATTGTTGTGAATTGCAGAGCCTCTAGAACTAGGAACTGGTCCACTTCACAAACACTGCGACGTTGTTGATGAGGCCGAAAGGTAACCTCTTGATAATTCCTCCCGTCGAAAATGAAAGCCATGTACTGTCTACTGTGTGGGTGCAGCTCTACCTGCCAGTACCCACATACGGTATCCCATGTACTGATGTATTTTATTCCGTAGAATGTTTTCAAGATTTCTTCAATTTTATCCTGGCGAAGTCCGGTCATTAATGATCATTTTATTTATTTCCCGGGCGTCTAAACAGATCCTGACTTTACCACTCTTTTTGGGTATAGCGACGATAGGACTTGTGTATGGAGATTGGCTATACTCAATGATGTCCTCCTCCATCATTCGATTAATCTCCGCCCTGACTTCGTTTTTAAGGGAGTATGCAATAGGGTAAGATTTTCTATGAAAGTCCACTGGTTCCCAGAAATTGATTTTACACTGATATCCCTTGACTTTGCCTGGAGTGTTGGAGAAAACATGTTGGTATTTTTGACATATTTTTATTAAATTTTCTACTTGTGTTTTGCTTATTTCTTGGTTTGGCCTATTTCTTTGAAATATTCTAATCTCCTCGAGTTTCTTCTCCCACAATTCACTACTGTCATCTTCATCATTTATAATCATGGATGGTTCATGATTTTTACAATAATAATTCTTCAAGACTGGGTCTTGGTTTAATACTGTCGGTGTAGGATTGCAGTTTACTATTTTTGCTGACCATATTCCTCTTCCTGAAGTTAAAAACACTATCCCTTGTTGTAGGTTTATTATGGCTGAATGTTGTCGTAACACATCGCACCCTATAAGCATATTGAATGGTATTCCACTCGCTACCAGGAAAACAATTGTTATAGTCATGTTCTGGCTGTTTAATTCCAGTGAGACTTGCTTTCTGACAGTTTTGTTCTGTTTTCCTGTTGCTCCTATTATGATTATGTTATTAATTGGCAACGTGGGTATTGGTAGTTTGCAGTTAGTTTGAATCCGTTCTAGTTCGGTCTGGTTTATTAGGGAGATGTTTGACCCTGTGTCTATCATGATGATGGTTATCGTTCCATTTACTGTGGCCTGTATGTGAACTATTTCATTGTTGATTCTTGGCAACTGGTTGTCCTCTTCTTCCAGGAGTTCTTCTCTCATGTTTTTTAAATAATTATTAGAGACAATTGTTATAAATGTATTATGGTTTCGTCGCGTCATCTGTCTTAGTAACCCAAGTTATTGGTCATGTGAAGGGCGTTCCTCGGTTCTCACTGACCTTGTTAGTTTAAATTTTGTGGTTCGGTGTTGGCCCGATTATCTGACTGGTTCGTCGATGGTTCATTTACTGGCTCTGGTCGTATACTCATATTATTTCCGGACGCTTCAGTCCTATTTCCTTGGTACTGATCATTACTTGATGTGGATGCATAATAACTGGAGTTTGCCGGTGTATTCGGGCAGTACCTCCTCTGGTTTGTCTGACTTCTTCCATTTATAAAGTTGACCTGTCGCCGATCAACTCTGGTTCGGTTATTCCCGTTTCCCCTATTGTACTGGTAATTCGGGTTGTAATTGTTACCGTGGTAATTACTGTTATTGGGGTGGCCGTTAGGACGTTGGTTTGGTCCATTTCCCCGGTAATTGTTGTTGTTGGGAGTGTTATTCGGGTTATTCCCGCTATACGGTTGATTAACCTGGTTGTAGTTCGGGCGATTACCCTTGTATTGGTTGTTGTTGAAATTCCGGTTTGGGTCACTTTGGTTGTTATTCTGGGGGTTGTTGTTTGAAGGATTGTAATTCGGTGGGTTACGGTTCTCATTCCATCGGTTGTATTTTAAATTGACCATCCTGTTGCGCTTGTACAGTCCGTCATTCTCATGATCTCCTAACAAGCTTGCCATGCCCTGTATTGTTTTGATTTGGCCTTGTCTTCGGGCTTTTTGAACGGCATCCTCATAATGGTACCCCAATTGGATGACTAATGATTCTTCCGGTATTCTTGGTTCCAAATTTCGAGCTAAGCACACCTTGCCCAGAAAGTATGAAGTTAGGGAGTGTCCTGCTTGTGGTTCGTACCTCCCGTTACTTATATCGTTCCGTACCACGTTCTGGGTCGACTCCGACCAATACTTGTTGCGGAACTGCGTTTTAAATTCCTGTGTGTTGGTAATTTCCGGCCTTGTTGCCGTCCACCAATTGTCATGGGTGTCTCGGAACATCTCATCAATCATGCTGCTCACCGTTGTCCATCGAGTTTCCCTATTCCTTTCTATCATCTCCTCGACTCTTTTTAGGAAATCCATTGGGTTGCGCCGGTAGCTTCGGAAGTTTATCAGCTCCAGGTTCTCGATGGTTATGATGTGTGTATTGTTACAGGGTTTGTCTCTCAGTGCATCTAGTTCTTCCTGCACCTGTCTTTCTCGTTGGTTGAGTCCCTGGATCTTCTCCTTGTTTTCCTTGATTTGCCCGTCTACTTGGTTGAGGTTGCTATATACTCGTTCCACCCGTTCACTTACATCGGTTTGTATTTCTTTGTGCTTCTCCTCCAGCTTTTTGAGCACTTCTTGTTTGTTTCTTGTGCATTCTATTGTAGTTATTAGTTGAAGCTCATCTATTCTATTTTTTCCTTCGTCCTCGACTGCTTTAATTTTGCTTAGTATTTCCTCCTGGGCCTTCGCTACCGTTTCACTGGTTGTTTTTATTTTTTTCATTAGTTTCTGATACATTTCTCTTAATATCTTCACAGTAGCCCTCTAACTGTTGCTCTAATTGTTGCATCAGCTCTTCTTTGTTCTTCTCATGGTCCTCCTTCAATTGTCCCCTCAATTCTTCCTTCAGTTCTTCGTTACTTTTTTGGATGTCCTCCGTTAATCGCTGCTGTAAGGTTTCTTGGTTCTTCCGTAAAGTATCACTGTGTTCCTCCATTTTCTTGTTTATCTGTTGCTTTAAAGTCTCATTATTGCCTTCGATTTTATTGTTCAGTGTCTCAGTATCTTCCCTTAAAATCTCATTTTGTCTCCTTGAATTTTCATTTATTTTCTACTGCATTTTGTCTACTTTTTCATCGAATTTTTCGTTTAATTTTTCATTATTTTGTCTTAAAAATTCCCTGTCTTCTTTTCTTTGTTCTTTAGTTTCTTCCTTCCTTTGGTCTATTTTTCCAATAAAATTGTCATTAATTTGTCCGAATTGTTCCATCATCATCCTCATCATGTTATCCAACTTCGCCCCTTCGGTTGGTGTAGCTTTGTCCTGTGGATTTTCGATTGTATCTCCTGCTTGTTGTTCCCTTTCACTATCTTGGGTTGGTTCCTCTTGTTGGTTGTTCCTCTTCGATCAATTCCTCGATCATTTCCATTTCTTCAACCAGTGTTGTTTCCTGTTCTTCTTTGTCGGTGTCTTCAGTCCTCTTCTTTGGTCTGCCCCTGGTGATCATCTTGTTGTCTTTTTATTTTTTCGCAACCGCCGCTAGTCTTTAATTATAGCCCCACGCTGGGCGCCAATTTGTAACGAGTAGACTCTGTCGTATTCTGTAAAAGTGTGTTTTGTCGTGTGTTAGCCACACACGTTGTAGTCGTTACTTTATGTTTACTTACTTTGTTTAACTTTCCACGCTGACGATGTCCGTCGCGAACTCACGAATTACCAGTACCAATATCTCGCGAGTGTAAACCTTACCTGTCCTTTAATGAGTAATTTTAATTCCCGGGTGGCGACAAATTGTTTTTGAAAACAATTAAAAATGTGAAATTGTTTGGTCGTTCTAGACGGTGTTGACTAATTCAAATTACCCTCGCAACTGGCGGGCGTATGAATCTCGCTAGTAGTTCGCCGTGCTGCCGCCGTCTAACGCTGGCAGACAATTTCGCTCGTCGCTAAAGTACACAAACTTTATAATACAATTTATAATGAAATAAAGGACGGTTATTACAACTCAGTACTAGTTTATTGAAGTGAAATAGTTAATAGTTGTTCATTTGAATACAAAATTATATACTGTTATTAAATAAAGTTGCTCCGGCAATAAATAGACAATTTTCTCAGGTTGGCTAAAGTTGATTAAACGTTTCTAAATCGACATGGCTGTCGTTTTGTGTTTATTTTCTCACTGTTCGTTTAATCTGAGTTCTTTTGGTTACGAAAAAATATTAATAAGATGATAATAAAATACACTACCTTACATCAATGGTACTTATATGCTATTAGAGTTAATTACAATTCGTTTTGAAGTGTTAAAAAGTGTGTGTTAAAAGTTCTTAATTTGTACACAGGTTATTTCTGGTTACATACAAGTTTAGTTTTTATTTTCAATTAATCCTTGAAAGAAATTTAGTTATCAGTTCATAGTGAGAGTTATTTGTGTTGTGAGAAAAGTTAATCAGAATTTATTCCATAAATTCGGGTATTTCAGATATACTTAACAAATCTGTTGAATTCGGGTAAGAGTCATTCAGTTTTTAGTTAGGTTGGTCCATATGATCATCAACCTTCCATCATTTATAATTTGGAGTACGTCTGGCTTCTTTTTCGGATAATGTGGATTAAATAATATTTAGAATATGAAAATTTGGTCTATGGTCTCTTTTGATTTGACTAGTTCTTCATCAGACTTCTTGTATTCTCATTTTATTAACTTTTGACTTATTTTTGATTATTTTAAGTTAAAATTAAGTCGAATATGGTTTGGCTTCTGTATATCTTGAGCGTCAATAATGAACTAATTCTTTTTAACGGAATTATATTAAATAACGTTCCGTTGTTATGGCAACTGTCTGTACTCTCATTGGCTGATCATATTTATGTCTATTGTTATAATATTTGAATTTTAATTCAAAATGAATAGATATCTTCTGATGGCTATTATTCTTCTGTCTTCTTATTTATGATTAGATATTATCACAACTGTTTATATTTTCTTTCAAAGATCATTTTGACATCCCACAAAGCTGGGTTTGTTTATGAATTAAAGTTTTGACAATAATGATAATATTATGTTATTACATTTCTTTCTTATTTTATGTTTTTAATCTAACTTTGCCATCTTAATATGATTTACTAATTGTACTTAATTAGTTACTTGCCTTGAATTTTCTAATGCAATAGTTAATTTCTTATAATTTGTTTATTTTGGATTTATACAGTTAGGCATTTTATAGGCCTAAGTAGTAATTGGCTATATTTTCTTATTTTACACAAATTAAAGATTATTTTTCATTTACATATGTTTTGCTTGGTGTCGCTTATGACTTGTTTACATTTTGACTTAATTTGGGCTGTTTTATAATCATTGTATGTTCTTATTACTTTACAAAATCATTGCCTGTCTGTTATTCTCTAATTTCTTTTCCTGTCTTTACTCTAAAGATTATTATTATGTTTGTAAAATTTTATCTCCTTACTTATCTATATTGCCATTTTTTATAACTTGTCTATCATTTAATATTACTTATAAAACATAACACAAAAATTAGGTTTATGATCTGTTTACTTTTTTCAGCCATATTCCTTCTTATAAACCTAATTGAACAAATAACTATCTTGGTGAATAACATTATAACACCATTTATTTTATCTTGCTAATCATCCGTTTGGACATTTTTATTAACATAAGATGTTTTATTTATTTTGCATTTATATTATTTAGTTAGTTTAATCTTCTTTTAACATTTACTCTACATTTTTTACTTCTTAACCATTGTAACAATAACATTCTTAATTATTATGGGATTTTTATCCTGAATACCACTGTATTCCTATTCTATTATTACTATTAATTATAATAACAATATTCTGGTTATTATTATTTTTTGGTATTTATCACCCTTAAACTATAGTGTTAATCACTGGTTTTGGTGTCTTTACCTATATGTTGTGTTTTCTATTTATTTTGGGTTACACTGGCACTTTGCCCTTTTTTACTGTACTTTAGTGTTACTAGTGGTTATTCCCTAATATTGATTTCTTTTACACATTTAATCACTTTCACTTCCTACCTATCTCTCACTTCTGGGTTTTTTATTGTTTTATTCACAATTATTAGTTATTATGTTAACAAATTTCATGTTCTGATTCACTTATCATTATAGAGTTATTCATAACATATAATATGTATTTCTCTGGTTAGTGTACTTTAATTGAGATTATTTTATTTGATTTTAATACTGGTCATTTACATTTATTATTTGTTGGTGCCTTTTTCATCATCATTTGAGTTTAATATTTCTCATTTTATTTTCTTTATTATTTGTTTGTGTCTTTTTCATATACCTTCTCTTTTTATTTTCTTTATTGTTTGTTTGTGTCTTTTTCATATAACTTGTCATTTTATTTTCTTTTATTGGGTCAGTCACTTGGGTTGGGTCATAGTCATTTGTCGCGTCATAGTCATTTTATTTTCATTAGTTTAATATTGTTGATTCATTATAGTTTTTTCCCTGGTATTGGGGTGGCTTTTTGTGTTGTAACAATATGTAAAAAATTATTTGATTCTGTTTGAATTTACGGCAGTTATCGTTCTTCATGAAAATATTTCTCTTGTTACAACATAAAATGTTGCCGGTAAACTACCCCTTTCCCTTAACCGATCATTACCAAAATTAACAAACCTTGAGTTCTCTACAATTTAAGGACGTATGAAAAAACTTATTTGATTATGTTTGAATTTGCGGCAGTTATCGTTCGTAATATTAAAAATTAACCTTGTTATCACATAAAACGTTGCAGGTAAACTCCCCCTTTCTATAAACTGATCTTAACCAAAATCAACAGTTCTTGAGTTCTCTACAATTCACGGATGCATGCAAAACATTATTTGACTCTGAATGTGCGGCAGTTATCGTTCGTCATAGAAACAATTACTTTTGTTAAAACATTAAAGGTGGCAGGTAAACTACCCCTTTCCGTTAACCGATCTTCACAAAAATCAACAGTCCTTGAGTACTTGCAACTTCAGGAACGAATGGAAAAAAATTATTTGATTCTCTTTGAATATGCGGCCGTTATCATTCGTCATAAAAATAAAATTACCCTTTTAAAACATAAAACGTTGCCGGTAAACTACCCTTTTCTCGTAACCGATTTTTACCAAAATTAACAGGCCTTGAGTACGCTGTAATTGAGGAAGGTGCAAAAAGTATTTGATTCTGTTTGAATTTACGGCAGTTATCGTTCGTCATAGAAAAATTTACCCTTGACAAAAAAAAATGTTGCTGGTAAACTACCCCTTTCCCTTAACCGATCTTCACCAAAAACAACACGTCTTGAGTACTCTTCAAATCAGAGCTGTATGCAAAAAATTATTTGATTCTATTTGAATTTACGGCTGTTATCGTTTGCCATAGAAAAAAAATCTACAGACAGACAGACACACAGACACATAGATAGACAGACAGACACACACACAGACACTTTTCGACAAAAGACTTTTCTTCATGTTTTGAGGGTAGTACAATCAGAATCTGCAATAATCTCGATCACGATTTTTTTTGCCATCACCATACTTCCATTTCCTTATGGAACATGGAAGTAAAAAATAATAAAAAATATATTCTTGTACGAGAAGTTTTATTTATTGTTAATAAAAATACAATAAAATTGTTATGAACACTAACTTGACCTCGTCTCTTTTTAATTATCCGCTCAGTCTCATTTTAATCTTAATCCTTCATAGTAAAATCTCTCTTACTTCAAATACAGCGAGCAACCTTTTTACATGTTGAATCAGTTGAATCTCCACTCGACACTGAAGTTCTCACTTCAGGCGTGTGTTCCACGACACACCCATTTTTTAAATTTCGGTTTTGGTTTGAAATCTCAGGTAAAATGAACTTGTAAAAACGACTACCTGGGATAACTCCTCATATAACAATGGGCGGCTGAAACGTAGTGCTGGCCACACTACCATTCTTGTATGCAGGAACAGCTTACATAGGCAACCTACCCTGCCTGAGTTACATAAGCAAATATTACTATTTACTTTATTATCGACGAGGGTCAGTTTAAAAGTTCCGGAGCGACTTCTGTAGCTTAGTGGTAAAACTATACTTTTTCGTGTGCAGCAAGATTTGTATTTTATGTGAACTCCTGTTACTTTCCAAATCTTTCTATCAATGTATTCATTGTTTAGAAGCTGTTTAAAATTGACGTGTCATGCGTGTTTTGAAAAACGGACAAAATTAAACATCGTGGTATGAGTCTTTGTTAAACATTTTTTAGCGCCAACGGAAATTCAGATCGAAATTGTAAATGTGTCAGGAGATGCTGCAACTTCAAAACCAACGGTTTGTAAGTAGACACTTGAGTTTAAAGTACTTGGTGTGATCGTACGAGCGTTGAAGATGTTTACGACGCACAAAAAATGCAACAACTCCAGATAAGGGAACCAGCTTGCACAACGCTTTTTCACACCAAGTTCTTGAGTTAAAGTATGATGCTTACGCTCATATGAGATGCCTATGATTTCAGCAACATCATCCACTCCTCAATCTGCAGTCTTCCAACACCCTATAAAATTTTTTCATTAATGGTATGTAATTTTTTGTTGCACTTTTTGGATGTCCACTGCTGGGATCGTCTTAAGTACTTGTACGACCACGTTTTAAGTCGAGTGTGCCCCACTTACCGTTGTTTCTAAAGGCGTAGCATTTCCTAAAACATTTACAATTTTATTTTAATTTTCCATTGGCGTTAAAACGTTTTTAACAGAGAATTCATCACAACACGATGTTTGATTTTGTGTATTCTAAAAACAAGCGTGACAGGAAATTTCAAACAGCTGGTAAAAAGCGAATAATTTGACAGATATAAATGGAACAGGTGTTCAAGCGAAGTATACGTCTTGCAGCACACGAAAGATTTTAGTTCTACAACTATGTCGCTCCGCGAACTTTTCAACTGACCCTCGTCTGTAATTTGCTACGTTTTTACGGGATTTCCGACAGACTATCCTAACCTACCTTAACGTCCACTTGTGTTTTAAAACTCTTTTTACAATTTTTATATACGCCGCTCAAAACTTTTTTATAACCAAAATATACCATGCAATGTGCTTTTGATGATCTATGTGCTGCTAAATCAATCTTGAACAGACAAGACTGTCAGCTTCGCTAATAAAACTATGGGATTAATTTTATAATTAAATTATAAAATAACTTTATAGTTATTTTTTATAAAAGCCGTGCAATCTGAAAGATTATAGCAAATCAGCTGTAGTTTTATTTTAATCAATGACTTCAAATCCAACTTAAATAATCATTTAAGATCAGCAATAAGATTTGATACATCTTGATCCAAGCCGTTACCCTGCGATGTTTTGTACAATGAGGCCTGGGTTTATCAAACAATGAAGCTTCGGAAACTCCTAGATTTCTCAGATATAGGACGACAACCCCGGCCTTTGTTTTATTCCTGTATGTACACAAAGAAAAACTATTTTTATTACTGGCATTAAATCTGTTTAATGTTTCGTAAACACGAGTCCTAAATTGTAATGGAGGGCAAACCCTCAGTGAAAGATTTCCTGTGTGTCCGTTTTTGAATAGGTAAAATGATTAGTCAAGTCTTCTTCGTTTTGTAACAATAAAAATTAACTACGCTAATAAACACTACTAAGAAACATATTAATAAAGTACACTGGTAAATGTGGTTTTGGTTAGCATTATAAAGAAAACATTGAATTATAATTAAATTACTATAATTAGGCTATGCCTATTATTGTTTCATTGATTGTAACTAGTTTGTTAGTATTGTATTGAATTTAGGCCTTTGAGCATTAGGTTGAATAGAGGCTTCATAAAGTACTCAAAAAAATAGTAATAACATTGTAGGCTTATATATTGTTAAAATAACAAAAATATGATTTCTCTTTTACTGAAAGTATATTAAACCAAATCAATTTTTTGAAATCGCCAACTACTTTTTGTTTCTTCCGTAAAAGATAGCCTGTTTAAAAAAATATCTGGTTTCCTATATTTGTTTTAAATTAGTAAGAGAATTTTTACATTACATAAGACTTGATAATCTAAAGTAGTATTTTACAGCTTCTAAAGAGCTTTTTGACAGTGGCAGATAACCTACTTAGGTAAATCTCAGCAGTCGCATCCAAGACGCTGAGGTGGGCCTACCTCTTGAATCGGTGGCTAAGTTTTGCTGAGGACCCAGTATTGCGGGGCACAACGATTTATCCTTGTCCAGAATTATGGACGAAGACCACAACGGTAGCGTAGGAGTAGAAGAGTTCTTCGGTTCGGCGGAAGTGCCAATACTGCTTATGGGAATTTTCTATAATGAGGGGGCAGATAGAGGTCATAAGCTGCAGAGAAGGTACTCTTATGTAAAACCCTGTCCTCCGGGTTAGGAGGTTTTGTAAAAAGCTAGTTACTTACCCATATAAAAGCAAAATAAACTTTCAAGCCTCAAAGAAACTCTTGTAACAGGGCTAACTTCAATGGACCAGACAAGATCAAGGGTAAGAATACAGTAATAATTGATAAGATGACAGTTGCTACATGTAATGTTCAGGTACTGGGAACAAATGAGGAGGAACTCAACAATGTCCTCAAAGAATGAAAGTTAATATAGCTACTATAACTGAGTCCAAAAAGAAGCTGAAAGGTACGAAGACTCTCCGGATTATATCATGATACACAGCGAAATATCACAGGCAAGAAGAGAGTGTTACAGAGTAGTGATGAAAAACCAATAAGAAATCAAATTAGAGGTTACATCTTTGTAAATGAATGAATAGTGATGTGATATTTGGCAGTGAAATTTGACAGGGGTCACTTAACTGTTATATGCAAGAATGTCATTAGAAGTGTTTCACCCAAAACAATTACCACATGAAACCAAATGCATTGCATCATTCTTCTAATGGGATACCCTTAAACTTAGTAAGAATTATCATCATGGTATAACAATATTTTTTAAATAAAGGAAACAAATTGGTAAATATTTATGCAACTAAATACTCGAATCATTCGTAAATAAATTCTTTGACAAGTATAATGGACTTATACTTATCACAGACCTCGAACGCCTAACAAAAAGATTTTACAATGTAGAGTACCACTCAGTCTGCCAACGTCTTGCGGTGGAAAAGACCCACCAAATAGCAAATTCTATTTCGCCCGTGGCGGAAATCAAACCACGTGTCGTTCGGGAAATTTTATCATTACATGTAAGATGTATGTAGGTATACACTACAAACATACAAACATAGGCCGTTTGTGAAACATACAAACGGTTTCACCAGATATTGTGACTATGTGATGTTTATAATTACGTCACATAGAATGAACAATCGGCAGTGAGAAAAGCCACAAGACTTTAAGACGTAACTCGAATCCGGGCTCTCAAATTCCATATTATCTTTATATGCGCAATGAATTAATTTGCCTTTAGCAGTCATTACATTAACCAGCAGCATTTGTGTTTGGGATAAACAAGCGCAAATTAGGGATAAACTGAGCTGAACTGAGTTTGACGACATATGAATGGTTCGGGGAGATTGTGGTGAGGTATAAGCTAGACAAGCTAGACATTGCGGCTACTAGTCGCGGGTGAGATTAGTCTCTGCTATCTATAGGCCTAATGTTTTATAAAACATTTATTATGTACTTCTCTACTTCATTTTACCTATAGGCCTATATGTATTATGTATCTATGCATGTATGTATATATCGTTCTCTTCCTGGCAAATTACGTTCTCTAAATGCAAGAATTTATTTTCGACAAATGTTGTATAGTATAATCATTTCAATGTTTAAATATTTTTGTGGCCCACTTAGTAATTCCATGTAAATAATTATAAGTAAAATTTTGATAAATTCTCTTTAATTATAAATAGATTTGTTTCTTCTTAATGTTTTAAATATATCTTCAGTTTCAAACAGACATACGTTGTAAATTATTTTGTATCCTATGTTTCAAACAACTTTCCTTTAGTCTGAAGCTCACACGGTCGGTGTCAATAAATTCAAAATTACTACTAAAATCCGGGCTGTTAGGCCGAGGTCGGTTGCTGTTAAACGTCATTACGTCGGCAACGTTTCGAATCCCCGTCGGGAATCTTCTTCAGGCCGCTAAGAAGCGACAGAGCGTAAAAAATAGCGGCAGATGTACGCCGAACACTACCCGAAAACTGTATCAGGTAAAAGCAACCTGATACAGCTTTTACCTGATACAGCTTTCGGATAGTAGTCAATCTAGCCACGTGACTCCTATAACCTACCCGTAACCTCTCAAAAACCAAACAGCACCTCTTCAACCTACTTCTCACATTCTAGCTTACATCGTCTTAAAGTTCTAGGAAAAGGTACCCTTCTCAAATTGAATGTACATTCACTACGTTAGCAAGTAATTAGGAATAGAATCCTTAAAATGCAATTAGTTAAGAATGTTAATATTTCTTTATTATTTAATGTGCTTATTACGTGAAATTTTGAATTAGGCCTCGAGACAAAGTTGTTTTGGTTATTATAATTACTATCGTGGCACTCTGACAGAGCAATTAGTGGTAGATTTTATACGAAACATGGTATGTAATCTACTATCGGAAAAAAGTTACGTACATTGTACAAGACAAAAACTTTGTTATAATAACTGTTTAAACTACATAGTGTTTTTTTTTAAACAAACATTGTTTTAGCACTATAAGTAAAAATGCCACACAATTTCTTAATACACAGTCAGTATACAATTCGGAAAAAATAATAGGAACGAGCGCGAAAATCATCAACGTAATAATAAATGTTCTGTAATTACTTATCATTTTTGTATCAGTGGGATTGCCTATTATTCTCATTTATGTCTCAACAAATACAATCCAGACTCACTATTTTAATAACACCGAGTACTTATACGAGTCCCCCTCATTGGCTTCAACACTGAAGTTTGTCTAGTCATGGCGTTGTTTTCTGCTGTCAATATTTGATTAAGTACGAATTTAGCAGCTGATTTAAAAAAAAAAAAGAATTAAACAGGTAGGGCTTGGTGAAAAAAATAAGAACTATTGTAAATAACAAGTTTGCTTCGTTGCCTTTTTCTTTCCATCTCTGTCATTCACTCATTTTCTTCTTTTTTCTTGAGTGAGCTTGGAGTCCCTAAAGAGCGGAGTCCTGGGTGACCGCAGAAGTCCAACACCCCTAAGGGCGCTTCTGCTTGTAGCTCTTACATTTTGATAAATAAAATAAATAACTAAAATTAAATAAATAAAAAATATATACATAATATCGAATAAAAAACATATAATTTGATAGGCGTAAATTTTTCGTGTCAGTTGTATATGGCCGGCCGATCAACAAGACGCAAGCGTTGTAAAAGGAATACAAAATAGTACGTCGCACAAATTATTTACGTTGCAATACTCGGTATTTGTTAGCTACTTGCTCGGTAGACCTATTTGTAATAACCTTGTTGGTATAAAAAGTATAGAGATTTTAAGAAAGCAAACGATTTCTGAAATGGAAGCACGCTACAGTCATTTATGGTCATCTACACCAATGTTGCCAGGTCTATCAAACGTCTTCTCCCCACACAGCTACTCCAAACTTCCCCACTTTGGCATAAAAATCCCACCTGTGATAATTACGTGTGTTTTATGCAACGAATAATATTCTGAACAAGTATTACGTAAATATTTAAAAAATTGTTAAATGTGATAAAAAAAAAGTACTAACCAGCTGACGTCGAGGTGAATATTTTTGAAATACTTTCCTTGTACTTACTTAATTTATAACCTACTACATTTACACAACTCTTCAGTTGTTTAATTGACAAAATTAATTTACAGTAACAACCATTTTTAGTTTATATAGTACGTATAGTTGCTATGTTTGGCCATCGCTGATTTATAGTTAAATCAAAACAATATTTATTTTGTTTTCTGAGTACATTTTTTATATGTAATAGGCAGGAAAATGTTTCAACCCAAATTTATTTTTGATTTTTTAAATTAAGGTTAATAACAGTAAGAGTTCTCCCCACATACTTACTTCTGTGTGATGAAGTAAATGTGTATGCCACAAAAATATCCAAAGCAGGAAAACTTCAGTATCATCATCACATGTCCTCACTTCTCTTTAAATTTATAAACTTTCATGTCTGTGAGCGTACTGAACGTGTTGAAGTCATCTTTGTTATCATATTTATTTGTTATTATATTAACGTGTTAATATAGTTATTTAAGCTCGATTATTATTAAATGAATTACACACATAAATTAATTGTTATTACAATGAACGACAACTTAATCCATGAAGTGGAAAAACGGCCTGCTTTGTTATCAAAAGATTCTGAACGACTATGTGGACATAAATCTAAAAAATAAACTGTAAAAAGAACTGTGTATACTGTTGCTTTTGAAAACCGACATGGACTTTAATTAATAACTAGTGGTCGCCCAGTGGTCGAAATTCGACCGTAATTCATTAAATTTTTAAGTTTGAACGTTATTGAGGTTCTTTTGTCAAAGAGTATACCTCTATAATCATTGCATATAATTTTTTGAATTTTGTTCTATTACGTCAGCTGCGAGCGTGTACAAATACGTCATTAGCGTGTGTTGTTTGCCTTAATTCCCTGCAATACCTATGAAATTTAAAATTGAATGTTAGTAACAGTTGAAAAAAAAAACACAATTACAGCTTGTATTCGTATTTATTTTTTGATATAATTCATTATCAGTTTTAATTTTTTCATGTTATTATTGAATCAAATAAACGCTAATAAAAATGAGACTAGACATTCATAGAAGTATAAGATACATTGTTTTCAATTCCAGTGGATTACATTTCATTTTTGGTAAGGTACAAAATTCGAAAACAGTTTGAAGATTATCTGCTACAAAGCTTATATAATTTTTTAATTTTTTTTTCTATGCATTAATTTTCGAGTTATTTAAAAAATATGAAAGATAGGAAAAATGAGGTTTAGCTTGGCTAAGCCATATTTAAAAAGCAATAACGCGTTTTTTGACATTTCCTTGGGTTTTTTTAATTGCCATACTGACCAGGTTTCGCCAAGGCTACACAGTTATTTTGCCTATCTTTTTCGAATTATATAAAATTTAAATAAAAAATTAATAAAAAATAAAAAATACGTGCCTCGTATTTTTTCATATATTTTTCATTAAATCAAAAAAACCGGGTGGTTAAAAAAATAAATGTTGTCCATTGAACTTAAAATAGTTTGAAAGTGAATTTAATGATTCAGAACTTCTGTGTAAACGATGTTTTTTGTAAAAACTCTTTCATCATTTGCTAAATGCCCTTGGCCATTATATTCGGAAATATAAAATCTCAAACCATCGAATGATCGAACTCTACTTGCTGCGACGTACAATTGATCATGTGTAAAAACTGGCTGCCTCAATAAAATTCCAATTTTTTCGAATGTTTGTCCTTGAGACTTATTTATTGTCATCGCAAATGCAGGTATAATTGGAAATTGAGTTCTTTGAAAGTTAAATGGTAAAACAGTACCGGAATATGTTAAATTTATACGTGGAATCAAAATTCTCTTATTGCGTGCGGTTCCAGTTAAAACTTCGCAATCAATAGCGTTACGATGCATACACTTGATGCGCATTCTTGTTCCATTGACTAATGCTTCCTTTGTATTTAAGTTTCCGATCAGTAAAACGATGCAATTAACTTTCAGTACTAACTTATGTGGTGGCAAACCACTAATAGTCAAAGAATTCAAAAACTCTACTGGATTTGAATTCATTGACATCATCACAAATTATTTTATCGTAGCTATGATATGTTTTCTGTTCACCTGGTATTCGATTAAGTATATCAGTATTAATAAAAGTACAATCATCATTTTCAGGTGCTAAAATAACTGACTTCAATATGTTATCTGAGAGTATGTTTTCGGAAATATTTTCATACACCTCATTAATAATATTATTTTCACCTCCTATTAATTGCTGAGGTATTTCAATAATATTTTCACCAAACTGAGGGAATTGTGGGGCTTCATCATTACCAATTTTTTTCAAGAATTCGACAAATTCTATTTCACTTGGTAAGGCTCTCATATTTTGAGTAAACGTTACGGTACTTTATGAAAATAAACAAATTTATGCCAACTCGTGACACAATTTTCAATTAAAGTTGCACGTGATCCATGTGGGACAACTGGTAAGATTTGCCGAAAATCACCGCACAGAAGTATCGTTTTCCCTCCAAATGGTTTATGTTTATCATTTTCATCGCATAGATCCTGCAATAATCTATCTATGATTTTCAACACTTGCAGTGGACACATAGAAATTTCATCAATAATTATCAATGATGAATTTATGTAACGTCCATAGGTACTATTTGCGGTAATATTCGCTACAGAATTTTCCAAAATGGGTATAGGCAATTTAAACACATTGTGTAAAGTTCTACATCCAAGTAATAGAGTTGAAGCTATGACACTGAACGCTGTTGCAATGCAACTAAGATTAAGCGAATTTAATTTGTGAATGATTGCTGTTTGTGTGAATGTTTTTCCACAACCTGCATGAGCGGTTAAACAAAAAACATTAGATCCAGTATCATGATGCAAAACTTCACGAATCACACGATCAATTAGATTACGCTGTTCAATATTTGCAGTTTCATAATGCTCACAAAACAGAAACTCTTGTTCTATTGGATCTGTTCTATTGCATTTGCTTCATCTGTTCTCTGCGAATACGTGGGAACTGGTAAACCAAGTTCTTGACATGACAAATTATGAACATTCAAAATATCTTCAATTTCTAATAGAGCTGTGTTAAAGGATACTTCTTCGTTGTAATCTCTCAAAAAATCTTCACTAAGATATACTTTAAATTCATTCCATAACGCCAATGCATTGGCTGGCACATTTAATGCACAAATGTAACCAAATAAATTTCGCATTTTTTTTGGTGAATGTAATTCTTTTGCTTCATTTAAACATTCGCGCCATTCATTATCATTTGAAGCAATGCCGCGAGCATGGCGCGCTTCAACAAAAGAAGTGTGCATAATTCCATTGTATGTTCTAACATCCTCAAATGATTTTGGACCACAGACATGTAATAAAAGCAATCGTAAATGGAAAAGTTCGATGCCTTTTGGTGATACTACATATATGCGTGTAATGATTTTATCACCTCCACGCCTTCCGTTCTTCCATTTTTTCGGGAATCTTCCCACACATAATGCAAAGGAATTTCAATATACTTATACTCATACGCTGATGGATCTGATCGATTCAATTCAAAAAATGCTAATAATTTTGTTTGTCTTGCACTTTCATTTGCTTGACGTTCTTGGCCTTCTCGAAAGTAAACATTCTGTCTACGCGGTAAATGAATGTCAAGTCTAACGATGACATGTGATTGAAAATGCATTGGTAATTCATAGATGCGCCATACAGCTTCAGTTGATCCGACATAACGGCCATTTAAAAAATGTTTAACTTCATCAATTTGTATTTCTTGACCTGGTTCATTTCTCTCTGAACCTAATTCAACAGATGCACTGTCATAGCCTTTATACACGTATTTATAAATGTATTTAACACTTTTAACTGTAGTGCATACTAAAACATTTATATGGCAATTATATTTGGCAAGTAAATACGGATTGTATGGTACAACATAACGATTGTCGAGGCAACTACCGCGAACTTCAGCATTAATACCATTATCACGCCTTCTGTATAATGGATATCCATTTAATGATTCACATGTAAATTCATTAAATCGTTTTGGATAATCTTTTGTGCATTTTCCATCTCTCATACATACAGAATTTGGATTAAGTACACCGCATGGACCATGCATCATGTGTTTTACAACATATTCATGTAATGTAGGATGTGTTTGAATGTTAGGAATCTCCGCAGATACAACTTTATCAATATCGGTAGCGTTAACAATTTTATCTTGCTCATTTAAAGAGAGTAAAATGTGAGCATGAGGCAATCCTCCCTTTTGAAACTCAATTGTATAAATGAGTGCTTCAACTTTACCGAAGATTTTTTTTTAGTGTAAGGCCCTCAATTAATGCTTTCAGTTTGGACCTGAATACACGCACAACAATATCAGGTCGAAAATTAGCTGACTCACCTACACCAATATTGTTAACTATTTCAGGCCAACTTGGATTGCAAGTCATTGTAATAAACAAAGAAGGCTTTCCGAAATGTTGTACAATTGACATTGCATCTAAATAATTCTGATACATATTTCTTGGAGATCCATTGAATGAAGATGGTAAAATTACTCTACGGCCAACATTATTGGCATTGGGGTTCAATTCTAAATAATCTGTTAAATTGTTGTAAACTTCAGACCTAAGACTTGTTTGATTTTGTCGAATGAAATGTAACCTTGTGCCCTCTATTCTCACATACATATCAACTATCCACTGCAGAAATAATTTTTGTGAATGGTGCAAAATGCAAAAATCTTCTCTAATTGCAAGTCGATAGGCTGGATACTGAAGCATGGTTAATTTATTTCTGGGCGCTCTTGAATTAGATGTAGTTGGTACATTATGAGAAATATTGATATGCCACCCAGTATCACCATTTGGAAAAAGTAATGGATACGCTAAAGGGTCTAATGATGAATCCAAAACAGAGATATTTTTAATGGTACCATTAACTTTTGAAAACGAAACCATATTTCGTTCAAAGGGTGGCTCACCATCAACTGTACTAAATATTACTGCTACATCAGTTTGAACTACATCATTATAACGGCGTAGATCTAAATCACGATTTACTTTAATGAGCATACAATTTTCTTTATTTTGATTTTCAACTCTCTGACAATGATCTTTCATTGCAATGAATGATCGAACGAAAGGATTAATGCGTTCCAATTCAAGAGAGATTTCGCGCATTATATTGTTATTGCATGTTTGATTATAGTGTTCACGTAATCTATAATTGACAGCAGTGTCAACATCATAAAAATATAATTGCGCATAACATGGTGAGCGACCATATCCAGCAGTCATTGGACCTGATCTGTGATAAAAAACATCATGTATTTTAAAATGATACACTCCACGCGTAACTGTATCCGAAATTTTAGCTTCTGAGCTAACCATAGCAAATGATGAATTGTATTTACGAATGTTTTCAAAATAATTTTTTGACTTTCTTTTTATTGAAGGTTCATTTGAAGGAAGTCCATCATACAATGATTTAAAGTATTCATTTTGACTTAAGGCCGGTAATATTGCTTTACCCTTATGACAACATGAAGTGAATGCAGTCCTTTCACCTAAAGTGACCTCAGATTCGAAATGTTTTGCATTGCAAAACCTGCATTATAAGTGCATTAATCCACAATCAAAAGTATTAAAATTTCTTGGAATGACATTCAGTGCGCATTTAAATGTATCCCTCAAAATAATTTCATCATTTTGTATACTATTTACACTATTTAAATTTGCATTTGGTCTATTATCATTTTGACTTTCACGCGAATATATATTCCTTCTTCTTTGTCTCTCACTCCGACCCGTCAATGTTCTATGTCGAGGCATAATGGAAGTAGGTAATCTGAATGTAAAAAAAAAAATATGTAATGAAATTACTGAAACTGAGATTAGACAGGGTTTAATTTAAAAATAATAAAATGTACTCACTTTTTTGAAACCACCAATAATAATTAGGCGAGAGTAAGTCAATTCAAGTTGCTGCTAAAAAATGTTCCTTTTGCAACAGGTTAAGCAAGCTGTATTTCACTTTCAACTGCACATTAATATATAAAACACAGATATCTAATATACAAAATATAAAATAAACGCTTTTTTGCCTTGACATACACTCCACAGACTATTGAAAAAGGAACATTTGAAATCACACAAAATTCACAGCTCATTCAGTCAATCTGTCAGTAATTATTTGTTGGCAACATTTTAAAATTCTTTGGCGACAATCTCTACTCTGTGCGACTGTTTGACCACAGACTATTATGTGTTTGACATTGGCAGTATGAACGTAAACAAACGACAGACTATTATGTGTTTGACATTGGCAGTATGAACGTACACTAAAATGAAAAAATTATAATTTTATTGCCTGGCAACAAAATTATTTTATTTTTAACAATTACCATTGTTTGAAAAAGTTTAAATGAATTTTCAAGTGCAAATGAATGTTTTATTTTATTTTATTTAATGTATTTGTAACACATATTATATATAAATTTTAGCTTTCTGCACTCCTTCTCCATATAAACTTTAACTATGCCAAATCTCACACTCCTCCGTGCGCGCAATATGCTTAAAAAGGGGTACAAAGTTTTCTCTTCACGTATTAATATATAGATTAGTTTATTAAATAAAATATTAGCCTATGTAATGAATACTGTTTACTTTATTTATATAAAATTACATTATATCGCTTGCTTGTTTATTTTATATACAACATAATTTACTTCAAACTATGCTTCATTCATAAATTGCCATTCAAAATGAAATCGCTGCAGTATTAAAATATTAAATAATATGTTGTTCAGCGTTAAATATAAACATTACATATTAGAAATATCCTTTACGAACCGTACATGTAAAATACACATTTCAAAAAAAATACATTGTGTGTTGCATATTTTTAAATCATACAAAATATCTGTAACAGACACAAAAAAGTGTTTGTAAAGAAAATATTTCTTATTACAGTACTAATATGTTCCCTGAGCTGCAGAACTTGCTCACTATTTCCAATGAAGTAGCCTACATTTATTTTACATATATTTCGACACTCGATACATTTTTAAATATGGAAAAAATTACAAAAGTCCCAAATATTCTACTACATCTTTAATAATACATTACAAATTATAGCACTCAATCATACAATAAACAATAAAAATTCGAAATATTTGGATTTGGGTTACAATACCTTGTCGTCTCACGCAAAGCTGGATTTTCACAAAATTAAACAAAATTTTAATCTATTAAGCCCTGAGGTCCCAAAATTTATAAATTTCCAAAACTTACATTTAGATTTTAGTTAAAATTCTCTTTAATTTGATATCCCACCTTAACTTTTGCGATTTTTTTACAATTTTATCCCCCTCATATTCTTCTTTCTGCCCCCCTATTTTTGGGAGGACAATTTAAAAAACAATACGATCCTGTTGTTGCAGTTATTCGGCTCACGCCGAACGCAAGGATAAGCGTATTACCGAATTAAATAAAAATAAGTATATTGTCGCGTTACGGGATTATGTTCGTACTTTGCTCGATGTCCTGACGTCACGGCGCTACCCCCTTTCCTTCCCTAGAAGGGTTTTCGCTAGACAGGTTTGGCTTAGTTGACCAGCGAATATCGCTGTGGGCAGAGTTCCCGTCGTCTCCAGGTCGACGCCTAAATTTGGAGCCTCTTTTACTAAGGTCTTTATAATTATTTCGGTCCTTATGAATCAGTGCTAGTAGCTGATTATATTTGTTTGTTATTTTTGTAGAAGCCATCGTATGTAATTTATGTAAAAAGAAAAGAATTGTAATCTGTAACGGACCATGATGTAGCATGTTTGTAACCGTAAGCCTCTTAACAAAAAACCAATTTCAGCCAGTCAAGTACAGAAAAGAAAGATATGTAATTTTTTACGTTAATTTAATGTTGTTATAGAATTGAGCCGTAACTCTGTGATTGTAATAACTGTATTTTGTAAGCGTCTGTCAGATGTTGTATGATTGAATATGTGAACACGGTAATGGTAAACCCATACTAAAAGATCTGGAATTTACAGTGTGAAATTGGTTCCATGAACGGTATTAAAAACTTCAGGAATTTGTTTCTTCATACAGTTTTGCCGTGGACGCATGGCGTGAGCAGGAGCGGACTCGACGCCTCTAAACACCTTGTGCTGGTCAAGTAACAATGTGCCTTTTAATTAACAAAGCCCAGCTGTAGTTCCAACTTTCACTCAGTTAGCAAAAAAGGAAATATGAACGTATACATTTTTCAGAGACTTTAAATATAAGCAAGTGTGAGAAACTTACTAACAGATCACAGCATGTTTGCTGTGCGTAACTAAAAATGTAAACTTGTACTGATTCATAGAGCTGATTTAGTCTACTTAATTTTGGATCAGTGTTCGATTCACCTTGTAAATCGACACTTAGTAAAGATTTTATGCACGGCTTAATTTGTTCACTTTTCAACTTATTCAACAGTTAATTTATTCAGAATTTAATTAAACAAAAGAATTATTACATGCTGGCTGATCCGTAATTACTCAGCATTAAGAGGCTAACTCTGTTTGTAAATGAATAAATGCGTATAACTCTGCTCACTAGCTGGTAGTATAATTTTCTTTACATACCACCCTCCATTACATGTAAGTTAGTTATTATATCTGTTTTTGATGAACACTAGACATATGATGAGTTATAGGTAGCAGCTAATTTTATTATAATGTGGTACCTAGTGTTATATTATTGATATATATTGTGTTATGTTATTGTGGTTTTGTGATACATTTGTCGTATAATGATATTTTATGTAGCACGTTTATTTTGGGGCCCAGCACTGTATAGTGACGTGTTACGCTGTAGGGACACGCATGCCAAGTTTGGGGCCCAGCACTGTATAGTGACGTGTTACGCTGCAGGGACACGCATGCCAAGTTTGGGGCCCAGCACTGTATAGTGACGTGTTACGCTGTAGGGACACGCATGCCAAGTTTGGGGCCCAGCACTGTATAGTGACGTGTTACGCTGCAGGGACACGCATGCCAAGTTTGGGGCCCAGCACTGTATAGTGACGTGTTACGCTGTAGGGACACGCATGACAAGTTTTATGATAAGTCGTATTAACAAACTAATTACACGTTCTTGTAAAGAAAACTGTACTTGAGATTTCGTTTTGAAGGAAATGCAAATGATTTCATAAACAAATCAGACGACCACATTTTACACGTGTCTACTGTCTATTTCAAGTATGTTGGTGCTGGGTGGGTGGCAGTGAGAACAGGAATTTACCATATATATGACAGTAACTGATGTGACCACCAGTACATATCATAAATAATGTTGTAATGTAGGGCCTACTAGCATTTCCTTCAAAATAACAGAAACCCACGTGCTTTCAGAATTAAGTAGATTTCAAGTGTTTTTAGAACCAGGCAAATTTATCTGACTTTATGTTTTGTTTCTGAAATGTTGTACATCATAAACTTTCTTATTTTATTTAATCAATAGCTAATCAATAATCTATTTTTTATAAACAATTTTTGTTAACAACCGTACAGAAATATGTAACACGAAAATCCAGTAAAAACGGCTCTGCTGAAATAATTTCATGAAGTAACTATATGAAGCGCGAAAAATAAATAATTTCCAATCAGCAATTAAACGAACGAATAAGTAGATGAGAAACTGTTTCGTTGCAGTGGGCGCAAGCATAGAAACAAATCAGTTTTGTTGCGAGGGCGGGAAACATCGACGAAACAGTTTCGGGACAGTTCCAGTGCGCGGCCAGCTTAAGATCTGTGTTCACGCTGCATCCAGAACGAGCGATTAACGTCTAATGTTTTCTGTTGTATAAACGGTTCATTCTTTCAACCACTGTACAAACGTTTACGAATAGGTTTAACGACTTATACGAAGCTTTAACGATTTATTAGCATGCTGCTATAGACGAATGTGAATAGTTTGAGCACACAGTTTATTAATATGTGCTTTCCCCTTTTCATTTTTACAGATAAAACAAATAAATGTGAGTAAAATTTAATAAGCTGTAGACACATATTGTTTCTATCGAGTAGTTAAAATTATAAGTTGAAAGGCATTGGACCGAATTTAATAGGCATGAAATGCAAGTTCTAAAATTTTATTTTTTTTACAAAAGAACACAAAAATAATATTATTAAAAATATTTTCACATAGAAATACAACAATACTTAATATCATAACATTCCATCAACAACAGACTAGGACACAACAGGTAACAATATCAAGATCGAGTGCAATTTTGTGGAGTAACCTATGATGCGTCGTAGATTGGTATTGTTGTCGTTATTATGGATATTGTCATTCCTGTATTCTATATGCCATATATTATTATATTTAATCATGCTATATACATTGTCATACTCACAAAAATATTATTATTGCTCAAAAGGGGATTCCTTTTAAGTAGTTTTATTTTATTAAAAACGGTATGTTATACGATCGTCTTATTTGGACTAATCTTATTTGTTGTTGCAATGATATTTAACACAGTACAAAGATTAGCACACAGACTAATGTATCTAGCTGAACTACTTTCACACACGTCCAAGTGCTATTGCGCATCATACATTATGCCAATACAGTAAATTATTGTTTTGTGTCACATCGATTATTGACTTTGGTGGCGGATGCTGATGTACTATAGTTCTAATTAATCTGAAATGTTTGACCACTTGGAGGAATTTTTGAATTAACGAAAAATATTAAGAAGTGACTAATACTGGTGGGACCTATAGACAGACCCTACATTTGGGATAAAGCAGTCACTGAAAGAAGGATTCTTATCAAACAGGAAGTTTATAATATTGAAGTATTACACTAGTAATTGAGTTTGTTTAAATTTTGTTCAACAATACGACTTTAGTTGCATTTTACGTTTTCGTGATATTGGACACCACGTCCTTCCTAAATCGGCGTAATTGATCTATAGGTTAGGGACGTAGAAAAACGCCGCTATACACAAAAGTTGAACAGAAAGGCATTACGGTATTTGCTTAGGTTTTATTTTATTTATTCAGCACATACAACTTCATTTTAGTTTTATATAGATTAAGTGGATTTATGGAAAGTTGTTGTGGTCATTCTTTAGTGTGCGCTTAATTTCATATTAGCCTAGAGAATTTTAAACTTATAGAGTATAATATTTACAATCGATTATTATATTTGAGATTAAAAAAAAAAGAGTTTTTCAAAACATCGTTGTCATTATTGTGAAATTTTGAACTAGTGTGATACGAATTATAGAGTTTGTAGGCTACAGTAGTCACTAGCAGTTTGGTGGTCAGCAGGACTGTACGGCGACCACAATGATCAGTGCCAGGAACGCCGTGAGGCTGTACACGAGAGTCGCTGCTCCGTTGTGCTTGGAGCACAGTACTACGGCCGCCTTGGGGCGTAACACCAGGCTGTCTGCTCGCTTCACCACGTCACTGTCAACAACAAACATTTTTGTGTCAATACATAATAAAGTTTGGCTAAGTATCAGTCTTCCCCGAGTCCCGGTATCTCTTCTACAACATTGAGCTAATAAAATAATTGAAGGCGAGGTTCAGGAACCTGACAATCGTCATCGACACAGAACTCATTATTTGTCACATTTGTGGTGGGGGCTACTCATAAAGTCATTATGAGTCAACTTTTAAAGAGTGTCTGAAACCTGAACTTTGAAACAGGCAGATTGCAAAATAATCGAAGCCTTCGAGTTTTGGGGAATTTGAAACAAACACCTGTATTTAATTACATATTAAATTGTTTTTCAGATGATACAAATGTGTCACTGTGATAGCCTACTTGTAGTCCTTACCTGAATTTAGTCCTTACCCTGATAACCTTCCTTATTGATAGTTAGTAGTGCTTATCTTCAAACTGGCACAATACATAAAAGACAGTCACATGTAAACATGATTCACAGCCAATTTATTTATTCCTCGGTCTTGCGACATTTCCGACAACTTTATCCAAACTGCATAAATCATTAATTATTTGCCAAAGATTATTACAACAGACACATAATGAGGCGTCGTCTTTTGTATAATTTTGAAATAATACATTATAGTTTAAGCCCATACATTTGAGTTACGATCTGTTGATTCACACATTCTTAAATCTTATTCCCTATGAATTCTCATCAAGGAAGTAGAAGTGGCCTAACCACTTTCACTATGACTGATTAGTGGCAGCTATTTTTATAAAAAAATTTGAACATTCTTGAAAAGGGAGGTGCCTACGCAAACATATTTAGTAACAGGTGAGAGGTTGATCCCATCAAATGATCTAGATTGTTATTTTACTCTTACTTCACAATGTTCTGAAGGATTTAAAATCCCCCACAGACGTATTCTCAGAATCGCACGAGTGATACACATAACAATTACACAACACAAGTTTTGTAGATGGAAAATAGGTTCTAAAACAAGCTGGACAAACTGGAAAATCTTTTAGTACAAGGTGTTATAAAAGGTAGAGGATGTAGAAGTAGATATCAAATGGGCTGGGCGAATTCTCATTCACCAATACAGTTATCCCAGGTTAGAAATTATAGAAAGGACAAATGGCCAGTAAATCCTTAGAATATCACCAAACTCTAACCTGGGAAAAGGGGTAGAAAGAAAGGAAATTTAAGTTACTTTTGTTGGTAAGTACTTTGTAGCTGTCAATTCACCTGTGTTGTCATGTAGATTAAATCTCTGTAACTTATTTTGTATCTATACATTTTGAAAGTAATTATGTTGAATTAAAGGAAATCAGTACACGCGAATTCATAAATAAAAGAATATCATAATACCAGCCTGTGACGTTAAATAACAATACATTCCATACGCTAAGTAGGTACCTAAGAATTAACTCAGATGCCAAATTTAAATGGGCGGAACACGTCAACAAAAAACGAGAAAAAACTAAGTACAAAATACAGACGGTTATGTTAGTTAATGAACAGAAATAGCTGTTCAGCAATAAAAAAGTTGTTAATACGTATATAAGCAAATACTGAAACCAGTATGGACTCGACATGGTTCACAAGTCCATAGAATGCTAGAAACATGAAAGTATTGAAAATCCGGAATGTCACCTGTACAGAGAGCTGAGGGTGCCTACAGTCAACGAAGAAATTGACACCTTGACGCAGAAATACGAACAACGACTGCACGACCTTCGTCAACATTGAGGCCCTACAGCTCCCGGACATTCAACGACTAAGAAGCCTCAAGAAGGTTAAACCATTTGAGTTAGTGTCCAGGACATACTACTTGTGTTGTTTTACTTAGTAGAAGAGAGGGGAGTTACACCGCTGGCTGAATTCTGTGGCTTAGCTTGTTTAGAGACAAATTTATGGTTAGAAATAAACCCAGAGAGACATATTTTCTGCTCTGATCCTTTTCTGTTCTGCTTTTATAGTTTTACCTACCAACAATATATCCCATGTAATTGTGATTTTATGGAGCAGTACAGAGTCATAATTTTTCATTGCAGTGTGCTTTCTTACTTCAAAAATGTTTGAACAGCTTATAGACAATTCCTTCCTTCGTAACCGTAACTCCTGTATAATTGACATTGTTATTCAAAATGTTAATAATTAATTAAAAGTATTACAGAAGCAGTTTAAAAAAATAATATGTGTACATCGTATTCATGCTGACTGGAATCTATACTTAAGCAAATAGCTGAGATTGGATAGTGCCAAATAATATAAGTATGGAACCTATTGTTAAAAAAAGTCAAAATAAGTTCAATCAAAAGCTGCCGATGCCTCTTTGTCGTCTCTAAATAAGCATTAATACCTTGCAAAATTTCTTTAAAAGAAAACTTGTGGGTTAAAAATGTCTTCCCACTCAAGTGTTAAATGTCGAACACCATTCTGTCCATATTGTGGCTACTGGACTGTCACTGACCAACTCGACTTCGATTCTTTCATCAGCTCAGATTCATAGAAATTAGATAATCTCGAAACGAGAGAAGACAAATATAGTTACAGACTGAATTTGGAGGTGTGAGATACTCTAAGACTTATGATTAAGATCTATGATAGCGTTATATAAAAGGGTTGACAATTAGCCAGTTTTGTACTTCTCATAAACACAGATCACTTACATTTAAAGTAGCCAAATTACTTACCCAGTGTCAAAACCAGCACCTAAGCTTGACGTGTATATCACAAAATTTGTTTCGTTTGTAGACAGGACGGAAAGATCAGGCTTCATCAGCTCACTACCGAAATTGATTATACCTACGTATGTATCGTTACCTTCAAGGCTTCTGCACAGAGTAAAGAATAAGAACAGTTAGTAACCATTTAACAAGATTAAAAAATAATTATAAAGCGGAATACATACCTAAGAAGTAAAATATATTTTTATGAAGTAGAGAATTTCATTTATTCATTATTCAAACCATATTTATTTATTGACTTGCAGTGTAGAACGATTGGAAAGGAGTAGGGAAGGAAGTGAGTTACCTCTCGATAATCAGTGTCCAGTCGTTGGGTGCTTTCATGTTAAAGCTTCCTTCCTTCAGCGTAGGCGTTTTTTTGGCAGCCAGCATACGCTGGTACACTTTCAAATGACTCTTGTCCGCTGCCTGTTGAGCCAGGGCATTGAGCCGCCAGTAGTTGGGATTTATCGGCAACCAAGGCTTAGACACGTTCGTGAAACCTACGAGAAATAAATCTGTTAGCTTTCAGTCGAGAGAGATTGTGACTGATATCTACTTTTTTAAGCATCCCCGTCAATAAAGAAAATAATGTGAAGGCAGAAAAACATAGCAGAAGGAATCTAGGAATTTTTAGACAGGTTGCATTGAAATACTGGAGGAAGTACTGTGCTATTAATTCCTATTGACTGCCTCAAACACACAGCAGTATTTAATATACTCGCTAAAATATTTTTTCAATTAATTTTATTCTACGTACTGTACAGAATAATACTATTAAACACTTACTTCTTGGTTATTGTCTATGGTCTAAAATCTGTCACGGTAGCTCGTCGGGTGAATTTAATGAAAATTTACGTAACTTTTTATGAATTTTATTATTTCAGAAAAAAAAATGAAATGATCATAACGTAGTAACAGGTGACTGAGTAATTCTTTATTTGTACTGCACGGCGGTAAGATCGTTTGTAGAGCATCGTGGCTCCACTTGCAAACTCAAGTGTCACATGCAAGCGTACAGAAACCTGTGGCTCGGCGGCCGGACCTCTACACTGGAAAGAATAGACATTGGAAGACCATTATTATTATTATTATTATTATATTATTCTCATTAATTTTTACTACTGCATGCATTTTACCGTACTGCATTTTCTCGGTTTCGGAACATTAACTCAATTTTACTTGAGCCTTAGGCTACTTACTCTTGTTTACAAACTTTTACAGACCCTGCCGCTAGGAGCGCTGCCAGCTTCGGTGCTATCGGACGCAGCACAATTGTTTGATTTGATTATTAAACATGTGTTGTGTGTGATGTGTTTGAAAATGATCTGAAATATGTGAGACTTCGTTTCGGTATGATTTTGTGCAGCTACATATTCCGCCTTGTTCAGTGAGTTTTAGCTATCGTTATTTTTGTTTTCGTGAGCGATTTCATGTTGTTGATGCATGTGTGATCTGTTTCGAGAAGTAGTTTGGAAAAATGGACTCAGTAATGGACTGTAGTGCTTTATCTGTTCTTTGAATCGCTGTGTAATGCTGCAACAGTATTTCTTGTAGTGTGAGCGGTTTAGTTTGTAAATCCCAGGTAGATCATTCCGAACATTAAATTAAATCCGAACAGGTAGATCTTTTTTAAATTATATTTTGGAATTGTCATCAAATATCTGTTAAGAAAATTTTCTGTCGTGCTCCATCTTTAATAATCTTCTCCACAGCTCCTCTTCCCTTATACTTTGTATATATTCCTTCTTTCCGGCTTTTGCTTTGGCCTGCCTCGCTTCTCATATTGGGTTACCAATTCAACACTTGTTTTAGGGTTCTGTGTTAAGCTATTTGTTTAACATACGAAATTACGTTTATCTATGATATTACCTGTAACCGAATGCATAACTCCAATAAGGTCTCTTATTCGCCCGTCGGATATTCTTTCAGTATTTCTAAACATATTTGTGAAAGCTCGTGATTATTGTGTCAATGTACGTGCACGGGCGTGCATATGTGAGTGGCAGTAGTAGTAGGTGGTGGTCACCAGTGAGGGTGACGTGTAGGGGCGGCCCCCTGGGGATTGATAGGCAGGGGAGGATCGCGTGGGGATGATCGTTGGCGAGAGATGTATTCAATCCTGGAGAGGGGGGATAGAAATTGTCCTGTAGATATGAATTTAAGGGTTCTCAGTTTGTAAGTTTAGGGGGCTTTGGGAGGTCAGAACTCAGAGGGATCCCAAAACTCGTCTTTCTTCTTTTCTCCTCCTGTCTCTGGTTGCTGTGTGCTGGCCCTGGCCAGGTCAGCATGCAGTTCTGCACACTCATACACATACACCTATTCTGGTACACATGAGTACACACTCCACTTCTTCCTTCCTCTCGTTTCGTTTTCACTGTGAGCCTCTGTTCTCCTAAGTGCGCATAAGTATCTGAGATTTTCCCGGCAATGCCAAGTAGGAGATGTGGAAGTAAAGGTCTCGAGAACCGGGGTCCTAGACTGTGGCAACTGCCTTGAGTTTTGTTGGCAACCAAGTTGCCCTTTTGGGGTGAGGGTATGCCGATGTAATTTAAGCATTAAATTATTCGGCGCGCGCGTCGCAGAGACAGTGCCGTCTGTATAGCGGGTTCAAGGGTTGCGTGAGCAGCCTGCTCCACTGCTTGACTATATCGCTTAACCTTGACCGTGACGTGGCGATAATTGTGTGTGTATGTAATCTAGTCTGCCATTCCGATCAGCTGATTTGTTCAACTCTCTGTTCGCGTGGGTTGGCAGACACCGATATTCGGTCTCATTTCTGGTTCTGCACTCGAGGGAAACACAGGTCTGGAGGCGTCAACTATTGTTCTATTATCTTTGAAATGAGTTGCTGAGTCATTAGAGTGCTTCAGGGTTCCCGGATAGCCGGGAGGAGAAAGGGGAGACGAGGATGGAGACAGACCATCAGTCTTCATCGGCCGAAGATCTAAGCAACACCGTCAGACCTCTAGAGATCCCCATACTGCCAGCCTGAACCACTGCCCGGAGGAGGAAATGAATTCCTGGAATTTCGGACTCTCCAGTTGCGTCACCATGTTCTATATCATCGTGCATCCTGAGTAAAGTAATCTTCTATATACAGGTGGGACTATATCCATATATTTTAATACACGAACACAGCAACTTACGGGATTTAAAGTATGCACTTAAAGACATTTTCATAAACAGTAACTTCACATATACTATGACCAACGGTCTGTTGTAACATGTCCTTATGGACATTTAGTGAATTGTGTAATTAACTGAGTTAAACAATCTGCCTGTTTAAATGTGTCCATTACTGCTGTATTTTATAGGACGTCACTTGCCTTCTAGCTGTGGGTAATTAGCAAGGAAAATTTAAATCTGTTTCTTGGTCAGTTTTATTAACTTTCGTATGAAGATCAAATCTCATGAGCAAGCTTATACTGAATGCATTGACAAATAACTATGGGAGTAGTTCCTTCTGAACGCTCTTGTGTGAACAGGTTCTTTATCTTGGGCTGTTACTGTAGTGTGCCACAATAAGTATCAAGTTTTAGTACTCAATTTTATGGGCAACTGGGGTTTGTAAGAATATGGTAGTGATGTTAAGATGTATCTATATGTATTTATATTACTCCTGTAATGTACAATTCAAATTGTTTAATTAGTTGGCAAATATTAAATATTACCTGTCTCTTGACAGTGATCATTATTCGAGTGTAAATTTAATTCATAATGTATCTACATTCTAACGTAATAATTGTTATTGAGACTGTGATCTATAAATGTTATTTGAGTAAATGTCAATGTATAGCAATGTTAATTTATATCGAAACAATGCACGAATAGGTATTTGAAAAATTTGTTGTTGTTAATTATGTAATGGTTCAGAATAAATTCTTGTTACTAACGGCAATGGTCATTATTCTGAATATTGAGAATTTAAACGTGCATATTGTATTAAAATGTTATTATCATAAAAGTAAAGAACACTAATAAAAGCTGTTATCGTTATGCAAGTGTTTCATTGCAAGTCCTGTCACGGTGGGCTCAGCGCATCTTTCCCAGCTAGACAATGTGTCTAGTTTTAAGAATTAAGTAACGACTCCTGTTTATGTTATTATATGTTTTTCTTATTTTAGTATTGTCCTAGTGACTTTAGTGGTTAGTTATGGCCATGTCATATAGGTATTCCGTTAACAATTGACCTCAGAAGCTCGGAGGTTTTTTAAGCATTGATAACAAAAATATGTTATAAATACTTAGTAACATTACCTGCGTTTTCAGAAGTGTCCCATTGCATCGGAGTTCTCTCCGGGTCTCTGGTGCCTTTCAAGTAGTTGTCCTCACCCAGTAGTAAGCCGCTTGGATCCACGGTCTCGTTCCACCTTACGAAAGTGTCTTCCATTGCCAATTCCTCACCGTTGTACGTAACCATGATCCCCGGCATAAGGCCTAGAAACATATTCAAAGCGTCCGCAAATTCGACTCCCATTCTAGTAGTTATTCGTCTGTTGTCATGGTTTCCAACCTGTTACAAAACAGATTCGTCAACTTTTCAATAGCATCGGATAACGGATAACGTTACAGGGTTATAATGTAAATCGTATAAGTTGTTATCTAAGGAATTTCGAAAAATTTGAAGTCAAAGGGGAAAATTTTTTGTAAGTTCTATCCTTAGAGAAATGAAAAAATGGAACCGACAAGAAACTGTCCTCTACCTACTGCACATGTTTGACAGGTATTCCGCACATACAAGGAGTGCAATAACTATACTTTTTCTGCATTTACTGTTCATAAACCTAACATATTGCTACGTTAAGCTGAAACATAACAATAGTGCCTACGTGACTCTTAAGATGCGGCAACGCAGACGTTCGGAGATCATTCTGCGCGGCAGAATGACGCAACGCTTTAGAAAAATTAAAAATGCCCCTTTCACTCGTTTCTCGACTATTCTACCGGCATCCAGGTCCGCTGTGTCACTACAGTGCAAGGCGGCGAGGTTTAAATACTGGATTTTGAAGCGGCCGAGCTTAGTTATTCCTGGCGATGTTACAAGTGCGGATCGACGTGTTTGTTGCGTTTATTGGAAAGTGATTATTGTGTAAATTAGTGCAAAACTGTAATAAGGTAATATTTATTGTTGTGTGCTGGACAAATTTAACTTGAATATTTGTATAAGAATGCCTTTGTCGATTTCTTGTGTCTAGTTAAAGTTTTTAATTAGTGACTTCACTGGTGACAGTTATTCTGTTTCGGCTGTACAACACGACGATTCGTACGACCATCGTGACAATTAGTGACTTCACTGTTGACAGTTATTCTGTTTCGACTGTACAACACGACGATTCTTACGACCATCGTGACATTAGTGACTTCACTGGTGACAGTTATTCTGTTTCGACTGTACAACACGACGATTCGTACGACCATCGTGACAATTGGTGACTTCACTGGTGACAGTTATTCTGTTTCGACTGTACAACACGACGATTCGTACGACCATCGTGACAATTAGTGACTTCACTGGTGACAGTTATTCTGTTTCGGCTGTACAACACGACGATTCGTACGACCATCGTGACAATTAGTGACTTCACTGGTGACAGTTATTCTGTTTCGGCTGTACAACACGACGATTCGTACGACCATCGTAACTGGAACTGTATAGAAGAATAGACTAATACGTTCCAAATCGAAACAAAATAATCTATAAGTGGATAACGAAGTACGTATAAAACAGTCGAATGAAAATCTGTTTATGTGAATTTCACAGGTATCTGTCTACCCAAATTGTAATATTAAATAGTAACAGTACTAAATGTACTAACATAGTACTAATACTTCAAAGTGTCTTGAATCGAATCTAACTGCTAGGAAGAAACGCAACAAGGAAAATTTTGAAAAACTGAGTTAAAATATAGAATGTTATGAGAGTGGAAGAACAGATTATGACAACTGGTTACTTATAAACTAACGCTGATATCGACTTACTCATAACTTTTGTATCACTCATAACTTTCATACTGTGTTAGCAACATTAATGTTGACGGAGTCCAGTGAACACTACCGCGTGTGCAGTCAGCAACTAGTCAGAAGACAAAAGAGGACTAAGTGTAGTATTTAGTGTAGGCAGTGATTTCTTGTATTGTAGGCCTATAAGTCTAATGAACTGTATTGACAGGAAGAATGAGCGAACCGCTGGATAAACGTTTAGTCTAAATTTAGCTCTACTGTACCTTGAGTTTTTGAGTTTGTTTAAAAACGTTTTAAGAAAGGCAAATCGCCAGTGGTTTAAAACAACTAGGTGCAGTAGAAGTAATAAACATGTTATATCTTATAAATTGTTTTATAAGATAAAAGTTGGGGCGGTTCGAGAGATAGTGCAAAAACTTTTTTAAACCAGCCACTTAATCCGTTAGCTTTTGAAAAAGTATAACAAACGTTGAAGTAAATGCACTAATTAATAAAGCAAATACTAAGATATTTATTAAAGCTCAGAATGTAAGAGGACTGAGGCGTCAAATCTGAACAAATGTCTGTTGAAAATAGAAGTTGACAAAGGCCATAGTGAGATGGCTACAGAATGTGGTAAAAGATACAAGGGCGTTACAAATTACAAAAGAGTTGCGGATAGTAGGAAAAGGTGGTGTGCATTAGCTGAGGTTTCATTGGGCTTCAGTGCAAAGGCAGAAAAACGAGACGTTTAGTTTTAAATGGTTAATACAGTGAAAAATAAAATCCTGACGCTTAAAATTGTAGTGATAACAGCAATAAACGAGTTATTCATAATGGTATAGGCCTACCAACAGGAGAAGCAAAGAGGTGAAGTTTTAATAACGCTTGATATAACTGGGGAAACACCCGTAAGTTGACGTTCAGTGAAATTACATTGTAAGACTGAAACGTTGAAGGAAATCTCATATGATGTTTCCAAAAAATAATTTTTATTTAGATCAAGAAAATACTTACAAAAACCTCACATTCCTATAGAAAAGTAAATGAACACATGACGTAAACACCAACAGTGTGGTTTAATTCATTAATGAAAAAAGAACAACATCTCTTGAACAATCTTTAAATTTTCAGAAGAGAAACTATCTTTTGGTAGTTATACACTTCCTGATTATAAAAACACAATAATTGTCGGAACAATCATTTGTTTTACCAACGAAAAACGTCGTAAAGACTACTTAGAAAAATCATGTCGCGAGTTCTGTAGATCCGTAACAAATTACAGTCTACATCGAAGTGTTTAAGAAATATGCCGCGAAACATTCTATACCCTTCAAACGTTCAACATTTACACGCAACTTCATTGGTAAATATTCTAGCGTTAGTATTAAATAATCGAATGATGATTTAATGCGAAGACGTTAAGACATTTTCAGGCTCCATATCGCAGGCTGTTTATATAATTACATACTACTTGTATAATTATTGATAAGAATTAACACAAACTTCATAAATCTTAGTCTGCTTATTTGATTGCTTTCGAGACTCTTAGTACGTTCATATTTGCCTAATGTGTACAATTTGTGTACAGAGTAACAACTAAAAGTTTTCCAGAGTTGAAATCGGCCATTGAGGTGGTGTACTGGCAACTACTGCTAGAAGCTTGCTTTTTGTCTTCCCTACCGCTTTTTATTAATACTTCACGTGATAGTACCACAGCGGCCTAAAGGTGGCCGTGAAATCGTATAAAGTTTAGTAGCTAATGAAAGGAAATCAAAAAATGAGTTGACAGTACAAAACATTGCCGCTGACAGACGTATTTCTAAAGCTCAATATCTCTAATTGTTCTCATTGTTAATAAACTGGTTGAATTACTCATACAGACTCAACCACACATAAAATTTTAAAACAAATACTCTTGTAAGTTGTATGTTTTTTCTAGTAACTTCAATTTCACAAAATTCTATGTTCTATATAAATATATAAAAGTTTATTAGCTTTCTGGATCGTCTGTATTAATGTATATAAAATGTGAAACAATTTAATTTAACTGAAAACGTACTCATATGAGAACAACAAACTTTTATAAAAACAACTTACCACCCAGTTAGATATGGCGCCGGCTGGAATCGCACTTGTCCAAGTGTTTATAGCGTTGAAAAAGTCGGTAGCATTTTTGTTCTGATCGAGAACACCGAAGAGAATGAAGTTAAAAGGCATCGCGAAGTCTGGGCCAACGTAGTAGTTGGCGGTTTGGCTGAGACTTGCATACGCCTCCATAAACATGAGTCTGCAAATCGTGAACAAGCAGACATTGATAAAACTGCTCAGATGCTTATTTGACCAGTTCAACTTTAACTGACATGTTTTTATTTTATGTTGCCAAGAAACATGAGATGCATGTTTTAAACTATGTTCATATTATTTTTATTAGCGTACCTGTTAGCACGTTATTACCACTAACCTGGATTTGCCTTCGCTTTTCGAGAAAGAGTCGATAACCGAACTCCAGTTCTTGAGGAGCTCGTACGTTTTCGGCTGGTTCTGAGTATAAATGTGATACAGGTTGTCGTAGGAGAGTGGTTGGGTAACGTCGATTACTGGTTCGTCCTTAAAATCCTGGTCCTCAAAGAGAAAGGGGACGGCGTCGAATCTGAAACCATCCACGCCTTGTTTCATCCAGAAAATCAAGTTGTTCTGTAACGCAGACATTAGAGTTACACATGAACTGTGGTACCATAGTTTATGCAGAATTTTGTGGGGTTGTGTTCATAATACATCATACTGACTTTTCTCTGATACAAATATTAGTTACTAGTTTAATGGCACTTTCTTGTGAGACACAATGTCACATCAAGTAGAAGATTCTAGAATGCAGTGGACATCTCTTCAGCTTTCTTTGTAAACGAACAAAATTGTACACGGTAGACATGGTCATTTCAATTTATGTCGTGGCAGACGTACACTGTTTGTACTATGGTAGACACGGTGTACAGATTTATAGGTTTATTGGATACAATTGATTTCTCACCCGTTACGATTCGTAAGGCGTAAGATACTAGGGGACTCAGAAAAATGAAGCTGTGTAAAACAGTAATTCACCCGTATTAGTAAGGGTAACTATGGTAATGTCACAAGATTAAATGAAGAAAACTGAAACTTTTGAAAGAAAAATGATTCAAGAGTTATATAAGTCGAAGACGGTAGAGGTGGGGTACATAGAAGCCTAGCAGATAAATTAGTAAATTAAAAATAGGGATTATGAGATAGTAAGGTTCATTCAAGTCAAAACGTTTAGGATGGTTCGGGATTGTAAGTTTCTTTTCTAAAAGTACTTACGAAATAAAAATGTGAAGGGAAGGGACCCAGAGGAATACCAAAATGAATCTTGGGGAAATTGAAACCTATTTTTGGTATGACGGGATGCAGCGAGAATAATCAACAGTGAGAAGTCAAGTGATGTAACGCATCAGTGATGTAAAAAGTCGAACTGCACAAGCCAGAGGAGAATTTTTCAAGAAACGATCCCTTTTGGGGTCCAGAAATGAGTTCCTGGAAACCAAGAAGAAATTTATAAAAATTTTCATTTGAAGCATATGCACATAAGGCCTGGATCCAGAGGAAATTGAGGAGGAGGTACCTTGAGGCATTTGATAGCGCTGGAGGCTTTTGTGGTGCTGGAGGTGGTCTTTATGAATACAGTGAACAGAGAGATTGCATAATGACGTTTTTGAAGAGAGAGGATAAAAGTAGGATTCTGACTAAAACTACTGCTGGAAGCGGTGTGGTAGGTCGCCTGCTACGCCATTCAAACTGGTTCACCCTGACCTAGGGAATGACTGATGGACCTAGTGGGATGGGAAGGCCCAGACAGGAGTATGTAATGAGATTAAATGAGACTGTGAGTATATGTGGTGATTAAGAGGCTGTATTCGGAAGGGAAGAAATTGCAAGCCGACAAACCTCTATGTTGAGAAGAAGAAGAACTCAAGAAAAGTGGTTGAGCATACTAGAAAACGTAAGTGCCTACGGCGAGGAAAGATGGGTGATGATACGTAGCTCATCATCACTGGTAGTTATGTTAGATAGAATCGAAATAGAGGTTGCAAAGGAGTTATTGATGATAATAGTTGGAAAGAACAGACTTTAGGAAGCGCACATCAGACAACAGTTGAACAAGCGCGTTTATCTTTTTTTTTAGTAGAGGGTCTGTAGTACTGTTTATAAATAACTACATTACGAAGAATTTACAGAGACACATCGGCATATTGAGGCAAAGAATATCCGTCTTAGGAAACGCCAACAGCACATCCAAGTTCAACTGATAACATTAAATCATTCAAAGTGTCTGACACTTGTTTAAGAAATGGCTACAACGGGTAAGTTGTCAAGGAGATTTTGGTAGCAATGATAACATAGTAGCTGTATTTACAAGCGATGAATTCGTCAAATTCCTCTGATACTAATACGTGGCGGGTGGGGGGGGGGTCGAATCTGATTCGTGCTGTACCCATCACGCCAACAGATTACAATTATTTTTAAACAAACAAATCACACATTACCCTAAAAACAGTTACAGTATTCAGATTGCACGATACTGCCAAATTTTTCAAACTTATCAAAAACCTTAAATTTAAGCTTACCAACAGAGCCGTCCCAGCAGACTTTTGAAGTGTGGTCCCCTCCATATTTTCAGAATTGAAATATTTCTTATCCCAAAATAATTTTAATTTTAAAATTATTATTATTAGTATACTCCCTGAGCTGCAGAACTCTCTCACTATTTTGAACGAGCTACATTTATAAATTTCATAAATTTTGATATTAAAACAATTTTCAATTATGGGAAAATTGTTTAAAATCCCGATTTCTCTAGTATACCTTTAGTAATATAACAATAGTATAGCACACAATCATATATATATGTACACTAAACTTTCGAATAATTTTTGGATTTGAGTTGAGTTTTTACTCTGTACCTTATTGGATTTTAACAATTTTTCATCTCTTTTTTAGGCCCTGACATCCAAAAAATTTCAAATTTTCAAAAAACACTATATTTAGATTGAGGTTTAAATTCCCTTTAATTTGATTCCCTAAATGGGAATTTGCTACATTTTAAGAATTTTGATCCCCAACATTTTTGCCTCCCACCTCTCTATTTTTAGAGGGATCAATCTCAAAAAGAATTGTGTCCTGTAGAGTAAAAGATTGCCACGCGTATAAAAGTTATCGTGCTGTAGAAATCTTACTTACGGTCGTGGCTTCGACTACAGCAGGGTTATCGTAGTTCAGATCCGGTTGTCCCTCGACGAAGTCGTGCAAATAGAACTGTTGCCTCTTGTCGTTCCATTTCCACGCACTTCCACCGAACACACTTTGCTGAAACAAGCAGTAACCATTATCTGTAATTGGTATAACGCCAAAGAGTATTATAGTGTATGAAAGAGTATAATTCGACTAATAACGTCAGAATTGTTTACAATTAATAATTGATATTTACGAAAATAGGTTTAAACACTGATACCATTTAGAACGGTCCATAAAAAATATTAAGCCTATGTAAATATTGATTTGCTTAACGATAGCAGTAGGCGATGCTTGGCAGAGTACCAGGTGCTCCGCGGATAACTATCTGGGATTCACTGCCACTAAAGAATGTCACTGTATTTCGAAATATCACTCACCCAATTATTTGGCGGTGTAGGTAACGTGGTCACTGTATTGTCACCGCTCTTATTACGCCAAACATAAAAGTCTTTGTACATTGGGTCGCTGTCAACAGACTTCAGAAACCACTCGTGTTCGTCGCTGGTATGATTTGGCACATAATCCAGAAGCAGTTTCACTCCTAAGGTACAGAATGTTTCGTTAAACATCAGTTGGCTAATTGCTAACAGTAAACCAGTTTTTAAGAGGACTCAGGACTCAATAGACACAACCACTATAAGCCCCAGGCAACAAGTAAATAAATAAAGTTACGTAATTTAAATGTAATTTACATATACGGAATGTTTCAGAAATTTCTTCCGTACTTCATAGGCTTATTTCTCTCATCACTATAATGTAAAAGTTTATATAAATATAGGTCTGTAAACGGTTTGCTTCGTGCATGAGCAATCGAAGGCTTTCCGTTTGTTTAGTAACAAAGCTAAAACAATGCCACATCGTATCTATTTAGATGAAATTAATGACTCAGATAAATGATTTCAGATGGAATTCCATCTAATGATTTTAAAAAGAAGGCCATAATTGTAAGCTTTTTATAAAAATAATATGAAAATTTGTAAAACGTGGTAAAAATTGTATTTTAACATTTTCTGTAGAAAACCCACTATGAAAGTATGTACTTTAAAATAAATCAGGTACATCTTCTCTACATCTTGTAGAGAATTTAGTTCTCATCAATTCAGTATAAACAAAATTGTAAATAAATGGTTACAAACATAAAAAAAACATATTTTTCCGGTTTTATTTTAAAGGAAATTACAAGTTATTTGCCTACATAACCACTTTTCTACGACAAGTTTCAAAAATCCTACTTTTATCCTACTAAATAAAACTTACTTTTCATATTATACGATCCATACCACACATGAAAATACATATAATACCACAATTAGGTTGCTTGGTGACATGAGAGTAATGTCTGAATTCATATTCGGTAACAGAAGATAAGTCAAAAAGTCAAAAGAAAGATTATACTAGGCATATTGGGGACCAGTAAACCGGTCAAATAAACGTAAGGGTGAAAAATGAGATGCAAACAGGAGCAATATGATGAACCCCACTATACCAGATTGATTAATATTACAAAGACTGAAATGGGCTGGGAAAGCAGTGTGTATGGACTAGAATAGTAATCCGAGGAAGGTTTTGATGGCCAAACGAGGAGAAAGAAGATCCAGATGATGGGTCCCGAAAAAGGTAGAAGATTTAGAAAAAGGCCCGAAGAAGGAAGAAAATCCAGGGAACGAAAAAGATGCAACGACAGCGACACTGAAGACACTAGACGTTTCGGGATAAGAAATTGGAAAAGTGCTACTGCAGAGAGGGAAGACTGAATTTTGCTCTGACTGAGGCCAGGGCCCGGCATGGACTGTACAGCCGAAGAAAACGAACAAGGTGACAAAGAAGAAAAAGAATTACTGTACTGTGTTTATGTAGTAAATTCGTGGGTTGTGTATTTTTAATGTTTGTGTACAGGAATTAGTGTGTTGTAAATTCATGTAGGACTTCTATATAAGTAGTGGAGTAATTCGGAGGCTTATATACTTACTTAAATACTTACGATCTCCCAGACTAGCCAGTTACGACGCCATGATGTAGAATGGACTAATCGTTTAGCAGTATTAATAACGCTAAAATATTTGGTTCTCTCAAAAATATACTGTTATTTGTAATGGAAAAAGAAACATGGTACTTAGTGAGGTCTTGACTAACTAGTTATAGGTTATCTTACAGGAGTAAGAGTTGTTATAACATTTATGTTTGACATAAACTACTATTTTATGATTCGAAAAGAATTCGTATCGAAATGTCTAACAGTTAGTAACGACTATGCCGTGCGGTATAGTTAATTCCTATTACTACCTTTACAACTAAATTTTCATCAGAGGAGATATCATGAACGAGTAATTTTCAAAGCTACGCAGCAAATATTTAATTATTCTTTCAGTTATTTTCTAGCTGAAACACGTTATTGTTACTTCAACGTAACAAGTTAGGTGTGACTCTTTTATGTCAATATTTTAAAAATAAATAATGGATAGTTTAATTTTTCTCTTTGGAGAAAACTTACCTACAGACTTCAGTTCATTAATAAGATCTACTAAATCTTGATTTGTCCCGTAAACAGGATCCACTTGGGTGTAATTGGAGATATCATATCCGAAATCCTTTTGTGGTGACTTGTAAATCGGCGACAACCAGACAGCGGAAATTCCAAGGTCCCTGAGGTATGCAGCTTTCTGTTTGATACCTGAGAAAATAATTAGTAAGTAATATTTTGGGCACATATCTTACTTTACTTTTAATTCCATATAAAAAATAGGCTTATAAAAATCTTGATTATTCTTTAGACAGATCTATTATATGTATCAAAAATCGTATAATATCACAAATCAAAATAGTATAAGAAATTAAAAATGTGTTGCTGCTGATAAGAAAGATTTAATTTTACTCTGGAGGAGGTCAGGGGATAGACTGTACAGCCGAAAGAAACTTCTTGGCAACGAAGAAAAATGATTACTGTACTGTGTTTACGTAGTAAATAGGCTACATGGGTTGTGTATTGTTAATGGTTGTGTTAAACAAAACAAAACTATGGTAAGCGAAGCAGTAAAGAATTCCTAAATATTAGATAACAACAAAGAAAACATATGGTTTATGCCTGTGTAGCTAATTATTCAGACATTTGATATCTATACAAACATCTTTTATATATCACCGGTACGTATCACGAAGCAGAAACAGCAACAAGAATATTCAACTACGGCATTTTATTCTCACGTGTGGACAATGTTATCGAATACAGAAACATAACCGAACACGTAATGCAAATTCAATCCAAATTTAATGGTTAAGAGAAGCGTATTTAAAGTCAAGCAACTTCATTCGTTCAGGTTAGTGTCTTGTTATCGCTAACAATGTATCAAGGATATATTTTTAAAGCCAGTACTTGAAGCATTTCAGAATGGACAGTGTTGACAAGTTGGTTTTCACGACAATGAATTACCTGTGCAGGATGATTGCATTTTTAAAGAATGGATAATTGTTATTCCTGATTCCCTTCACAACACTGTAGGCTACTCAGTGCACACAGTGTATTACAGGCCACCAGAATGTTATAAAATGAATCACAATCACAATTTGTAAGCTTTAGATAACGTCAATGAAAACATGTGGTTTGTATACACAGCTGGTTAGATGACATTTGGATATCTTTACAAGAATGAACATAATTTAATAAGATTTTAAATTAACAATATTGTTTCGTGGTTTGTGGTCTTTACCGTGGTGTAGTTAGAAAGAACCAGAGACAATATAATAGTGGCAGGTTTTACTAAGCTATCACCGGTAAACGTTACTCCTTAAACGTTCTATGGAGTACAGTAACTCAATACGTACTATACATAATACACAGTAACAATCACTAAAGTTTACTGAATCGCTGCTCAAGACAAATCAAACACTTGGTGTCACTTAAAATAACTCCGTAAATATTTGCCATAACACAAATCACTGACAAGCTTTATATTTGTAGAGGTCGCGGCCGATGTCACCTTCTCCTCCTTATTCCTCCTCCTCCTTCTTCTTCTTCTTCTTCTTCTTCTTCTTCTTCTTCTTCTTCTTCTTCTCCTCCTCCTCCTCCTCCTCCTCCTCCTCCTCTATCACTAGGTAGTGTCACCTGTTCCGCTATCCGTTACAAGCCCCAGCTCTACCACCACCTCTTTTCCTTCAGGATTATAATTTAAAATTTGCCTAAGGGGTTTTCTCCTCCTGTTTTCCTGTGTGTATGTTCACCGTCTTCGATCTGTACTTCTCAATTCTGTCGTATACCCAATTCTTTCTATGGACATGGTTTCTAAGCCTGACTGTTCTCGCACACTGTTTCACATACCGTATCTCACAAGTCTTATATTCGAAGTTTGGATCTGGTTTATTATTTTCCACTGAATCTCAACTCATATAACAGTGTCGGTACAGCAGTAACTCATATAACAGTGGTCGGTACAGCAGTAACTCATAAACAGTGTCGGTACAGCAGCAACTCATATAACAGTGTCGGTACAGCAGTAACTCATATAACAGTGTCGGTACAGCAGTAACTCATAAACAGTGTCGGTACAGCAGCAACTCATATAACAGTGTCGGTACAGCAGTAACTCATATAACAGTGTCGGTACAGCAGTAACTCATATAACAGTGTCGGTACAGCAGTAACTCATAAAATGTTATCTGTTTTTTGCCTCTCGTTTTCTTTCACAATATTGTTTTAATAGTTTTGAAAATATTATGAAAATTTAATTTTTTTTAATTTTTGAAGATGCTCTCATCAAATTTATAAGAAATATCACATCCCTTGTACTGAAAATGGGAGAAATTGACCGTGACGCGAAATCTCGACTCTACGATACTTTTTCGATTTTTTTAGAAACATCGATAATGTTCTCTAGCGCACTATTTATGGTTCACTATGCTTTAAATTGTAGTTTTTAACTCAGTAAATGCCAGTCTAACAACAGTCAACGTTTTAAAATTGATCTATTATTTTTGCGTCGTAACAATATCAGTGAGGGAGGAAATAATGAGTCATAGGATTACGCTGACGACATATGTTTATTTTACTTTCACACACAGATGGGGAAATGGCAAGAGAACGGTAATGATTAGATGAAAAAGCGAGGACGGTCTGCTTGTGATAAACGTGAATAAATGAAAGCATGTAAAATAAGCCATCGTATTTTTATACGTAAAAAGTCAATTGAATAATACAAGAGAGAGAGAGAGGGACACACACACACACACACACACACACACACACACACACACACACACACACACACACACACACACACACACAACAGAGATAGAGAGGGGTGTAAATAGTAACTTGAAAACGCTAAAAGAGTCTTATAAATCTGAACTAGCACATTTCTAATCCAAACCAAGCATTCTACTCATTAATTTTTATTTCTTGCTCAAGGAATTTATTAAACGTTTTGTAATAGCTCTTCTGCAAAAGTACATTATGTGATAAGGTTTCCATATGAATGGAATTATAAGAAACACAAAAATCACGTCGATGATCCTTGTGCTAACGACTGCGGTGATGATGATATGGTCAGAATTTGTTTCTCACTGTAAAAGTTAAAAACGGAACGCTTCATACACAAAAAATAATAAAGGAAAATGCATTTAAAACTACATTAAAATCGACAAACTCACCCTTTTTAATCCGCCTCGTGACTTCTTTGTTATATTGATGAGGCGTTTCAAAGCTGTGCTTTAAGCTAAAGCAATTTTAAACGATGAGGACCTGCTACGAGGAATATTTTAAGATTTGATGATGAATCCTATTCTTCGAAACGCGTCATTAATATAAAAAGAAGTCACAAGGCGGATTTGAAAAGGTTCTATTCATACAAGTAACTTGGATCCCATTGAAAACATTCATCCTACATTCAAAGTCGTTCTGAAAACATTCCCATTGAAAACATTCAAGTCGTTCTGAGATGTAATATTTTTTTGTTCTATAAAACTATTTTCTTTTGTTTTATTAAATCTTATTATTCTCTTCCTATTAATTCTTGAAAGTTACACCAGAGAACTTCATCTCAACAACTATCCGCCGTTAGCAATTCAATTCAGTGTTAATTCGTGCAAGAAATATTTTACATCAAGCTATGCCATAGACCACAGCATTTTGTCACTACAGCAAAGCTATGCGGCATTTGTTTCGAAATACCGCTCGTGTCCCCACATACAAAGTCACGTGATTTGCATACGTGTACCGCTGGAATACGGACGAACTGAACAGCAAAACTCAACACGTAACGTTACCGCTTATCTCGCGCTAGGCTCATTGTCAAAGTGGTATCACAAAATTAAATGATTAATCGTATTTTGTTTTATATCTACGGATTTAAGGATCGTAATGAGGTTCAAAATGCTCACACAACGAACTATTTCATCACAGTACTGACTCAATGCCTTATGCCTGTAATGTCGTATGCGTAAGTGTGTCATGACGTAAACTGTCTCACCTGCAATCCGTATCAGCTGACAGTTTGATGATATACTACGGCACTGGGTGTTTTGTACATGTTGATTCGGTGGACAGAACATATTATCAACCGATTTTCTACGCAAACGTGTAGGCCTAAATTTAACTGTAAACTGCACAACACATATGTAACAACTTCACAAAGTTTTCAGATCGTATCTTAACCATGCAGAGCTTTGCAACCTGAAATGCACAACCAGCTCGAACAAAAATCACACTCTTCCAATCTGAAGATGAGTTGAATGGTTTGAAAGCGCTATAGGATATCACTAAATATAGTGGAGTGAAATAAGTGACTTTTATAATTTAGATCTAGAATCCACTAACAAAAGTTCGTTTATTAAAAGTGCAGAATATTGTTTTACATTGTCAGTAAAGCAACTTGAACAGTTTAAATGTGTTGCGTTCCTCTGATATGCCATTTTAATTTGCTGCCTCAATCACTGCAATTTTCATGAAAATGCAGTGTTCAGTGTCTTAGCTACTTACAATTTTTCACTCGATTATAGTTTCAACAAGTATGCCGGTCTTCGAAATACAGTACTGTCAGATCTGTGATTAGTAAATTCTCTGAGATGCAGAACTCACACACTGTTTTAAACAAAATACGTTTATTATTAGATAAAATGAAATTAGTAGGCCTACACTTAAAAGTTTTAAAGCTGTGAGTAAAGTTTTTCGTATATATGGTTCTTGGCATTCGCCGAAAAACACCACAAAGAGATGACCATAAATGGCTTCTCATATATTATGTTTTTAACGTTTTTAAGTTTTTTTTGGAAAATAAAAATACAAAACAAAAATCTTAAGATGTTGTAATGAAGTACAGTCATCTTATAAATTCCCTACATAAACCGTTACAATGTTTTTAAAATTTTGACGTCTTTGGCGCTTCTGAAGTTAAAAAATTCCTAAGTAAACACTACCAACATAAATTTTTACATTTCAAACAAATTTAACCATTTGTTTGAGACCATGATGTCCTAATTCTTTTTATTTCCAGAACTAAACAATATACTCAAATTTTTGTTAAAATTCTCTTAAATTTGATACACCAGATGGTTGTACAATTGTTAAAAATTTTGCCTCTCCTCCTTATTTGGGTAGGGATTAATGTCGAAAACTATAGAGATCTTTGGGATAAAAGTATTAACACGTATGATACGTTTTACGATAATGGGTTAATGCGTTCCAAAGTTATCGTCAGACATACCCCAAACAGACAGATAGACAGACAGCCGGGAACGAAAAATACTGAGAAAAGATTTTGGAGCAGTGAAAAATAACGACGGCTCATGGGGAGTACGAAGGAACTATGAAATAAATAATCTAATGCACGGAATCAATATAGTAAGACTTATAAAGAGTAGAAAGTAGTAAAGAGTAGATAGCCTGATTGGGACACACAATGAGGATGGAACAGCACAGAATTCCCAGAAAAATTCTAGAATGGAGAGAAGTAGGTAAGAGATCAATAGGAAGGTCAAGGAACAGATGGATCGAGGATGTTGAGGATGATCTTATGAATATGGGAATGGAGAAGACTGTGTAATGAGAGGGTTGAATCTAGAATAATCCTTGAAGAGGCTAAAACCCATCCTGAGTTGTAACGCCAGTAGACGAAGAAGAAGAAGAAGAAGAAGAAGAAGAAGAAGAAGAAGAAGAAGAAGAAGAAGAAGAAGGTATACAGACAGACAAATGCCAAACAGTTGACTTACGACTGAGAACTCCTTCCCTCATGTAACAATTCCGTTAACGAAATTCTAAAAAAAAAATTTAAAAAAAATTAAAGAAAACTGAACGCAACGGAATTTTTTTTAAGCAAGGAGATGTATCTTCATCTTCAGGCAAGTATGAGATTAAAAAGTTATAACCTGTTTCAAAGAATTGGTCACACATTTCAAAATTGTACATTGTTTTTATCTGGTACCAGCCTTTAGACCCTTTACAGCATTTTATTCTGTCTGTGTGTCTCTGTCTATCTGTCTCTCTCTGTCTCTCTGTCTCTCTGTCTCTCTCTCTCTCTCTCTCTCTCTCTCTGTGCATATATATATATATATATATATACATATATATATCTTCCCCACACATTTATACATAGCCTACACATTCATATCCATTCCTCTCTCTCTCTCTCTCTCTCTCTCTCTCTCTCTCTCTCTCTCTCTCTCTCTCTCTCTCTCTCTCTCTCTCTCTCTCTCTCTCTCTCTCACACACACACACACACACACACACACACATTCACAAATGCGCATGTCATATCACATAACGTAATAAAGTAAGAACAATCAAAATCAATATAGTGTTTTTGACCAAAGCATTATTAAAATATGTGTGTCGCACAATAGTAAAATGAGACGTCCAGAAGGTTCATTAGAAAGTATTGTTGGTACTGTGGCGATGACCAAAGTTCCCTTTATGGATAACAGCACACACTATGTTTCGTAATACCTCATTGTGTAACTGTGGACACCATTGTCACTCTCCAGATAAGGACGACACTAAGCAAAACGGTAAGTAGAGAAATACCGTCAAAAACGACGTGAAGTTGTGACGAACTGCTTTGTACTCCCTAAGTACCCTAGGCACTGTTTCACCTTTCTAAAAACCCTAATCAAACTGTGTTTATCGTGCAAAGCCAACACAATTGAGGAATACAATATTTACAATATCAGCTCTAGATTGAGATGACTTGGATCTAAAAAATGATAACCACCTTAATAGATAACAAAAATATATTGAAATTTTTTACACAAGTTGGTTAAAAACCTGCCCCTTGACCCAATATTTACTGAGTAGAGGGTACAAGAGTACAACGTCGGGTTGTCAGTAGGAAAAAAAATAGTAATTGAGAAGATAAAGTAAAATCTAGTAATTATTAGACGTTTTAAATATTAAAGATAAAAACTTGTACGTTTCATTCGCTCGCTAGACAGAAAGATTACGAGATGAAGCACTCTTTAAAATGCAGACTCAGCTGTCACTCTTTTCCATTTAACTCAGTTTTAAGGCTAGTTCAAAGTTTTGCATGATTAAATTTTGCATACGCCATATACCATCCACCATATACCCTCAACAGAGAGCAAACATATACTTCTGAAAGCTGTTATCTAATGTTGTCTGTACCATGAGTCTTCAGTGGTCGACAGATCCCAGCTTTAGAGAAACTGGCAAAAACTCGTCTTCATTATCATTAGTGTAAGAATTAAAGTTTAATGTTTATGGCTTAAACGTTAAGCTACTGCTTTTATTAACTTTGATAAGGTTTTTTTCTTGTGTACCCAAGTAAGCTGATGTATTTACATTACGTCAATATTTCCACCGTTGATGAGATCATTGGGGTTAGATGAACCGGAGTGCAGCTGGATGTAATGAAATATGATCCACCTAGACATTGAATTAAATCCACAACGCCCTGAGAAAATCCTCTTTGAAAATAAGAACAATTATCACTGATGGGTCATTTTCTTACCTGATATAGTAGAAAAGTTAAAAATTAATTTTACACTGACTTAACCTACTCAATCAAAGTTACATGCTGCACCACCGTGGTAATAATTACGACACAATTAGATATACGTCTAGAAATACATCTAGAAATAAAGTTTTACTGCAATAAAACTAAAATTCATATTTTTGACTCCGATGCCAAAACTGTCCCTTATGAAATCTGGAAAGTCAGAAAAACTATCTAGGAAAATCCAGGTTTTATTTAGCAAACGTCTAAGCAGAATAATGAACGTTTTCCTGCCAAAGCGGATCATCGGCACACAACTCTGGAGAAGAACTTACCAGAAAACCATTGAAACAGAAATTCATTAAATAAAATAAGTTGGCATACCCGTAGAAACCGACGGACGTCTCGCGATGAACCCACAAAATACTCGCAGTGGAGGGAGACAGAACATGACTTGGAGAAGAATAATCCTAACGGAGGCAAAGAAACTCAGAAAAGCCTAGGGAGAAATTGAATTGCCAAGAATCGGGTTAGATAGAGACGACTTGTGGACTTTTAAGTCACACACACACACACACACACACACACACACACACACACACACACACACACACACACACACACACACACACACACACACACACACACACACACACACACACACACACACACACACACACACACACACAATTATGAGATCTACGTAATAAAATGTACATCTCAGGACGTATTATAAATATATGTAAACATAAATGTACAAGCAAAGGTACTTCAAAGCCTCCTGATACGATAAGGGGTGATTCACATTTCCAGTATGTCATTCACATTAAATTAAATATGATCTTTCATACCATTCTATTGAATAAAACTATTAATAAAAAACTATTTCCTTATCGAATGTCAAAGTTTATCAATTTACAGTGATTTCACTCTAGCACAACAAAATTATAACGGAAAGATAAACTTATCTTGTGACAATAGTGTTGTGTTACTTAAACGATGTTGATAAATGATAATGATAAATGATCTTATCATTAGCCTGATTGACGAACGGTGATTTGGGGGGGGGGTAGTGCATTCAATTCCGGCTTGGTTAACTTTTTATGACCAGTGACCCAACGTTTTATGATGTTATGTGTAATAAATAATATTTTTATACTCACGACACAGAAAAATACTTATGTCATTTACTAATGTAAAGGAGACATCGTCCTTAACGCAACGCAAAAAAATACAAATTAACGCACCCAAAAATAATGGAACCATACAAAATTTAAACCCAATACACATAAATATATATATGTATATAATAAAAATAAAAACTTTCTTTACAAATATCAGAATTATGTTTCACGGGAGCGTGATCGTATTCTCAGTGCTAATTAGGCCTTACACATATTAGCTAGGGTTAATTAGCACAGACTACACACATACACACGCACCCGCTTGTGTAGGTGCGAATTAATGAATTAATGACTAAATACGTAAGCACGCACACGCAGTTTTTGAAATAACCGAGAAAACAGTTAAGTTAACTGAATAACAAACATTACAGGAGTCGAAATAGTTTAAAAATACAAATTTGATTCTATTATTCGTTAAAACATTTCAGCCACTGAAGATGAGGCTTAAAGTGCATATTATTGTGAAAATATGTAGGCCTATATATAGTGCCATAATTGCAAACTTTTAAAAATAAAATCCAAAATAAAATAATTGTTATTATAATTACTACAATAAAACTGCTGGAAACTTACACGAATTTTAGTAACTACATTCCCCCACACAAGAGGGCGTGTGTGTATGTGTGTGTACGGCTGATCTAACTAAATCTGTATAATCTGTTAATTAACCCTAGCTAATATGTGTAACACCTAATTAAATGCATTTTACACAAAATTAATGAAGTGTAATATTATGTAAAAAAACGTGAAGAAGTTTTTAACTGTCATGAGATATGTGTCCAGTATATTGTATGCCCAACGTCAGATTGTGTTGGGGTGATCTGCGATCCGTGACGTATTTGTGCTTACTACGAATGATACGAGACATATAATATTAAATTTATGTCCATATTTATAATAAAATTAATTTAATCAAAAGTAATTTAAGATAGCTTAATTATTTAATTTTAAAAGTAATTAAATTGAACTAAATTTATAATTAATTTAGTATTTAATTTAATAATAAATTAAATGTTATTAAATTAAATATTTAATAATGTAATACAATTGAACCTAATTTAATTAAGTAATTGAACATGTCAAGAAAACATTATATAAAAAACCTTCGCATAATAATGATAACTTAGTAGGGCAAAAAAATATGTTGTACGTAATACTTCAAAATTTGATACAATAAGAAAATTGTAACTCATCTTACGGTAACACGTAGAACATACTTCAATCATTTATGTATCTACTTGACGGGTTCATGATTTTATGCCTGGGGTTAGTTTACCAAGTGGATTCTTTTATGTATCTGCTTATGCACAAAACAAGTTACCTATTGAATAGAATGGATACTTAATTCCAGCTACAGTAATTAACCTAATAGAAATGTAATGAACTAATTTACTTTCTAATATTGTTATCAAAACTACGTATCTGCACGTACGCGGCTAGTAACGTTACCAGCTAACACAACTGACTAGTGTGATCTAAAACACACATACACACACACACACACACACAGAGCTTTATTTTACTATACGATTATAATTAAATAAAGTATTCATATGTGTTTGCAAGAAAAGTCTATGTATTCTTCAAGAAACACAAACTTGGCATTAAAGTTTAAAGGTTACCTTGAAGGTCACCGATTCCATCACCGGTGGTATCCTTGTAGGACCTGGGATAGATCTGGTAGACGGTGGCGGTCTTCCACCAGTCGGGGTCGTCGGCGGCGCCTACGCAGTACAGTAGACACACCGCGACAACACTCAATACACTCAGCGCGCTCATGCTGGCTGACTACTGGCCCAAATACCGTCGCCACACACTATATACCGCTCTTGTCACAAATCTCTGTTAATACCTCCTTATCTACAGTCATCCTTCTCCTCCCCCTCGACCTATCGCTGTCCTCCTATTTTTGCACTCTTTCCGAAATCTCTCATTTTCCTACTAGAATTTTTTAAACTCGAACATACCGCTGTAATGATATATGCTACAGAAATAGAAACAATCAATCAATGATAGCTCAACGTCTGTTACGTTATATATATATATATATATATATATATATATTGTAACGCAACAGAAATGCTAGCATCCGTGTTACATAAAAACAAGGTTAACAAAATAATAAACAAGTCAATATCTAACCCCATGATAGAACAAAGATCTAATAATTACATTTATAATTATAGATAACGGTAAATAAGGATGCAATGTAGTATTAACAAGAATAAACGAAACTGTAAGTTAGATAATAGTTGATGATATATGTTTAGTGAAAGGCAAACAAAAAATGAAACAATAATTTACTTTATAGTAATAGCAAATAAGAATTTTGAGTTAAGAGATATTATTTTATGACAACAAATATTATGATAAAGTTTATGTTATGTTATACCAAATATGTGTTGAGTTAATGAAAGATAATGAAACAAGATGTATTATTCAATGACTGTTGTAGAATGAAGTGTGAAGCAGCTAATTAACGTTAATAGATTTGAATTTTCTTATATGTGATCCATAGGTCAAGATAAAATTGTTATTAGATATGGAAAAAATAATTGTTTATGTAAATGTTAATAGTTAAGATTTGATTATATGTATGAATTTATGTAAAAGGGGCTATAGATGTTTAACAATTATAAACACAGGTAGATCCGTTTACAATAAAAGGCCTAACAGCCAAAACCACTATATAACCACTAAACATAAAGGTTAGGTACATCAATTAATAATAATTAATGAATACGATTTGAAGAGCTAGAAAAAAACATTAAATTAATAATGATATATAATAAAATTTATACAAATTATGATAATGCCATAATGCCATGATATCGATTAATAACGTTTAATATCGAAAAAGTATTAAATATAAAAAAGAAAAAAACAGGCTTATATCAAAAAACCAGCAGAATATGTGTAGAAAATAATAAACCAACTATCGGTAAAGTTACATTCCGATAGGATAGCAAATTGATAAGGAATAGACAAAAAATATATGAAATAAACACTATATTCAAAACATGTGGAAGGAAGAAAAATCATGTGTTGCTAGGGACGACAGGAAAAGAGGAAGTTGTTGATTTGACAATAATTGCTTTGATGATCTGAATGTGATGAGATTAATAAAAAACCAAGAAATATCTATTTAATTGGAATATACTAAATTAGTAAATACTATTATAAAATACAAAATACTAATGATGATATTTATGACTCTTGCCAGTATAAATTAACCAAACAAGACAATAGTATGAAATCGCAATAGGAAATAAATAACTGGATTCTACAAGGAAGGACTTGAACTGTCCCATATCCGAAAGGAATTGACGATACATTAAAACAAATAGAAAGAGTCAAAAGTATCACAAATAATAATATACACTACACCAGAATTTATAACCTTTCAAATAAACGGAACATCACTAATTGCTTCAACCGAGAGAAGAACGTATCTGGATCCAGGAGTTGCAGAAGAAGCATCAATCGGGCTGTAAATCAATCCAGAAAGCTGTGTTTCCGAAGTGGACAGGACAAGAATTCCACTTATCAAACCGAAGAAAGAATATCGTACGGCATAATCGTACAGAACAGTAAATTTATCAATCAACCGCCTACACGATTTGCTTCGTTCTAGTCTGGTAAATTATTATTATATTAATCATACTAACTACACAACACTTCAAATTTGTAAATCTTGCATTCTTATCTATGTATTTTTAATCTTCCCCACAGTTACAAGAACCTTCACACCCTGAATTAAATTAATTACAAATTAAAACATACTATATAACTGAATTTAAATAAAGGATCGGAATAATCAACAATCGATTCACGCAATCTATAGCCCAAGCATATGTTAGTTAGAACATATCTTATTCAATGTTAAAGAAGTAAACAAATAAAGAACCATTATATAATTGCAAAATCTTGTTATTTGGAGTATGATTTAATGAGTTGGGAATAAAAAAGTAAATGAATAAGTATAGAATAATTGGTTAACATAAACATTGAAATAACCTATAAGTTTCGTTGAGCCGATACTACAGCGCTTATAGCGGAATTACCTGACACCAAAGAGAGAGCGTAAAAATACAAAATTAGACATAATTCTCTTCAAGGTATAATAGGGTTGAACGAAATTACAGAATAACGCATTAATTATTTAAGTTTCAGGTACACTAACACTGATATTTTTTAGAGAGCTAAGTTAATATTAATTAATTACATCAATATATCCCACAACTCCTAATATCTCAGATATTTAAATAATTAAGTAAACTAAACGACCTAAGAGAGTAAAACAGGGGAACATACCCGTTCATAGCAACGAATAGGCTTACATTGCGTGAAAATAACGAGACGCTCGTACTCGTCCCATTACAAATTAACGAACTCAACAGTGGGGGCTTGAACCGTACGTACTCGGCTCGATACAATATATATATATATATATATATATATATATATATATATTCAAACACTTTTTGCTACAGTCTGTTTCTTGATGTATATATATATTTAATATTTATAATCACTTTACCTCAAGATATTTTCTCCTTATTTGGGCTTATTTGGAACATGTTTCGGGTACCATCTTGTACCCATCCTCAGCCTTTGGATTCCTGTTGGCTTCTGGTACTTTAAATTGGTTTTACTGTGTGTGATTGTGGTGTATGTGTTAGTACTTTGTGTATTTTCGATGTTGAGTGCTTTGAAAATTGTGTCATGTTTTGTATTGATTTGTATTTGTTCAGGTATTAGTTTATTTTGTGTTTTATGTTTGTATATTTGTAAATTTTCCCAAATGTTCATTATGGTGCCTTTGTGTGGTATGTGTTTTATTAGTGTCATGTTGGTTATGTTTGGGAATTCATGTCCAGTGTTTATTGCATGTGTGGCTAAATTAAACTTGTATATTTCTGTTTTTTTGTATGCGTTTAGTTGTTCAAAATAACGTTTTTTCAGTTGTTTTTTGTTTGTCCTATGTAACATTTATTGCAATCTTGGCATTCAATTTTGTATATACCATTGGTTGTTATATTATCTTTGTTATGTAGGTTATTTAGTTTTTGTAGATTATTATAATCTATAGATAATATCATTATCTATGAAACAGAAACATCATTTTAGTAGTAACTTAAATCATTTAAAACTGGTAAGCTCCCTGAGCTGCAGAACTCGCTCACTATTTTGAGCGAAGAACATTTATTATTACACACATTTCGATAACTGAAAATTTTAATATTATGGGAATAATTACAAAAATCCCGGTGACTCTACTATTTCTTTAGCAACGTAATAATTGTAGAGCACAGTCATACAATAATCACTGACAATTTGAAACATTTGGATTTCGTTACAGTTTCTTTTAGTCTGACACCCTGCTGGATTTTTGCAATTGTTAAAAATTTGCATATATTTTTTAGGCCTTGGGTTCCCAAAATTTTGAAATTTCCAAAACTTGACACTGCATTTACATGTTAGCTAAAATTGTGTTTAATTTGATACCACACATGGATTTGTCGGATCAGACTGCTATTTGTCACTAACGATAGGGGTGACAGGAAGACACGGAGTCGTGAACTTGTCTCGATCCCATGGCCGCAGCACAGACGTTAAGATTGTGAGTCTTAAACGTTACCATTCTGCCAGCCCGTACCATTATATTTTTGCTAAAATATATTCATAGAATAATATATTTATGACGAGCTCTTTTCAGAATATGCTCAACGTAGTTCTTCCACATATTTGCAAATATAATGCAAAAGCAATAAAGGTCATTATTTTCTAATACTGGTGTTAGCAATATTTAAGCATGACGCACGTTCTTTTGTATCGACATAGGTTAAAAAAACAATGTGACGTTAATACTTCGTTAGAAAACAATTATTTTTACAATTAACGAGGGTAGACGACATGCACGCGCATGTATGGGGATAATAAGTGTCTGTTGTGTCTGCTTGTGTATTTTACTTGGTGCATTACGTGCGTCATCTGAGATTAATTGAAGTGTAGAGGTTTCAATAAGAACTAATTAAATTTTGGTTTATATAACATCAAAATTATAATGGTTTTATCTAAAGTTTATTTGTATTTTAATTTCGTAATTACATACGAATTAAGATTGCAAAGCGCGCTTGTAGGGTCACGCGCACACACGTTCATTGATTATTTTTAAGATGTTTTAAAGACCACATGTGAATGAAGCGATTAAACAAAGTGCTTCAAAGTACCTCAGTACGTTAGGAACCATTCTCAGTGAAGTAACAGACGTGAGGAGGAATCCTGCTATCGAAGACTAAAGAAGAAATGGACTTAAGATCTACCAGAATTGTATATTATACTATTAGGTAACAGAAAAAGATACCTGAGTCAAATAAGGCCAAATCATCCTGTAGGAAGTCAGATAGTGTCTCTCTTAGTTACTACCAGTTTGAAGTTAAATCAAAAAACGGAACCCGCCCTCGTATCTGTAGGCTATAGTTCGGTGGTATTTGTCACCATGCAAGGTAGGCATGCATGATTACGATGAAACTTTGGTGAGTTGTTGTGTGCGCGCCCGCGAAGGTTTCTGACAAAAAAAAAGAATATTTGTTTGTTTGTTTGTTTGTTCGTCTTCTATGCGTTCCTATACCATTCATCCGATTACGATGAAACTTTGGTGAGTTCTTGTGCGCGCGCCCGCGAATGTTTCTGAAAATAAAAATTCTAAATTGACATTGGCAGAATCATCGAGTTCACGATGGAGCCATTATATTAAAAAAAATATATATACATATATCCTTTAAAGTGGCGCGCTACCGGATTCCGGCAGGTATCAAATTACCGGCTCCCAGTCGACTTTAAGCTATTCTTACGCTCAGTGAAACAGGTCGAGTCTTACTTTGGCCCATCGTAATATTTTAACCATATCGAGAATATCAGTGAGGCATAATTTGTGCCAGATATTAAAAAAGATTAGTTTTGTCTTTGCGGCCCGCGCCATTGACGGCCATTAATTAGTTTAAAGTGTATAAACATTGTGTTTTAAAGTGGTTAAGTGACGTTCTTTGTTTAAAAACTGTTAAAAGGTACGTAATTTATTTGTACGTAGATTGTAAACTGTGTTCTATTTATTTGATACAGAGGTTTTTATAGCGAAAATCTCAAGTTTTCAACATTTTTATTATGGTTACCAATTAGCAGCAAATATATCCTACAGGTAGTAAATTAAATACGGATTCCAAAAAGGTATGGTTATTAGGTAGTTACATGAAAAATTTAAGTGTTTTACCTCAGTATAGCAAAAATTTGCTAACTTTGCAAATTTTGGCGCCAAATATATAAAAATTAATGTTTGTTTGTTTGTGTGTGTTCGTCTTCTATGCGTTCCTATAACGTTCATCCGATTTCGATGAAACTTTGGTGAGTTGTGCGCACGCCCGCGAAGGTTTCTGACAAAAAAAATATCGGTATGGAGAACCATACATGACTTCTATGTTCTAAGATTTATATTTAAAATTATTTTCGAAATGAAATATTACCATAGAAATTACTTCTTTCTACTTACTGCTTCAGCCTTAACCACAGTACTGTGGCCACTAACGTATTCTAGGGACGTATACCACCTCACGTTATCGGACTCGATTTTCACTGATGATGGAAGTCGATGGCATTGCCGAAACGTCTGGTTTTGTAGAAAACATTGGACTACGGCCAAACATCCCGGGAAGGAATTTTAACAAAAACTATTTCTTTGTTGCCGATAACGTTGTACATATATATATATATATTGTAACGTCACAGAACGTTCCATAAAGGAAATTATTTGCATAGTAATTTATCATAAGAGGAAAGTGAGGTGAACAGTATCGAACCCAAGTAATCCGAAAAATTTTGTAATATTGTCTGATAATTACATTAACATGAAAAAACGACGAGACTATGACTAAGACTCAAACCCCATATATATAATTTAAGTGAAGAACAGTGTAAAACTAATAATATACTATAAGAGAGACAGATAATATCAGAAATAACTAAAATGAGGTCATTACTTATTAAGAATTGTAACTCTGAATAGGGTATAAAAAACTATTGTATCTATTGGACGAGATCCATTATTATACTTTGTAATATAAATAAAATAAATGTATTAAATGATTTGAATACATTATTAAAAAGGATGTAAGTTAAAATAAAAAAATATATAAATGTTATGACAAAAAATCTATGTTTAGGAGCTGAGTCAATCACTCAGATTTTATGTGAAAATTAATTATTATAGAATTAATATAAAAACTATATGTAAATGTCAATTAGACAAAGACGAACAAATTATCTTAAATAGAGAAAGCTGTAAATTCATTAGAAATCAATTAAAATAGCCAAAAACAGTATTAACTGAAAACATGTGATGGACCTATAATATTGTAATATTTATGAATTTAATGTTGACAAAATGCATCCAAATTGTATTATAAAGTTGAAATACAATATAATGTGACTATACTTATATATTTGACCAACTAAAACACTTTAACAGTCGAGTTAGGAAACTATTTACCTATACCATACCAGGCTGAGGCCAAAAACAATCACAAAAAAGAGTCATATTTGACAGAATAATTGCAGAATATTAGCAAAAATAAAGGAAAAAGGTACAATCCTATAGTGTACTATAGAAACAAACTTACTCAGTTGAAAACAAGCTTAATTCTTAAAGGATTTGAAATATGAGAGTGAAATTTGTCACACCAAGAAAATGAATCACTTATGCAAACCAATATGATGCTAAGTAATCTTACAGTAAAAATAATATGTATCAGGATAAACCATGTATTACCAAGGATAAACAATGTAACAAACTCTCAGTGAATGCCCAAAAAATCCCATATATGATACCGAAAAAAGACAAATTATTGTAAAGAACCAGTGACAAAAACATAAGCCATATGTAAGGCCTATACAAAACTGAACTCATTTATATGTTATATGTGTTAATATTTGTTTATTTTGTTATAAAAAGATAATTATGTTATTCATTAATGTTGTAGCAAGAACCAAACAACTTCACAACATTTTTATAAGTAGAAAATTGGAATTTTATGGAAACATTCCAAGGTAAGAGTTGTATTTTATGTTATTTTATTAGAGTTAATTTGTTCAAAACCAATCGTAATTAGTATCACTAGATTCAGTTGAAAGCAGAGAATCCAAAAATAGTAATGGCATGCAGATTGTAAGTAGTTATGTAAAATTGTTTGACAAATACCAGAATAATTTCAGTAATATCCTTTAGTGTGAAGAATAAGTTTTTGTTCTAAAGCTTCTACGGAAGTCAAATTTGTTCCATGATGTTCCATTTGATTATTCTCGAACGTTCTAGAAGGAATTTTTAATCAAAAATACCGGAAGTTCATGTCAAAAAAAATTAAAACAATGCCCCTTACAGAGTATAAAAGGAAGACGAAATTTGACCAAAAAACACTTTATGCTTTGAATCCAGAAGAGATACATCACTCACGAAACTGATCATCACATCCGAGGCGAAATCGAAGAACGAGAATTCGATACGAGAACACCGAAAGGCTTTTCCCGTACATGACAAAAGACTGAACTAACCTCTACAAGGAGTATACGCCAACGTGTTGTTGAATAGAGCAGCAACACGCCATATTTAATAGAACGCACGCAGCCAGAATACTAGCGACCCTGAAAAGGACCAAATTTTAATAGAGAATCAATTCTGCTGGTATTCGCTAAGACAAACTGACTTTGACAAAATTCCCAAAACAATTACTGACACAAGCCTTTCAACGTTGAATCTGGAACTAGCGCTGCGACGGCCGAATCGAGAAACCACGCAGACAGCTGATCACCGCCGGCAGAATTCAAAGCATAAATTCAGTGCGAAACTTATTTCAATCGTGCGGAGTTTTAAAAACCGTATTTTGTCTTACAAATAATTATCAGTGCACGAGGAACGTCTACACGAAGAGGCAAGATTGGAAACGTCCCCAAGAGAAGTGTCCAGTGCAAGAAATAATTACCCACCGGAACGTGAGTTGTTCAAAAGTTAAAGTCATTTTTACCTGGTATCATTTGTCACACAGTTGTACTACACATGTCACACACCTTCAAATCACACAATTTTTGTAAAGCATCCTATTGATTTGTCTTGGTAGTTCAAAGGAGTCACGTCCTGAGTATAAAGATTTTTCATACACTAAACTCATGCTTTTCAACTGAGTAAATAAAATATTTATTAACCGATACTTGATTGAAAAAACTTGTCAATAATAATTTTTTGTAACTCTGCAATTTTATTTAATACGAGTGTTAGTCCTTCAGACGATTTTAAGGTTCATTAAACATACGTTATTTTCAAATTCAAACTGTCTTGTTCACATTTTTTCATAGAATTAATTTAACAACTAAGAAATCAAAATTTAATTTTAATAATAATAATAATTTCTTGGAACAAAATATCCAAGTGGCGCCCACATACACATAGTAGCTTAAGTTGTTTTGCAGGACGACATCATCGCAGAGGAACCAGTCATCAGTAAGTATCAAAAGTGCGCGGAGTGTAACACCCGACATATAACAACACAAACAGCATACACAATCTTTCTATTTTATAAATTGGCAGCCCAACTAGTGCGGCTTGAAAGGAAAGGAACAAGCCCGGCAACTATCAACAAATCAAGATGCCGCTACCAAAAGGAAAAAAGGTGAAGAAAAATGTAGAACCCGAATTAAGTGTGGAAGATGGAGAGGCAGTCCAAGTCGAGGAAATAGAAATAGAACCGCCCACACTAGAGATCGAAAGACCAATACAAACGGGAGATGAACTAGAGGAACAAACGGGAGAAGGACCCATACAAATGGGAGACCAAACAGAGAGACCCGAACCAGAAAAAGCAACGGGAAACATCGACATGAATGTAATAATGACGATGTTCCAAAGAATGGAAGAAACGATAATAGGATCTCTAAGGGAAGATAAGAAGGAGAATAAAAAAATAGACAGGAAGACAAGGCAGAAATAAAAGGAAGTATAGAATCCCTGAGAAAAGATAGACAGGAAGATAAGGAGGAATTAAACAAAAAAGTAGAATCTTTAAGGGAGTATATAACGGATAAGATCGATGACAATGGAAAAAGTTGGAGCTATTTCAGGAGGAAAATAAAAAATGTATAGAGTCCCTGAAAAAGGAAATTAGCACAAATTACGAAACAGTAAACAAAAAGATCGATGATAGTAAAATCGACAGTGACAGGAAGGTCGAGACAATGGAGAAACAGTTAGAAAAGTTGCAGGAAGGAAATAATACCCGTTTTGAAACAATAGAGGAAAGAACCGTAGAGATAAAACAAGACGTTCGAACTCTTGATAACAAAGTAAGACAAAACCGAGACGAAATCATGCAGGAGGTAGGAGAAGTCCGGAAAGACGTTAGCGAGAGAATACAAAGAACGTATGACATAGCTAACAGGGTGGACGAGCAAATAAACACTAATAGAAATAACATACAGGAAATAGATCAGAGGGAGAAAAACCTGCAGGAAAGATTAGAATCGCTGAGGGACACACCGATATTGAATACCCATACGTGTCATAGCGAGAACAGGGAGGTAATTAACTTCCAAAATTATAGCCGGAACCCTATGGAATTCTTAGAGAGGATGGAAGAGTTCATTGAAAGAAATAGAGAAACAAGATGGGATAGAATAAGTGAAATGTTAGACGAAACGTTCCGAAATACGAGGGATAATTGGTGGATAGCGGTACGACCCGAAATAACAAACTTAGTCGAATTCAAACGCCAATTCAAAGAAAAGTATTGGTCAGAAACAGCGCAAAACAAAGTGAAAATGGACATATTTTACAGAAAATACGACGCGCCCAATGGACAATCTCCAACATCTTATTTCCTGGGAAAGATATGTTTGGCACGAAAGTTGATACCGCCAATCCCGGAAGAATGTTTGGTGAGACAGTTAGCTGGACATTATAGCTACGGTATTAAAGATGCCCAATTGTACCAACAACTTAGTAAAATTACTGATCTAGCTAAGCTATTAGAAAACTGTGAGTCTGCTGGAAGGTTCCAAGACTACCAACCCCCCAGTCGTAAAGTAGACTATAATAATTGTAACAACGGACCAAACCGGAATGGAGGTGGAAATGGTAATAATTTTAACCCGAATAGCCAGAACAATAGTACCCCACCAAATAGCCGAAATAATAACAATCAAGGTCCAAACAACCGTAACCATCCGGGACTAAACCGAAATAATTACCCCGAAAATAATTACAATAGAAATTACAATCAAGGAAATAGTTATCGCGGCAATAATTATAGAGGGAATAATTATAGTCAGGGAAATAATTATCGGAATGGAGGTAATCAAGGAGGAGGTGATAGGAGGAATCAGGAGTATAGACCCCAGGTAAACTATACGATGGCCTATAATCAACGACCATGCCAACCCAATTTACCGACTTACGTGTATTACCCACAGCAGACGGAAGGTAACCAGAGTAATACAACGAATAGCCGACCTATTAGTGGTAACCCCGAGGTTAGACAAGAACCACGAACAAGTCAGCAACCCAATGTTCCGGGAAACCGAGCAGATGAGACAGATGACCATTTAGACTATCCTATCATAATACAATAGAGGAGTCACCGTACACAGTTATGTTCGAAAGACCACCACCACGGGAAATAAAGGAGATTATTAGTTTTCCCAGCGAACTTGAATACCAACTTGAAGGAACCAAATTTTATAATAGCGTATTAGAAAAAACGGAACAGCAACGGAAGAAATATATTCAATCCCAACCAAAGGCAATTAAGTATAAGGTAGGAGAAAAGGAGAAAAAGGAATAGAGATTATTAATAAAAATAAATAAAAATACGAGAAGGACACCTTCCACCAAAGGCAAGTATATATATATATATAAGATATAAATTTATTTCCAATAGCCGACATCATCGCAGAGGAACCAGTCATCAGTAAGTATCAAAAGTGCGCGGAGTGTAACACCCGACATATAACAACACAAACAACATACACAATCTTTCTATTTTATAATATATATAAAATATGCATAAAATTAATGGCTTGTATAAGTTAATGTTTGATCTCCATTAAGTAGTGCTCAAGTTTCCAAAGTTTTAATATTATGATGTCCGTAATTAAAACATCAGAGCACGTTTAGTGTGTATGAGGGTACACCGTGGACAAAAATTTTCAACATTTCCTATTGAGCGTTGCTTAGAGTAAAGCTGCGAATCTACAGTGTACGTTTCACAGAACAAACACGCGGAAAAGAAGGAGGGCTCCGAAGTCACTCATGGACCCTCAGCATCTTGCAGAGGGTTCATTCCCTAAAGACGAAAAGTCTGTCTATGAATCGTTCCTCTGTAAACACGTGCAGTTACACTGCCCAGCGATCCACAGGAAGCAAATCGCTATCCACGCTGGACACTTTTTCGGCTTGCACGCGTTGTGTTGGTGCGGGTTTCGGCACTTTCCATTTAAAAAGCGTGCAAATGTAAGAAAATAAACATGAATGAGGTCAGAAATAACGCGAATTTTGTGTGTGTGTGTGTGTGTGTGTGTGTGTGTGTGTGTGTGTGTTCCCTGCCTTTTTACTTCCATATTCCTTAAGGAATGGAAGTATGGTGATGGCAAAAAAAATCGTGTTCGAGATTATTGCAGATTCTGATTCTACTACACTCAAAACATGAAAAAAAGTCGTTTTCCGAAAAGTGTCTGTGTGTCTGTCTGTCTATCTGTCTGTCTGTCTGTGTGTCTATCTGTCTGTCTGTCTGTCTGTAGATTTTTTTTCTATGGCAAACGATAACTGCCGCAAATTCAAACAGAATCAAATAATTTTTTGCATACAGCCCGGTTTTGCAGAGTTCTCGCGACCTATTGTTTTTGGTGAAGATCGGTTGAGGGAAAGGGGTAGTTTACCGGCAACGGTTTTTTTTTAGCAAGGGTAATTTTGTTTGTTTGGCAAACAATAACAGCCGCAAATTCAAACAGAATCAAATAATGTTTCGCAAACAGCCCTGAATTGTAGAGTTCTCAAGACCTATTGTTTTTGGTGAAGATCGGTTAAGGGAAAGGGGTAGTTTACCTGTAACGTTTTATGTTTTAACAAGGGTATTTCCTATGGCAAACGATAACAGCCGCAAATTCAAACAGAATGAAAAGATTATTTGCATACAGCCCTAAATTGTAGAGTTCTCAAGACCCTTTGTTTTTGGTGAACATCGGTTAAGGGAAAGGGGTAGTTTACCAACAACGTTTTTTTAACAAGGGTATTTTCTATGGCAAACGATAACAGCCGCAAATTCAAACAGAATCAAATAATTTTCTGCATACAGCCCTGATTTGTAAAGTACTCAAGACCTATTGTTTTTGGTGAAGATCGGTTGAGGGGAAGGGGTAGTTTACCAGCAACGTTTTTTATCATGCGTATTTTCTATGGCAAACGACAACTGCCGCAAATACAAACAGAATCAAATAATTTTTTGCATACAGCCCTGATTTGTAGAGTACTCGCGACCTATTGTTTTTGGTGAAGATCGGTTGAGGGGAAGGGGTAGTTTACCTGCAACGGTTTTTTTTATCAAGGGAAATTTTTTTTTTTTGGCAAACGATAACAGCCGCAAATTCAAACAGAATCAAATAATGTTTCGCATACAGCCCTGAATTGTAGATTTCTCAAGACCTATTGTTTTTGGTGAAGATCGGTTGAGGGAAAGGGGTAGTTTACCTGCAACGTTTTTTTAACAAGGGTATTTTCTATGGCAAACGATAACAGCCGCAAATTCAAACAGAATCAAATAATGTATTGCATACAGTCCTGATGTGTAGAGTACTCAAGACCTATTGTTTTTGGTGAAGATCGGTTAAGGGGAAGGGGTAGTTTACCTGCAACGTTTTTTTATCAAGCGTATTTTCTATGGCAAACGATAACAGCCGCAAATTCAAACAGAATCAAATAATTTTTTGCATACGTCCCTGAATTGTAGAGGTCTCAATGACTTTCGATTTTGGTGAAGATCGGTTAAGGGGAAGGGGTAGTTTACCTGCAACCTTATACGTTTTAACAAGAGTAAAGTACTTGTTTACTTCCATATTCCTTAAGGAATGGAAGTATGGTGATGGCAAAAAAAATCGTGTTCGAGATTATTGCAGATTCTGATTCTACTATACTCAAAACATGAAAAAAAGTCGTTTTCCGAAAAGTGTCTGTGTGTGTGTCTGTCTGTCTGTGGGTCTGTCTGTCTGTCTGTCTGTAGATTTTTTTTCTATGGCAAACGATAACTGCCGCAAATTCAAACAGAATCAAATAATTTTTTGCATACAGCCCGGTTTTGCAGAGTTCTCGCGACCTATTGTTTTTGGTGAAGATCGGTTGAGGGAAAGGGGAAGTTTACCTGCAACGGTTTTTTTTTAGCAAGGGTAATTTTGTTTGTTTGGCAAACGATAACAGCCGCAAATTCAAACAGAATCAAATAATGTTTCGCATACAGCCCTGAATTGTAGAGTTCTCAAGACCTTTTGTTTTTGGTGAAGATCGGTTAAGGGAAAGGGGTAGTTTACCAACAACGTTTTTTTAACAAGGGTATTTTTTATGGCAAACGATAACAGCCGCAAATTCAAACAGAATCAAATAATTTTCTGCATACAGCCCTGATTTGTAGAGTACTCAAGACCTTTTGTTTTTGGTGAAGATCGGTTGAGGGGAAGGGGTAGTTTACCAGCAACGTTTTTTATCATGCGTATTTTCTATGGCAAACGACAACTGCCGCAAATTCAAACAGAATCAAATAATTTTTTGCATACAGCCCTGATTTGTAGAGTACTCGCGACCTATTGTTTTTGGTGAAGATCGGTTGAGGGGAAGGGGTAGTTTACCTGCAACGGTTTTTTTTATCAAGGGAAATTTTTTTTTTTTGGCAAACGATAACAGCCGCAAATTCAAACAGAATCAAATAATGTTTCGCATACAGCCCTGAATTGTAGATTTCTCAAGACCTATTGTTTTTGGTGAAGATCGGTTGAGGGAAAGGGGTAGTTTACCTGCAACGTTTTTTTAACAAGGGTATTTTCTATGGCAAACGATAACAGCCGCAAATTCAAACAGAATCAAATAATGTATTGCATACAGTCCTGATTTGTAGAGTACTCAAGACCTATTGTTTTTGGTGAAGATCGGTTAAGGGGAAGGGGTAGTTTACCTGCAACGTTTTTTTATCAAGCGTATTTTCTATGGCAAACGATAACAGCCGCAAATTCAAACAGAATCAAATAATGTTTTGCATACGTCCCTGAATTGTAGAGGTCTCAATGACTTTCGATTTTGGTGAAGATCGGTTAAGGGGAAGGGGTAGTTTACCTGCAACCTTATACGTTTTAACAAGAGTAAGGTACTTGAAAATTTATTTAAACTTTTTGAAACAATGGTAATTGTTAAAAATAAAATAATTTTGTTGCCAGGCAATAAAATTATAATTTTTTCATTTTAATGTAATATAATATTTTTCATTTAATACAGCAATAAAAAGGCAGGTAAGACACAGCCTGGCTGTTTGGCTGAAAATGATTTTAAATATAAATCTTAGAATATGGAAGTCATGTATGGTTCTCCATACCGATATTTATTCCGGTAACATAATAATAAAATGGAAACGTAAACATTACATAATTGAGATATGCTTGCCTGCCACGAACGATATATTTTCACCCATACATGATTTACACTAAAATGAAAAAATTATAATTTTATTGCCTGGCAACAGAATTATTTTATTTTTAACAATTACCATTGTTTGAAAAAGTTTAAATGAATTTTCAAGTACTTTACTGTTGTTAAAACGTAAAAGGTTGCAGGTAAACTACCCCCTCCCCTTAATCGATCTTCACCAAAATCAAAAGTCCTTGAGATCTCTACAATTCAGTGACGTATGCAAAACATTATTTGATTCTGTTTGAATTTGCGGCTGTTATCGTTTGCCATAAAAAATTACCCTTGATAAAAAAACGTTGCAGGTAAACTACCCCTTCCCCTCAACCGATCTTCACCAAAAACAATAGATCTTGAGTACTCTACAAATCAGGGCAGTATGCAAAAAATTATTTGATTCTGTTTGAATTTGCGGCTGTTATCGTTTGCCATAGGAAATACCTTTGTTCAAACATAAAACGTTGCAGGTAAACTACCCCTTTCCCTTAACCGATCTTCACCAAAAACAATAGGTCTTGAGAACTCTACAATTCAGGGCTGTATGCGAAACATTATTTGATTTTGTTTGAATTTGCGGCTGTTATCGTTTGCAAAAATAATTTACCCTTGATAAAAAAAACCGTTGCAGGTAAACTACCCCTTTCCCTCAACCGATCTTCACCAAAAACAATAGGTCGTGAGTAGTCTACAAATCAGGACAGTACGAAAAAATTATTTCATTCTGTTTGAATTTGCGCCAGTTATCGTTTGCCATAGGAAATACCCTTGTTAAAACATAAAACGTTGCAGGTAAACTACCCATTTCCCTTAACAGATCTTCACCAAAAACAATAGGTCTTCAGAACTCTACAATTCAGGGCTGTATGCGAAACATTTGATTCTGTTTGAATTTGCGGCTGTTATCGTTTGCCAAATAAAAAATTACCCTTGATAAAAAAAACCGTTACTGGTAAACTACCCCTTTCCCTCAACCGATCTTTACCAAAAACAACATGTCTTGAGAACTCTACAATTCAGGCCTGTATGCGAAACATTATTTGATTCTGTTTGAATTTGCGGCTGTTATCGTTTGCCAAAAAAAAATTATCCTTGATAATAAAAACCGTTGCAGGTAAACTACGCCTTTCCCTCAACCGATCTTCACCAAAAACAATAGGTCGTGAGTACTCTACTAATCAGGACTGTACGAAAAAAATTATTTGATTCTGTTTGAATTTGCGCCAGTTATCGTTTCCCATAGGAAAAAAATCTACAGACACACAGATAGACAGACAGACACACAGACACTTTTCGAAAAACGACTTTTTTTTCATGTTTTGAGTGTAGTACAATCAGAATCTGCAATAATCTCGAAAACTTTTTTTTTCAAATTTTTACCCCCCTCTTTCAAATTTTTATGCTTTATAAAAAACTAAAATTTTTTTTTTTTTGAAAGAGGGGCCACTAGTTATTTAAAACTAGGCGGAAGGCCTAAAGAAGCAAAAATGCGCTGGGTCCAGTGAGACGGGACTTGCAATTAAAACTCGCTTTCACCCAAGTATAAGTCTTTATTATTTCCAATTTAAAATTTTTTTTTGTTTTTAGCCAAATTCTTTTAACCGCAATATAAATTTAGTATAATTTAAAAATTACATTTAAAAAAAAATTCTCCAATCCACTCTTTGACCTCATACCATTAATATTCAATTATAACATGTATAACATTATATACATTAATATACAACATACAATGTATCATTCTTCAAAAAAAATTTTGTAACATCCACTTCCCCAAAATAGCATAACAATGTAATGTAGAAACCCTTTTGCAATCTTTAAACATCCTTAAAATATACATATATAAAATACCACCTAAACTCAACATCATATAAATTATTCAAATACCCCCTTTATAATCCAACATCTAGTATCACAGTGCAATTGCTTCCATGTCTCTTAAATATTTATAATAATATAGTTGCATAATATACCCCCCTGACATCAAGAATACATAATTGACATGCACATAAGATACGAATACAATTAATCTACATACATCAATACACATAGAAAAAAATATATATATATACCACACACACACACACACACATGTTCACCTGGCAGACAGCCTATATATTTTCATAATACCGCACGGGAATGTGGAAAACCCCTGTATCAGTCATCAAGACCCCCCCCCCCAGACTACAGTAATCAGTTCAAGAGCCCAGCAAGCCTTAAAAACTTCTCATTTAAGAAAAACAAAATCCATTAACTCGTTAAGAGTATAACTGAGTTAAAACAAAACGAAATAATTACAAGAATTCAAAATGTCCAAATTCAAATTGGCAAGACAGCCAGAAGAACTCTTAGGTTATAATGCATAATAAAAAAATTTCGGTTTCGTTCCCAAATAGTAAGGTGCCATCACAAGGTCAACATGGCTGTACGGTTTTACAAATGGTAATTTCTCACTTTCTTTCATGTTTTTACAAAAATACCAAAAATTGAGCGAAAAACCCAGTGGGACGTAACCACCGGAAAATAACATAGAAACTGAGGCTGATCTTATAACTTTACATTTATAACTGAAGTAGTGAGAAACTGATAGTGTAATTATATATAAAAACTCAACCATTCATGCACTGGGTATGGCAGTAGAAAAAAATAAAGAATTTACTTATTAAAAAATTATTAAACAGCCAAAAATAAATTTTATAAAATGTAAAATCTATGGACTGAACCTAATAAAACATATATGATAAGGCATTCACAGAGAACCCATATGAATCAATAACATTCAGATTCCACACACTTTTACTGTTTAAAAGAGGTATAACATCAAATCGCCGGACACATGGCCCCGTCTGGGTTTACACTTATTCTGGGGGCGTAAGCATTCGTAAAGTAAAACTGATAAAGTTTGTAACCCTAATGTCCCGCTGGACTTGTGCACAATCGAAAATCTAACTGGAGTTATTCCGTGAATAATGTCACAAGGTATTAGTTGCAGAGGCCAAAAATATTTTTAAGGCATAAATATCACCTGCTTATAGTCCGCAACTGATCTCGTGGGTATTGTGGCGTGTCGTCCATTTCTTCCTCCCGGCGGCCAGGACAGGAGAGTAGTTGTGTTTATGGCATTGGTGGCAGTTGTTCAGCCACACCTGGAGCGAATCAAATTCTCGTCTTAGTCAGGAACCCGGAGAGTCACATAGCGTTTATCTATCCATAGGAATAGGCATTTTACAAGGATCCAAAAATCTCAAAGCAGCCGGAAGTACACGGACTGTAGACGCCAAGTGCCGAACGTGAACAGAATCAGCTTGCAACGAAAACCCAACCTTGCCGCCTCGCTCCCAGAGCGCGCGCGGATCAGCATAGCGAACGTATTGGTAACGTGGTACGCACAGCTACGCTAATTAATTAACAAATACGGTGATGCCTGTCATATCGTTAACTATTAGAAAACAGCCGGGTTTTTTGCCAAAACTCGGCACACCATACTTCCATTTCCTTAAGGAACATGGAAGTAAATATCGGTATGGAGAATCATACATGACTTCCATGTTCTAAGATTTATATTTAAAATCATATTCGAAATGAAATATTTCCATAGAAACTACGTCTTTCTACTTATTGCTTCAGCATTAACTACAGTACTGTGGTTACTAACGTATACCACCTCACGTTTTCGCACTCGATTTTCACCGATGATGGGAGTCGATGGCACTGCCGAAAAGTCTGGTTTTGCAGAAAACATTGGACTACGGCTAAAGAGCCCGGGAAGCAATTTTAACTAAAAACTACTTCTTTGTTGCCGATAACGTAGTACACATATAAACAATTCTCCCCTCCACCATCAACTATAATTTTTAATAATAGAAAATTGCCCCTACCCCGTTCACCTAACCTCTTCATTTATAGATATTTCATCTACGTTTCTACAGTGGATTACTATGAGCTTCTTCTCAGGATACTTTGTTTATCAAAACTAAGTACTTTACTCTTGTAAAATCATAAAATGTTTCAGGTAAACTACCCCTTTCTCTTAACCGATCTTCTTCAAAATCAATAAACCTTCCGACCTCTACAATTCAGGGATGCATGCAAAAAAATATTTGATTCTGTTTGAATGTGCGGCAGTTATCGTTCGTCATGGAAACATTTTCGTTCGTCATGGAAACATTTCTCTTGTTACAACATAAAATGTTTCTGGTAAACTACCCCTTTCCCTTAACCGATCTTCACCAAAATCAATAGCCCTCTGCAACTCAGGGGGTGCAAAAAAATATTTGATTCTCATTGAATTTTCGGCAGTTATCGTTCGTCATAAAAAAATTACCCTTTTTAAAACATAAAACGTTGCTGATAAACTACCCCTTCCCTTAACCGATCTTCAACAAAATCAACAGACCTTTGAGATCTCTTTAGTTCAAAAAGGTATGGAAAAACCTAGTTGATTCTGTTTGAATTTACGGCAGTTATCGTTCGTCATATAAAAAATTACCCTTGTTAAAACATAAACCGTTGCAGGTAAACTACCCCTTTCCCTTAACCGATCTTCACCAAAAACGACAGATCTTGTGTACACTACATTTCAGGCCTGTATGCAAACAATTATTTGATTCTGTTTGAATTTGCCGCTGTTATCGTTTGCCATAGAAAATATCCTTGATAAAACATAAAACGTTGCTGGTAAACTACCCTATTCCATTAACCGATCTTCACCAAAAACAATAGATCTTCAGGACTCTGCAATTCAGGGCTGTATGCAAAACATTAGTTGATTCTCTTTGAATTTACGGCAGTTATCGTTCGTCATAGAAAAAATACTCTTGTTAAAACATAAAACGTTGCCGGTAAACTACCCCTTTCCCTTAACCGATCTCCACCAACACCAATAGGTATTGAGAACTCTACAATACAGGGCTGTATGCAAAACATCATTTGATTCTGTTTGAATTTGCGGCTGTTATCGTTTACCATAGAAAAAAATTACCCTTGATAAAAAACCGTTGCTGGTAAACTACCCCTTTCCCTTAACCGATCTTCACCAAAAACGATAGGTCTTGAGAACTCTACAATTCAGGGCTGTATGTAAAATATTATATGATTTTGTTTGAATTTGCGGCTGTTATCCTTTGCCATACAAAATACCCTTGATAAAACAAAAACGTGGCTGGTAAACTACCCCTTTCCCTTAAACGATCTTCACCAAAACATATAGGTCTTTAGTACTCAAGAAATCAGGGCTGTATGCAAAAACGTATTTGATTCTGTTTGAATTTGCCGCTGTTATCGTTTGCCATAGAAAATACCCTTTTAAAACATAAAACGTTGCAGGTAAACTACCTCTTTCCCTTAACCGATCTTCACCAAAACCAAAAGGTCTTGAGAACTCTACAATTCAGGGCAGCATGCAAAACATTATTTGATTATGTTTGATTTTGCGGCTGTTATCGTTTGCCATAAAAAATACCCTTGTTAAAACATAAAACTTTGCTGGTAAACTACCCCTTTCCCTTAACCGATCTTTACCAAAATCAACAGATCTTGAGAACTCTACAATTCAGTGCTGTATGCGAAACATTATTTGATTCTGTTTGAATTTGCGGCTGTTATCGTTTGCCAAACAAACAAAATTACCCTTGATAAAAAAAAACCGTTGCAGGTAAACTACCCCTTTCCCTCAACCGATCTTCACCAAAAACAATAGGTCGCGAGTACTCTAGAAATAAGGGCTGTATGCGAAACATTATTTGATTCTGTTTGAATTTGCGGCTGTTATCGTTTGCCATAAAAAAACTCTATAGACAGACAGACATACAGACACACACAGAGACACTTTTCGAAAAACGACTTTTTTTCATGCTTTGAGTGTAGTACAATCAGAATCTGCAATAAACTCGAACACGATTTTTTTTGCCATCACCATACTTCCATCTCCTTAAGGAACATGGAAGTAAAATATCGGTATGGAGAACCATACATGACTTCCATATTCTAAGACTTATAATCTGAAATATGCTTGCCTGCCAAGCACGATATATTTTCTAATATATACATAATTTACATTAAAATGAAAAAATTATAATTTTATTGCCTGGCAACAAAATTATTTTATTTTTAACAATTACCATTGTTTGAAAAAGTTTAAATGAATTTTCAAGTACTTTACTCTTGTTAAAACGTAAAATGTTGCAGGTAAACTACCCCTTCCCCTTAACCGATCTTCACCAAAATCTAATGGCCTTGAGTCCTCTACAATTCACGTATGTATGCAAAAAATGATTTGATTCTGTTTGAATTTGCGGCAGTTATCGTTTGCCATAGAAAATACGCTATATAACAAACGTTGCTGGTAAACTACCCCTTCCCCTTAACCGATCTTCACCAAAATCTAATGGCCTTGAGTCCTCTACAATTCACGTATGTATGCAAAAAATGATTTGATTCTGTTTGAATTTGCGGCAGTTATCGTTTGCCATAAAAAATACCCTTGTTAAAAAAACGTTGTTGGTAAACTACCCCTTTCCCTTAACCGATCTTCACCAAAAACAAAAGGTCTTGAGAACTCTACAATTCAGGGCTGTATGCGAAACATTATTTGATTCTGTTTGAATTTGCGGCTGTTATCGTTTGCCAAACAAACAAAATTACCCTTGCTAAAAAAAAACCGTTGCAGGTAAACTTCCCCTTTCCCTCAACCGATCTTCACCAAAAACAATAGGTCGCGAGAACTCTGCAAAACCGGGCTGTATGCAAAAAATTATTTGATTCTGTTTGAATTTGCGGCAGTTATCGTTTGCCATAGAAAAAAAATCTACAGACAGACAGACCCACAGACAGACAGACACACACACAGACACTTTTCGGAAAACGACTTTTTTTCATGTTTTGAGTATAGTAGAATCAGAATCTGCAATAATCTCGAACACGATTTTTTTTGCCATCACCATACTTCCATTCCTTAAGGAATATGGAAGTAAACAAGTACTTTACTCTTGTTAAAACGTATAAGGTTGCAGGTAAACTACCCCTTCCCCTCAACCGATCTTCACTAAAATCGAAAGTCATTGAGACCTCTACAATTCAGGGACGTATGCAAAAAATTATTTGATTCTGTTTGAATTTGCGGCTGTTATCGTTTGCCATAGAAAATACGCTTGATAAAAAAACGTTGCAGGTAAACTACCCCTTCCCCTTAACCGATCTTCACCAAAAACAATAGGTCTTGAGTACTCTACAAATCAGGACTGTATGCAATACATTATTTGATTCTGTTTGAATTTGCGGCTGTTATCGTTTGCCATAGAAAATACCCTTGTTAAAAAAACGTTGCAGGTAAACTACGCCTTTCCCTCAACCGATCTTCACCAAAAACAATAGGTCGTGAGTACTCTACTAATCAGGACTGTACGAAAAAAATTATTTGATTCTGTTTGAATTTGCGCCAGTTATCGTTTCCCATAGGAAAAAAATCTACAGACACACAGATAGACAGACAGACACACAGACACTTTTCGAAAAACGACTTTTTTTTCATGTTTTGAGTGTAGTACAATCAGAATCTGCAATAATCTCGAATACTTTTTTTTTGCCATCACCATTGACCCCTCTTTCAAATTTTTATGCTTTATAAAAAACTAAAATTTTTTTTTTTTTGAAAGAGGGGCCACTAGTTATTTAAAACTAGGCGGAAGGCCTAAAGAAGCAAAAATGCGCTGGGTCCAGTGAGACGGGACTTGCAATTAAAACTCGCTTTCACCCAAGTATAAGTCTTTATTATTTCCAATTTAAAATTTTTTTTTGTTTTTAGCCAAATTCTTTTAACCGCAATATAAATTTAGTATAATTTAAAAATTACATTTAAAAAAAAATTCTCCAATCCACTCTTTGACCTCATACCATTAATATTCAATTATAACATGTATAACATTATATACATTAATATACAACATACAATGTATCATTCTTCAAAAAAAATTTTGTAACATCCACTTCCCCAAAATAGCATAACAATGTAATGTAGAAACCCTTTTGCAATCTTTAAACATCCTTAAAATATACATATATAAAATACCACCTAAACTCAACATCATATAAATTATTCAAATACCCCCTTTATAATCCAACATCTAGTATCACAGTGCAATTGCTTCCATGTCTCTTAAATATTTATAATAATATAGTTGCATAATATACCCCCCTGACATCAAGAATACATAATTGACATGCACATAAGATACGAATACAATTAATCTACATACATCAATACACATAGAAAAAAATATATATATATACCACACACACACACACACACATGTTCACCTGGCAGACAGCCTATATATTTTCATAATACCGCACGGGAATGTGGAAAACCCCTGTATCAGTCATCAAGACCCCCCCCCCCCAGACTACAGTAATCAGTTCAAGAGCCCAGCAAGCCTTAAAAACTTCTCATTTAAGAAAAACAAAATCCATTAACTCGTTAAGAGTATAACTGAGTTAAAACAAAACGAAATAATTACAAGAATTCAAAATGTCCAAATTCAAATTGGCAAGACAGCCAGAAGAACTCTTAGGTTATAATGCATAATAAAAAAATTTCGGTTTCGTTCCCAAATAGTAAGGTGCCATCACAAGGTCAACATGGCTGTACGGTTTTACAAATGGTAATTTCTCACTTTCTTTCATGTTTTTACAAAAATACCAAAAATTGAGCGAAAAACCCAGTGGGACGTAACCACCGGAAAATAACATAGAAACTGAGGCTGATCTTATAACTTTACATTTATAACTGAAGTAGTGAGAAACTGATAGTGTAATTATATATAAAAACTCAACCATTCATGCACTGGGTATGGCAGTAGAAAAAAATAAAGAATTTACTTATTAAAAAATTATTAAACAGCCAAAAATAAATTTTATAAAATGTAAAATCTATGGACTGAACCTAATAAAACATATATGATAAGGCATTCACAGAGAACCCATATGAATCAATAACATTCAGATTCCACACGCTTTTACTGTTTAAAAGAGGTATAACATCAAATCGCCGGACACATGGCCCCGTCTGGGTTTACACTTATTCTGGGGGCGTAAGCATTCGTAAAGTAAAACTGATAAAGTTTGTAACCCTAATGTCCCGCTGGACTTGTGCACAATCGAAAATCTAACTGGAGTTATTCCGTGAATAATGTCACAAGGTATTAGTTGCAGAGGCCAAAAATATTTTTAAGGCATAAATATCACCTGCTTATAGTCCGCAACTGATCTCGTGGGTATTGTGGCGTGTCGTCCATTTCTTCCTCCCGGCGGCCAGGACAGGAGAGTAGTTGTGTTTATGGCATTGGTGGCAGTTGTTCAGCCACACCTGGAGCGAATCAAATTCTCGTCTTAGTCAGGAACCCGGAGAGTCACATAGCGTTTATCTATCCATAGGAATAGGCATTTTACAAGGATCCAAAAATCTCAAAGCAGCCGGAAGTACACGGACTGTAGACGCCAAGTGCCGAACGTGAACAGAATCAGCTTGCAACGAAAACCCAACCTTGCCGCCTCGCTCCCAGAGCGCGCGCGGATCAGCATAGCGAACGTATTGGTAACGTGGTACGCACAGCTACGCTAATTAATTAACAAATACGGTGATGCCTGTCATATCGTTAACTATTAGAAAACAGCCGGGTTTTTTGCCAAAACTCGGCACACCATACTTCCATTTCCTTAAGGAACATGGAAGTAAATATCGGTATGGAGAATCATACATGACTTCCATGTTCTAAGATTTATATTTAAAATCATATTCGAAATTAAATATTTCCATAGAAACTACGTCTTTCTACTTATTGCTTCAGCATTAACTACAGTACTGTGGTTACTAACGTATACCACCTCACGTTTTCGCACTCGATTTTCACCGATGATGGGAGTCGATGGCACTGCCGAAAAGTCTGGTTTTGCAGAAAACATTGGACTACGGCTAAAGAGCCCGGGAAGCAATTTTAACTAAAAACTACTTCTTTGTTGCCGATAACGTAGTACACATATAAACAATTCTCCCCTCCACCATCAACTATAATTTTTAATAATAGAAAATTGCCCCTACCCCGTTCACCTAACCTCTTCATTTATAGATATTTCATCTACGTTTCTACAGTGGATTACTATGAGCTTCTTCTCAGGATACTTTGTTTATCAAAATTAAGTACTTTACTCTTGTAAAATCATAAAATGTTTCAGGTAAACTACCCCTTTCTCTTAACCGATCTTCTTCAAAATCAATAAACCTTCCGACCTCTACAATTCAGGGATGCATGCAAAAAAATATTTGATTCTGTTTGAATGTGCGGCAGTTATCGTTCGTCATGGAAACATTTTCGTTCGTCATGGAAACATTTCTCTTGTTACAACATAAAATGTTTCTGGTAAACTACCCCTTTCCCTTAACCGATCTTCACCAAAATCAATAGCCCTCTGCAACTCAGGGGGTGCAAAAAAATATTTGATTCTCATTGAATTTTCGGCAGTTATCGTTCGTCATAAAAAAATTACCCTTTTTAAAACATAAAACGTTGCTGATAAACTACCCCTTCCCTTAACCGATCTTCAACAAAATCAACAGACCTTTGAGATCTCTTTAGTTCAAAAAGGTATGGAAAAACCTAGTTGATTCTGTTTGAATTTACGGCAGTTATCGTTCGTCATATAAAAAATTACCCTTGTTAAAACATAAACCGTTGCAGGTAAACTACCCCTTTCCCTTAACCGATCTTCACCAAAAACGACAGATCTTGTGTACACTACATTTCAGGCCTGTATGCAAACAATTATTTGATTCTGTTTGAATTTGCCGCTGTTATCGTTTGCCATAGAAAATATCCTTGATAAAACATAAAACGTTGCTGGTAAACTACCCTATTCCATTAACCGATCTTCACCAAAAACAACAGATCTTCAGGACTCTGCAATTCAGGGCTGTATGCAAAACATTAGTTGATTCTCTTTGAATTTACGGCAGTTATCGTTCGTCATAGAAAAAATACTCTTGTTAAAACATAAAACGTTGCCGGTAAACTACCCCTTTCCCTTAACCGATCTTCACCAACACCAATAGGTATTGAGAACTCTACAATACAGGGCTGTATGCAAAACATCATTTGATTCTGTTTGAATTTGCGGCTGTTATCGTTTACCATAGAAAAAAATTACCCTTGATAAAAAACCGTTGCTGGTAAACTACCCCTTTCCCTTAACCGATCTTCACCAAAAACGATAGGTCTTGAGAACTCTACAATTCAGGGCTGTATGTAAAATATTATATGATTTTGTTTGAATTTGCGGCTGTTATCCTTTGCCATACAAAATACCCTTGATAAAACAAAAACGTGGCAGGTAAACTACCCCTTTCCCTTAAACGATCTTCACCAAAACATATAGGTCTTTAGTACTCAAGAAATCAGGGCTGTATGCAAAAACGTATTTGATTCTGTTTGAATTTGCCGCTGTTATCGTTTGCCATAGAAAATACCCTTTTAAAACATAAAACGTTGCAGGTAAACTACCTCTTTCCCTTAACCGATCTTCACCAAAACCAAAAGGTCTTGAGAACTCTACAATTCAGGGCAGCATGCAAAACATTATTTGATTATGTTTGATTTTGCGGCTGTTATCGTTTGCCATAAAAAATACCCTTGTTAAAACATAAAACTTTGCTGGTAAACTACCCCTTTCCCTTAACCGATCTTTACCAAAATCAACAGATCTTGAGAACTCTACAATTCAGTGCTGTATGCGAAACATTATTTGATTCTGTTTGAATTTGCGGCTGTTATCGTTTGCCAAACAAACAAAATTACCCTTGATAAAAAAAAACCGTTGCAGGTAAACTACCCCTTTCCCTCAACCGATCTTCACCAAAAACAATAGGTCGCGAGTACTCTAGAAATAAGGGCTGTATGCGAAACATTATTTGATTCTGTTTGAATTTGCGGCTGTTATCGTTTGCCATAAAAAAACTCTACAGACAGACAGACATACAGACACACACAGAGACACTTTTCGAAAAACGACTTTTTTTCATGCTTTGAGTGTAGTACAATCAGAATCTGCAATAAACTCGAACACGATTTTTTTTGCCATCACCATACTTCCATCTCCTTAAGGAACATGGAAGTAAAATATCGGTATGGAGAACCATACATGACTTCCATATTCTAAGACTTATAATCTGAAATATGCTTGCCTGCCAAGCACGATATATTTTCTAATATATACATAATTTACATTAAAATGAAAAAATTATAATTTTATTGCCTGGCAACAAAATTATTTTATTTTTAACAATTACCATTGTTTGAAAAAGTTTAAATGAATTTTCAAGTACTTTACTCTTGTTAAAACGTAAAATGTTGCAGGTAAACTACCCCTTCCCCTTAACCGATCTTCACCAAAATCTAATGGCCTTGAGTCCTCTACAATTCACGTATGTATGCAAAAAATGATTTGATTCTGTTTGAATTTGCGGCAGTTATCGTTTGCCATAGAAAATACGCTATATAACAAACGTTGCTGGTAAACTACCCCTTCCCCTCAACCGATCTTCACCAAAAACAAAAGGTCTTGAGTACTCTACAAACCAGGGCTGTATACAGAAAATTATTTGATTATGTTTGAATTTGCGGCTGTTATCGTTTGCCATAGAAAATAACCTTGTTAAAAAAACGTTGTTGGTAAACTACCCCTTTCCCTTAACCGATCTTCACCAAAAACAATAGGTCTTGAGAACTCTACAATTTAGGGCTGTATGCAAATAATCTTTTGATTCTGTTTGAATGTACGGCTGTTATCGTTTGCCATAGGAAATACCGTTGTTAAAACAGAAAACGTTACAGGTAAACTACCCCTTTCCCTTAACCGATCTTCACCAAAATAAACAGATCTTGAGAACGAACTCTATGATTCAGGGCTGTATGCGAAACATTATTTGATTCTGTTTGAATTTGCGGCTGTTATCGTTTGGCAAAAAAAAAAATTTCCCTTGATAAAAAAAAACCGTTGCAGGTAAACTACCCCTTTCCCTCAACCGATCTTCACCAAAAACAATAGGTCGTGAGTACTCTACAAATCAGGACTGTATGCAAAAAGTTATTTGATTCTGTTTGAATTTGCGGCAGTTATCGTTTGCCATAGAAAAAAATACCCTTGTTAAAAAAACGTTGCTGGTAAACTACCCCTTTCCCTCAACCGATTTTCACCAAAAACAATAGATCTTGAGAACTCTACAATTTAGGGCTGTATGCAAATAATCTTTTGATTCTGTTTGAATTTGCGGCTGTTATCGTTTGCCATAGGAAATACCCTTGTTAAAACATAAAACGTTACAGGTAAACTATCCCTTTCCCTTAACCGATCTTCACCAAAATCAACAGATCTTGAGAACTCTACGATTCAGGGCTGTATGCGAAACATTATTTGATTCTGTTTGAATTTGCGGCTGTTATCGTTTGCCAAACAAACAAAATTACCCTTGCTAAAAAAAACCGTTGCAGGTAAACTACCCCTTTCCCTCAACCGATCTTCACCAAAAACAATAGGTCCCGAGTACTCTGCAAATCAGGGCTGTATGCAAAAAATTATTTGATTCTGTTTGAATTTGCGGCAGTTATCGTTTGCCATAGAAAAAAAATCTACAGACACACAGACACACAGACACACAGACAGACACACACACAGACAGACAGACACACACACAGACACTTTTCGGAAAACGACTTTTTTTCATGTTTTGAGTGTAGTAGAATCAGAATCTGCAATAATCTCGAACACGATTTTTTTTGCCATCACCATACTTCCATTCCTTAAGGAATATGGAAGTAAAATTACCCTTGATAAAAAAAAACCGTTGCAGGTAAACTACCCCTTTCCCTCAACCGATCTTCATCAAAAACAATAGGTCGTGAGTACTCTACAAATCAGGGCTGTACGCAAAAAATTATTTGATTCTGTTTGAATTTGCGGCAGTTATCGTTTTCCATAGAAAAAATCTACAGACAGACACACAGACAGACAGACACATAGACACACAGACACAGACACTTTTCGAAAAACGACTTTTTTCATGTTTTGAACGTAGTACAATCAGAATCTGCAATAATCTCGAACACGATTTTTTTTGCCATCACCATACTTCCATTTCATTAAGGAACATGGAAGTAAAAACTATATTCTAAATTGACATTGGCAGAATCATCGAGTTCACGATGGAGCCATTATATTAAAAAAAAAAAAATATATATATATATATATATATATATATATATTGTAACGATACGAATTTTCCTTGACGTTTCGTTAAATTCACATTTAGGATCGTCTTCAGTTTATAATGATATACTTTGCTCGTGTCGCTCTTTAATAAGCCCCACTGTTGTAGGCGCCAATTTTGTAACGTTTCCTTTTTTATGGGTTACAAAAAAAAATATATGAATTTGTAAAAAATATTGTTTAAATTTAATTAAACAAAAAAAAATTTAGCAAATTCATAAAAGAAATAGTAACGATGGCTGCTAATTTAAACAATACGAAGAATATTCAGTGATCGTACTCATTTGCAATGTTATTCTCTTCTTCCTTGGAGTCCAGGTTTCAAACGTTACCTGAAATTCTTCTAAATATATGTTCACTAAGAAATAAAACTCAAAATTGGAATATTAAACGAATTTATTAATCTAATTGTGATTAATCGACTTTGAATCGAACTACTAATCCACAGCTCGAAAACTCATATCTCAGGGCAAATAGTTTTCTTTATATAAATTATTAACATTGAATTATAGGTTCTTTTAGCTGTTATCATTAGTCAGAGAAAGGGTAATGCTAAAAAGGTACAATACTTACAATTAACAAGTTCTTAATGACAAATATAGAAATAATATTTAATATAAAAGGTTAATAAAAATTAGATTTTTTCGAACCAATGGCTTTACGTAGGCTGACGTCACCACACTGACTAAGGCTGGTCTGAGATTCAACAAGATGGCCGCCTCCTTGCTGCGTATGCACACAGAGATCTTCACGACGAAATTCCTCCAAATAAATGTTGATTCTTTATGTGTTCCTCATCATAGTAGTAGTGATAAGTTTTCTTCGTCTTAGAGTGATGATTCCGTATTAATGATCCGTTGTTTAGTTCGGCAATAAGTGTTCAGAAGTGTCCTCGTTCAAATAGCTCGTCCATAACTTTGTGCTGATATTCACATTAAATAATTTCTGATTTAGTACCTGGACTGTTCTAATATCTTGATTACCTTCAATCTTCGTAAAGATAATAGTTGAATTGATTTTATTTGATTTCAGTGTTAGTAACTCATATTTTAAATTTCTTTTTTTTTATAGGTTTAGTTCTTGTCAAAATTATATTTTCTATCTTTCTTAATTTGTGTGAGATCGTTCTGATGTGTTCATCTCAACGATTAACAATCAACTCTCGTTTTTTTCCTCATCATACAAAAGGTCCTGGCTGATTTATTAGTAAATTTTCATTGTTTTAAATCAGCTGACTCTTAAGCCTCAAATTTGATGTTGTACAAAAGAATTGAATTTTACATTATATTATAAATTACATTTTGCTTATTATTTATTCTTATTAAATGCTAATTACATAATCAAATTCCTTATTTAATTCTGCATCATTTAATACCACACATGATATATTTTATAGTATTTTGTAACTCAAAAAGTCATATTTACAGTATATTTGGTTGTAGGCCTTACCTACTTTACTTCTTTCCACATTAAATGGTTGACAATTTATGTTAGATTCTAATTATCATTGAACAAGATCATTGATTGAATTATTATGGTTTGGGTTCTTTAATTCTCAGTAATTTGATGATTTGGTTAGCTAATTTGAATACTATCTTCAATTTAGGCTTTTCTTTAGACTCCAGTGTTATTACACTTGCATTTTTACTAATAATATCTTATACATTCCTTAATTATCTTCACTAAGTGTTGTTACAGTTATTATACATGGTTAGTGATTTACATTCAACAATTTTCATTCATTTAGTTAATTTCGTTAACTTATTTACTAATTATAATGTTGGTGAGAGGTACCATTTGGCCTATTTTTTTTATGTTAGTTCAATTACAAAGTTTACTATTATTTCAGCTTGCTAATACCCTTTCTGACATACAATTCTAATAAAATCTTAACTAAATTGCCCTTACTTAATTACAACAGTGTTTATTATTAATTGACATCATTAAAATATAATAAAGATATATTAAAAAAAATAAACTTAATCTCAAACATTCAATGCTTTGAGTTCAATGAACTGCTAACATAAACAAAACACATCTGTTTTTATTTAAACAGTTTATTAAAATCAATTATTATGCAGTCTTTTGCTGTTTTTTGGTTTAATTTAGGGATTTACTCTCACTATTCACTATATTCCCAATTTGATTTCTAGCCATTTTATCTAGTCATTGGGGAATGAAGAACATCACTTAAATGGGATTATTGTTTGTCATTTTTTTACAATCAAATTAAATTATCTTTGTACACTTTCCATCATATATCTAATATTTCTACTTATATTTAATTTCATAGTTTCTTTTTTTTCTACTGTATTGTACTTTTCTTTGTTATACTTTGTTGGGGGTTTTGTTTTTATGTGCTTACTAGTTATATTTTAATTCGGTGGTTTTGGTTTATATATGGTTTTTTCTTAACTGCTCCTATTCTATCTGGGTATATATACTATATAAGTTGGATTATCACTTAAGTTGGTTTTAATGAACTTCATTTCTTTTAATTTCGGATTTCATTTTACATTTATTCTTGATTAATTATTATGATACTTTTTCTTTTTTTCCCAGTTTGGTTTTTTAATAATCTATGTTATATTCTATTTTTGCTTCTTTTTTCGTCTTATAATAAGATGGATTTTCTGTCATGCTACAGATTGCTCTCCTCCATGAGTGATTAATTCAGATCATACATTTAGTATGTATGAAATAATTGCTTATGATATTTATTGTGTATTATATTCTTTGTCTTCCTACCCACTTCTTCTGTTCCTATCTGTTTCTTCGTAATTGAGCTTTAGTTTTTTCCTTTTTCTTTTTCTTTCCATTGAATTTATTCTTATTTGATAGTTATTGTTATCTGAGGTATATCATTATTATTATGTATATTTATTCCTTTACTTGGTGTTTCATTCATGGGATATTCATTCCCTAACATTCCCTAACACGTGAGCTGGGGCAGTCCAGAGAGGCACTTGTGGCTACATATACTCTGGTGGCCGAGATCAGAGGAACATCATCTCTGCTCCTCAAAATATAATACTGCTGGAATACATCTACAGACAGTCATTAAATAAGAATTATTAAAAAATAGTCTATTTCTCGACTAATAAAAAACATCCTTGGATACCTCACTTCGTGGTTGCTCAGATTTGCTAATATTTTCTATCTCATTTATTCCTCTTATTATTTATTCTTCTTATGTTTTATAGCTCTGCTGATATATTTATTCTTCTCATGGTTGGAAGCTCTGTTGATATATTTATATATTGTAACACGAGGAAAAGAAGACTAATATATAATGACTAAACCATAACGAAAGCAAGCAACTAGTGAACACACTTGAGATATTTTAAACAATGTTTACTATCACTTTTAAGAAAAAATTGTGTACTATTCAAAATAAAATGTTAAAAAAAAATTATGACATTTGCTAGAGAAGAAAAGGAGACCATTAATGAGAATATTATGTAGAAAAGATAGTGAAAAAGAGAATTGACCAAGAAAAAAGAAGAAAGATCCAGTCAATGCGAAGAACAATTTTGTCACGATATGGAGAGGAGGAAAAAATGAAGATTATTTACAAATGCTATTTGTCAACAACATTAACTAATGAAGATCTGCAGAAGTGAAGAAGGAATCCAGAAGAGAGTGTATAATAAAATATAAAAGGCATGAAAATGAATAACCCCAAGAGTGTTTATTATTATTAGTCGAAAGAGACTGTTTATGAGTATTATTATTTAATGAATTGACTGTAGAAAAGTTCCAGCAATCATTTAACTGGGCAGGGATGAGGTACCCCTGATCTCAGAAAGAATGTAGTTATGGACGACGGAGTTAGGTAAGCCAGAGAGCCCACCCGAATCGATTCCAGCTACCAAGTTAGGGAAAAAATGTTAGGGAAATTAAATATTTAAGGGAAAAAACATGACAAGCCAAGAATATAATTAAACCAGATTCCAAGAGTATGAAGAAGAAGGAGATGCAGAGAATATAGTGAACTGAAGACAAGTGTAAGAGTAAATACAAGATATGAAAACATTATATGTGACTTAAGAGTGAAATAAAAAATTGATAATTTCTTCAATCATAAAATGAAGATATCAGAAATGATCAATTCTAATAAGGAGGCAATATGTAACAGTACATATGTCATCACATCCACCTAAGTACTGAAAATTAATTTGAAGGCCACCACTAGAAAAAATACATTAAAAGGTCTAGAATACCACCAAGTATACTAAAGAAAAGTACCATAAGTTAGAATAAGTGAAGCATCATTGAAAGGAATTCACTAGTAAATGCACCAAGAAAGAAGAAAAGAAGAATAAAGACGAGACGACCGACATACTATACCCAATAGATCAGTGAGAAGGACACAACACAACCAAAAGAAGAAAGGAAAATCAGTGAGGAGGACAAGACAACAAAAGAAGAAAGAAGAGTCAGGGAGAAGAACACAACAAGCACAACTTCAAGAAAGAAGAAGGAAGAACCAGTGTGAAGAAGACAAGTGAAAACCTCATCATGTGTAAAATGAACAATAGTGAGGAGGAGATCAGTGAAGAAAGAAGAAGGAAGAAGGAAGATCACCAGAGCAAACACAAGAAGAATAAGGGAAGAAAATTGAAGTAGAACAAACTAACATAAACCTTGAAAGAATATTTGTATTAAGAAGAAGGAAGAAATGTTAGTTAATTATATGAGATGAATCCCTAAGCTGTATGACAAAGTCAACATTGACAACAACTCATTTAATGAACACATTTATTGTTTATGTGAAACACATTATTGTAAATAAGTATTAAGTATTGTAAATAAGAAGTCAAAGGCAAACTGAATAAGGACAAGATGAGTTTATGATAGCTAAATGATGTGTAGTTATAGAATAAACAGAGAAATATGCAACCAAAATAGTGAATGACCAATTGTACAGTGGGGATGATGTACATACAAACCCACTAATTAACAACAAATAAGATAATACAGTAGTAAACTAAATATGAACTATTGATAACCAATAACCAATGTACAAACATGAAATGAAAACCAGTCGAATAGTTTAAGATAGAAATATACAGCCATAAACAACTTTTCAATGTTTACTGAACCTATGACATAACCTAATCTGGGCATCCAGTTTTCAATAAAACTTGATAAAAAATGAACCAAAACAATGTTAGACCAAAATGTAATGAGCTAGGAAGTAAATAGAGCATATAAGGAACGTTTTGTACACGATAGCTAATAGTATAATAGTATATAAAAGCTATATTTAAGTAATACAAGTATGACCAAATGCTTGTAATGGCAAAGTGGCACTATGCAACCAAAATTATGTAATAAACACATTGTACAAAGCAAGTAACCCAATTAATGATTTGGTGTCGGACAGAATACTATTCCTATGAGCAATTGTAACCAAAATAACCATTTAAATAGTTTATATAAATGTAATTATAACTCAACCATTATGACAACTAGCTGCTAATAAAGTTTACTGCAGCCAAACCTTGCTAATAACAGAGTCTAATGCAAAGTGAACTGCATCACAATAACTATAAGGTCCTAGTGACTATTTCAGTTATCAATCAGAGAACAATACATCTAAAATGTCTATGATATTAAGCATACTACCAAGTAAAGCCATATAGGCATAGCAAGCCTGATTCATAAATGATAATTAAGGCATTTGACAAATAAGTTAGGGAAAAGAACACTGTCAGTAGTGACTTAACCCATCAATGTTTCATTACAACTTGTTAAAAGTTAATCAAATACTCTTAGTACTGTGTAATGAGCAAACCAAAATGTATGACAATACTACCAAGTGAAGCCATATAGGCATAGCAAGCCTGATTCATATGTGATAATTAAGGCATTAAACAAACAAGTTAGGGAAAAAGAACACTGTCAGTAGTGACTTAACCCATCAATGTTTCATTACAACTTGTTAAAAGTTAATCAAATACTCTTATTACTGTGTAATGAGCAAACCAAAAATGTATGACCATAAGTTTAAGAGTGAAGCTATGAAAAAGGACATAGTATTAATAATAGGACATAGTTTTAAGGGAAATTTGTACAGTAGATTAAGAGTGAGACATTACTATAAAAAATAACATAAAAACCATGAATTGTTAATAACTAATGGTTTAATGGACACCAAGCATAAATGCTAAGTGCCAATTCTGATAACCCTTATCAGAAATATATGATAAGGGGACTCAAATTCATCGTCTTTCAAAAACACGAACAATGAGAGTAAGCACAACATTCTCAGTGCAATTATAAGAAAGATATTAGACTTTTAAAAATAATTGCATTGTGCTTAGCCCTTCCGCATAGTCATGTAAACCAAATTTTCATAATCTTGTCCCCAAAGGCTGACGCTTATGATAGCGTCTATTTTGACGAAGTCTACCGTAAATAAACGAATTGGAAAAAACTGACCAATCAGAACACATAAAAAATCCGAAATTCATCATTCCAGCCCATGAGCCGGAGACAGTCTTACAACAACAGCGAAGCGGAATGCACGCTAGTCAACGCCTCAGAAAAACGTGCGTTTGACAGCAAAACAGCATCAACCATGTTAACCTCAAATTGAGACATAAGTTATCTATCAGAAGAATCAGTGCAGTATATTTACAAGTGTAATCTAATCGGAGTTTATGCGCATAGGAGTGTGTGCAGTGTTGTGATAAAGTTCAAATAATTAATTAATCAATTTTAATTAATTAAAAAAGTGTTAATAATTAATAAAGTGTAAATCTTCAACCGACGAGAGACGCAAGTATTATTAATTACGAATATTATGTCATGATTAGTCAATAAGCAAAATAATTGAACGCTAAAAGCGATTAAAATTGAAATATAGAAACAATTCAATTCCCTATCCTTAATAGAAGGGAACCAATAAATACAAATGAACAATGTTGAAATTGAACGTTCTGAGTAATGACAGTTTAACTATTTGTATACTGTAAATAGCTAGGATAAGCAAAGACATTGTGATATCAATGAAGAGTATACGTACTCTAATACCATCAGTAGATGGAAGTATTAAATCAGTATTTAGTTATTAAATTCAATCGATAGTTTCGCCGGTGTGCGATAACTATAATAAACAAATTACATATACCTGAAATGGGAGTATCCAATTTCATAGATGTTTGTAGTACATGATAATGGATTTTAACAATCAGTATTAATTATTAATAAATAATTCACTACTTTTAACCAAATAATGTTGCATTAAACTATGTATAAAGCATGTGCCTAACTATGAACAGTGGTTCATATTTTATGTTTTTTCATTAATAATCATTGAATTTTTATTTTTATGTTGACTCTAACCGTAGTTATTATTCCAAGAAGGTGTATTTTGCAGTTTAAAAGAACCTACTACTTTTGTTATTATCATCATTATTAAATTTTCAAGTCGAACAATCCGACATAACCTACAAATTTGTCAAACCACATTGTATTACTAATCAGAGGCAGTCATGCCAACTAGAGCTCATCATTTGTTTTAGAGTTCATGTTTACTTTGAAAGTATTTATTGTTAACTAAAAAGAAGGATAAAATTCCTTATTGTATTGAATTTCACTGTGTGTTATTTGAATAAATTGCCATTATTGTTTTTTACCAGTGAAAGAGTTGACTTTATTTGTAACAGTAAAATTACAGCTTAGAGGAGAAAAACGAGGCGGTTGGTACCTTACTGAGAATGCGAATTATTCAAATTGAATGATTCCTTGTTTTGTTTACAACCGTTCAGATCAACATACTTACAATCTTATACAATAATAATATATATGAGTTGTTATGTATACCATATCTGTGTTTGTGTATGTTAGTGTATAGGAAGAAACAACTGATCTCCTCAAGACAGCTGATCTACAAAGAGTCAACGGAACGTCCAGTGAAAGAATTTTAACAGTAAATATAATATACAAAATTAAATTATATAAACAGACAACTAATACGACGAAAAAAGAGTAAGTACCGAGTTATTCAATCCTGGATTCAACAATAGGTTGAATTGAGGGGAATAAGTCACTAAACGGTATAAAATAATAATAAAATTTGATATAGAACAATCACGATTAGCCGAGAGCAAGACCCAATTAACAGTAAAAGAACCCTGAGACAATTTAATAATAATAATAGCAATATTTAAACCATAAATTATAGACGGGAATTCGTCTAGTTACAAAATTGACGAACCCAACGCGGGAGAGGAAGGAGAGGAAGTCTCGTCCTAATTACAAATCTATATTTTCTTCTACTCTCTCGATGAACTCCATGGGATTCCTTGGAGGACGAGACTTCCTCTCCTTCCTCTCCCGCGTTGGGTTCGTCAATTTTGTAACTAGACGAATTCCCGTCTATAATTTATGGTTTAAATATTGCTATTATTATTATTAAATTGTCTCAGGGTTCTTTTACTGTTAATTGGGTCTTGCTCTCGGCTAATCGTGATTGTTCTATATCAAATTTTATTATTATTTTATACCGTTTAGTGACTTATTCCCCTCAATTCAACCTATTGTTGAATCCAGGATTGAATAACTCGGTACTTACTCTTTTTTCGTCGTATTAGTTGTCTGTTTATATAATTTAATTTTGTATATTATATTTACTGTTAAAATTCTTTCACTGGACGTTCCGTTGACTCTTTGTAGATCAGCTGTCTTGAGGAGATCAGTTGTTTCTTCCTATACACTAACATACACAAACACAGATATGGTATACATAACAACTCATATATATTATTATTGTATAAGATTGTAAGTATGTTGATCTGAACGGTTGTAAACAAAACAAGGAATCATTCAATTTGAATAATTCGCATTCTCAGTAAGGTACCAACCGCCTCGTTTTTCTCCTCTAAGCTGTAATTTTACTGTTACAAATAAAGTCAACTCTTTCACTGGTAAAAAACAATAATGGCAATTTATTCAAATAACACACAGTGAAATTCAATACAATAAGGAGTTTTATCCTTCTTTTTAGTTAACAATAAATACTTTCAAAGTAAACATGAACTCTAAAACAAATGATGAGCTCTAGTTGGCATGACTGCCTCTGATTAGTAATACAATGTGGTTTGACAAATTTGTAGGTTATGTCGGATTGTTCGACTTGAAAATTTAATAATGATGATAATAACAAAAGTAGTAGGTTCTTTTAAACTGCAAAATACACCTTCTTGGAATAATAGCTACGGTTAGAGTCAACATAAAAATAAAAATTCAATGATTATTAATGAAAAAACATAAAATATGAACCACTGTTCATAGTTAGGCACATGCTTTATACATAGTTTAATGCAACATTATTTGGTTAAAAGTAGTGAATTATTTATTAATAATTAATAGTGATTGTTAAAATCCATTATCATGTACTACAAACATCTATGAAATTGGATACTCCCATTTCAGGTATATGTAATTTGTTTATTATAGTTATCGCACACCGGCGAAACTATCGATTGAATTTAATAACTAAATACTGATTTAATACTTCCATCTACTGATGGTATTAGAGTACGTATACTCTTCATTGATATCACAATGTCTTTGCTTATCCTAGCTATTTACAGTATACAAATAGTTAAACTGTCATTACTCAGAACGTTCAATTTCAACATTGTTCATTTGTATTTATTGGTTCCCTTCTATTAAGGATAGGGAATTGAATTGTTTCTATATTTCAATTTTAATCGCTTTTAGCGTTCAATTATTTTGCTTATTGACTAATCATGACATAATATTCGTAATTAATAATACTTGCGTCTCTCGTCGGTTGAAGATTTACACTTTATTAATTATTAACACTTTTTTAATTAATTAAAATTGATTAATTAATTATTTGAACTTTATCACAACACTGCACACACTCCTATGCGCATAAACTCCGATTAGATTACACTTGTAAATATACTGCACTGATTCTTCTGATAGATAACTTATGTCTCAATTTGAGGTTAACATGGTTGATGCTGTTTTGCTGTCAAACGCACGTTTTTCTGAGGCGTTGACTAGCGTGCATTCCGCTTCGCTGTTGTTGTAAGACTGTCTCCGGCTCATGGGCTGGAATGATGAATTTCGGATTTTTTATGTGTTCTGATTGGTCAGTTTTTTCCAATTCGTTTATTTACGGTAGACTTCGTCAAAATAGACGCTATCATAAGCGTCAGCCTTTGGGGACAAGATTATGAAAATTTGGTTTACATGACTATGCGGAAGGGCTAAGCACAATGCAATTATTTTTAAAAGTCTAATATCTTTCTTATAATTGCACTGAGAAGGTTGTGCTTACTCTCATTGTTCGTGTTTTTGAAAGACGATGAATTTGAGTCCCCTTATCATATATTTCTGATAAGGGTTATCAGAATTGGCACTTAGCATTTATGCTTGGTGTCCATTAAACCATTATTTATTAACAATTCATGGTTTTTATGTTATTTTTTATAGTAATGTCTCACTCTTAATCTACTGTACAAATTTCCCTTAAAACTATGTCCTATTATTAATACTATGTCCTTTTTCATAGCTTCACTCTTAAACTTATGGTCATACATTTTTGGTTTGCTCATTACACAGTAATAAGAGTATTTGATTAACTTTTAACAAGTTGTAATGAAACATTGATGGGTTAAGTCACTACTGACAGTGTTCTTTTTCCCTAACTTGTTTGTTTAATGCCTTAATTATCACATATGAATCAGGCTTGCTATGCCTATATGGCTTCACTTGGTAGTATTGTCATACATTTTGGTTTGCTCATTACACAGTACTAAGAGTATTTGATTAACTTTTAACAAGTTGTAATGAAACATTGATGGGTTAAGTCACTACTGACAGTGTTCTTTTCCCTACATTATTTGTCAAATGCCTTAATTATCATTTATGAATCAGGCTTGCTATGCCTATATGGCGTTACTTGGTAGTATGCTTAATATCATAGAGATTTTAGATGTATTGTTCTCTGATTGATAACTGAAATAGTCACTAGGACCTTATAGTTATTGTGATGCAGTTCACTTTGCATTAGACTCTGTTATTAGCAAGGTTTGGCTGCTGTAAATTTTATTTGCAGCTAGTTGTCATAATGGTTGAGTTATAATTACATTTATATAAACTATTTAAATGGTTATTTTGGTTACAATTGCTCATAGGAATAGTATTCTGTCCGACACCAAATCATTAATTGGGTTACTTGCTTTGTACAATGTGTTTATTACATAATTTTGGTTGCATAGTGTCACTTTGCCATTACAAGCATTTGGTCATACTTGTATTACTTAAATATAGCTTTTATATACTATTATACTATTAGCTATTGTGTACAAAACATTCTTTATATGCTCTATTTACTTCCTAGCTCATTACATTTTGGTCTAACATTGTTTTGGTTCATTTTTTATCAAGTTTTATTGAAAACTGGATGCCCAGATTAGGTTATGTCATAGGTTCAGTAAACATTGAAAAGTTGTTTATGGCTGTATATTTATATCTTAAACTATTCGACTGGTTTTCATTTCATGTTTGTACATTGGTTATTGGTTATCAATAGTTCATATTTAGTTTACTACTGTATTATCTTATTTGTTGTTAATTAGTGGGTTTGTATGTACATCATTCCCACTGTACAATTGGTCATTCACTATTTTGGTTGCATATTTCTCTGTTTATTCTATAACTACACATCATTTAGCTATCATAAACTCATCTTGTCCTTATTCAGTTTGCTTGTGACTCCTTATTTACAATACTTAATACTTATTTACAATAATGTGTTTCACATAAACAATAAATGTGTTCATTAAATGAGTTGTTGTCAATGTTGACTTTGTCATACAGCTTAGGGATTCATCTCATATAATTAACTAACATTTCTTCCTTCTTCTTAATACAAATATTCTTTCAAGGTTTATGTTAGTTTGTTCTACTTCAATTTTCTTCCCTTATTCTTCTTGTGTTTGCTCTGGTGATCTTCCTTCTTCCTTCTTCTTTGTTCACTGATCTCCTCCTCACTATTGTTCATTTTACACATGATGAGGTTTTCACTTGTCTTCTTCACACTGGTTCTTCCTTCTTCTTTCTTGAAGTTGTGCTTGTTGTGTTCTTCTCCCTGACTCTTCTTTCTTCTTTTGTTGTCTTGTCCTCCTCACTGATTTTCCTTTCTTCTTTTGGTTATGTTGTGTCCTTCTCACTGATCTATTGGGTATAGTATGTCGGTCGTCTCGTCTTTATTCTTCTTTTCTTCTTTCTTGGTGCATTTACTAGTGAATTCCTTTCAATGATGCTTCACTTATTCTAACTTATGGTACTTTTCTTTAGTATACTTGGTGGTATTCTAGACCTTTTAATGTATTTTTTCTAGTGGTGGCCTTCAAATTAATTTTCAGTACTTAGGTGGATGTGATGACATATGTACTGTTACATATTGCCTCCTTATTAGAATTGATCATTTCTGATATCTTCATTTTATGATTGAAGAAATTATCAATTTTTTATTTCACTCTTAAGTCACATATAATGTTTTCATATCTTGTATTTACTCTTACACTTGTCTTCAGTTCACTATATTCTCTGCATCTCCTTCTTCTTCATACTCTTGGAATCTGGTTTAATTATATTCTTGGCTTGTCATGTTTTTTCCCTTAAATATTTAATTTCCCTAACATTTTTTCCCTAACTTGGTAGCTGGAATCGATTCGGGTGGGCTCTCTGGCTTACCTAACTCCGTCGTCCATAACTACATTCTTTCTGAGATCAGGGGTACCTCATCCCTGCCCAGTTAAATGATTGCTGGAACTTTTCTACAGTCAATTCATTAAATAATAATACTCATAAACAGTCTCTTTCGACTAATAATAATAAACACTCTTGGGGTTATTCATTTTCATGCCTTTTATATTTTATTATACACTCTCTTCTGGATTCCTTCTTCACTTCTGCAGATCTTCATTAGTTAATGTTGTTGACAAATAGCATTTGTAAATAATCTTCATTTTTTCCTCCTCTCCATATCGTGACAAAATTGTTCTTCGCATTGACTGGATCTTTCTTCTTTTTTCTTGGTCAATTCTCTTTTTCACTATCTTTTCTACATAATATTCTCATTAATGGTCTCCTTTTCTTCTCTAGCAAATGTCATAATTTTTTTTTAACATTTTATTTTGAATAGTACACAATTTTTTCTTAAAAGTGATAGTAAACATTGTTTAAAATATCTCAAGTGTGTTCACTAGTTGCTTGCTTTCGTTATGGTTTAGTCATTAGATATTAGTCTTCTTTTCCTCGTGTTACATATAACATTCATTTGACAAACTTATTTCATTCAATATTTAATACAATATTTGATTAATAAAATTTCTTCTTTTATATACAATATTCACTTAATAAACATTTTTCTTTTCTTCTTTCCATAAGAATAGCCTCTTCTTCTGTTGGTGAGTTATTGGGTATACAATATTTGATAGCTATGGTGTAAAGTGATAACATAATAACGATACATTTTGTTCATATCTGATCTTATAGTTACTCTTGGGGTTACAATAATCATTTAATACATATTTTTCTTTTCCTTTTCTTTCCATGATAATGTCCTTCTCTTGTTTTACACTCTTTGGTCTTCTTCTTCTCTACTCCTTCAAGTGATGGTGTCCTTCACTTATTCTGGACGGTTATAATTCTTCGTTTTTAGTGTGTATTGAATATTTGATAATTATGATATAAAGTGATAACATAATAACGATACATTTTGTTCACTTAATAAATATTTTTCTTTTCTTCTTTCCATAAGAATAGCCTCTTCTTCTGGTGGTGAGTTATTAGGTATACAATATTTGATAGCTATGGTATAAAGTGATAACATAACAATGATACATTTTGTTCATTTAATAAATATTTCTCTTTTCCTTTTCTTTCCATGATTATGTCCTTCTCTTGTTTTTATTCACTTTGATCTTCTTCTTCTCTACTCCTTCAAGTGATGGTGTCCTTCACTTATTCTGGACGATTATAATTCTTGGTTCATTGGGTATACAATATTTGATAACTATGATGCAATGTGGTAACGTAATAATGATATATTTTGTTCACTTAATAAATATTTTTCTTTTCCTTTTCTTTCCATGATTATGTCCTTCTTTTGTTTTACACTCTTTGGTCTTCTTCTTCTCTACTCCTTCAAGTGATGATGGTTCTCACTTATTCTGGATGATTATAATTTTTCGTTTTTTATAGTGTATTGAATATTTGATAATTATGATATAAAGTGATAATATAATAATGATACATTTTGTTCACTTAATAAATATTTTTCTTTTCCTTTTCTTTCCATAATTATGTCCTTCTTTTGTTTTTATTCACTTTGATCTTCTTCTTCTCTACTCCTTCAAGTGATGATGGTTTTCACTTATTCTGGATGATTATAATTCTTGGTTCATTGGGCACACAATATTTGATAATTATAATACAATGTGATAACATAATAATGATACATTTTGTTCATTTAATAAATATTTTTCTTTTCCTCTTTCCATGATAATGTCCTTCTCTTGTTTTACACTCTTTGGTCTTCTTCTTCTCTACTCCTTCAAGTGATGCTCTTCTTCACTTATTCTGGATGATTATATTTTTTCAGTGAAGCTTGATTATAGACTCCCTTGGTTCTATTGGTATTTGTGTCCATAATTTCGTATGTGTTGTTTTGATTATCCTTGACGATAGTGTAGGGTCCAGTGTATAGTAGTAGGAACTTACTTGCAATTCCTTCAAGGGTACTGGGGAGCTCTCGATTTTTTAGTAATACTAGTTCTCCCATTTTGTACTGGATCATTTTGGGTTGTTGCTTCTTATATTTTTCTCGCATTTTCTCTGCTCGTTCGACGGTCTTGTTATAAAATTTTATTTGGTCAAAGGTGTAATCATCGCCTGGGGGAAATTCTATTAATTCTATAATTTCTCTAGGAGGTCTTCTCTCAAACATAGCGGTAAATGGGGTTGTATCTATTGCTTGATGGTACGCCAGGTTGATAAAATCCTCTGCAGCTGGTAAATACTCTTCCCACTTTCTTTGTTGTTGGTGACAGTATGTTCTCAGGATTCTTCCTACTTCTCGGAGAACTCGTTCAGCGGGGTTGCTGCTAGGGTGGTACACTGAGGTTTTGAAGGTTCTCACTCCCTTACTCAGCAGTGTTTCCCTCCATACTCTTCCCTTGAACTGGGTTCCATGGTCAGTGATTATCGACCCAGGCACGCCTACCTCTACCATGTATTTACTCATAATTATACTCAACAGATTTTTTGTGGTGGCTCTGTTGATCGGATACAACTTCGTATATTTAGTGTAGTGGTCGAAGATAATGACGATGAATTTGTATTGTCGTCTTCCCCCACTCCTTGGTAATGGGCCGCAAATATCAACAAATACCTTTTCTAGCTTCTTGGATGAGGTGATTGGTATCATTAAACCCTCCTTCCTCTCGTTGTTACACTTTACCATCTGACATAGGTGGCAATTCCTAATGTAACGGCGTACTCTCCTGTTGATATCCTTGAAGTACACATTCTCCTCTAATGCCTTTATGACTTTAATAGCCCCCATGTGACCATATCTAATGTGGTAATCCATGGTGATCTCCTTTTCCATAGTTTTGGGTATAAGTAATTTCCACTGGTTACTTTGGTTAGTGTTTCTTATAAATAGGACGTCTTGGTATACACAATAGTATGGGGTAACTCTCTCGTCTTTATTTATTAATCTCTGGCGAATGTTGTTCAATTTCTCCTCGCTTCTTTGTTGGAGTTTTATTTTATTTATTATCTCGGCTAGTTCTGTCCTGTCCTTTATAATGTGATATACTTTGGCTACCGTCTCTCTTTCTCCCTCGAAAGTTTGGTTTTGGATGTTGACTCTCGATAGCACATCTGCTGCTACGTTGTATTTTCCAGGCACATACTCCCAGTTAATATTATATTCCTGTAACGCTAACGTCCATCTGGTAAGTCTCCCGTGGCTCAATTTGCAATTTTTCAAAAAGGATATCGATTTGTGATCTGTCCTTACGGTTAAAGAGTAACCCAAAATGTAAGTTCGGAATTTGTTGCAGGCAAATACAATGCTGAGTAATTCTTTTTCGGTAGTATGATAGTTGCGCTCACTCTTGTTCAGGACTCTGCTGGCGAAGCTAACCACAAGGTGATTTCCTTGGTCATCTTCTTGATATAGGACGGATCCTAGACTCACGTCGCTGGCGTCGCAATTCATATAAAACGCTCTCTTAAAGTCGGGGTGGCGTAACATTATTGATTCTAAGAATTTTTCCTTTATTAGTTTGAAAGTGGTATCCTGTTCTGCTCCCCACTTCCACTTATCTCTAGAGGATAGTTGTTGCGAAAATTCGGCCGTTAATTTTGAGTAGTTGTTTTGGAACTTACGGTAATAGTTGCAGATACCTAAAAATGACTGTAACTGCTTTTTGTTCTTGGGCGTTGGGAATGATTGTATTGCTTCGATTTTTTCCTGTGATGGTGTTATGCCGTTTTCGGATAGGTTAAATCCTAAGAATTGTACTTCATCAGCGATGAACTTCGACTTCTCTAGTTTAAGTGTCACGTGATTTTCTGCCAGTTTTGATAACACCTTCTCAATACGGTCACAATGATCTTCCCATTTATCAGACGTAATTAATAGATCGTCAACGTATACCGTAGTGAATTGTAGGGCCTCTTGACCTAGAACTTGGTCCATACACTTCACAAAAATGGCCACTGAATTTACTAAACCGAAGGGTAGCCTCTTAAATTGGTAGTTTCGCCCTTCGAATATGAATGCCATGTATTTTCGGCTATTGGGGTGCAACTCCACTTGCCAATACCCGCAGACGGTATCCCAAGTGCTAATAAAACGGGTACCGTGGAATTTCTTCAATAGTTCTTCGATCTCCCCTGGTGAAGTTCGGTCGTTAATTATGATTTTATTGATTTCTCTGGCATCCAGACATATTCTTACTTGACCGTTTTTCTTCGGCACTGCTACTATAGGGTTTGTATAAGGTGAACAACTATATTCGATAATGTCTTCATCGATAAGTCTATTTATTTCCGCTCGGACCGCTTCTTTTTGCGAATAGGCAATGGGGTATGATTTCTTCTTAAAATCGGCTGCTTCCTTGAATTTAATCTCACATTGGAAATCCTTTACTTTTCCAGGAGCATTGGAAAATACGTGTCTATACTGCTCGTAAATTGTAATCAATCTTTCCACCTGGTTGTCGGTTATTCTTCTATCGCTTTTGGCTGTCTGGAACCTCCGGATTTCTTCTAATTTTTCCTCCCATAAGTCGTCATTTTCATAGTCACAATTTATTTCTTCTCTAGGTATTTCGTTCCTATAATTATTATCTTCGTGAATGTAACAAATGATTCGGTCGTGAGGGGCTTCTTCGCTTCCAATTAATTCCGCCGTCCATTGCACACAATTTGAGCTCAGAGATACCTTTGCTCTGCTCATATCTATTATAGCTGCGTACTTTCTTAATACGTCACAGCCTATCAACAAACTGAATGGTAACCCACTGGCTACTAAAAATATTATAGGAAGGGTATTCCCTTGACTGGTGACTTCTAGTTGGACTTGCTTTCTTATGGTCTTATTTTGTCGTCCGGTCGCTCCGATCAAAATAATATTATTTATCGGTAAGGTCGATATGGGTTCCTTACTCCTGTTCTGTATTTTATTAAGTTCTAGTTGATCGATGAGCGATACATTGGCTCCAGTGTCTATCATGATTTTAGTCAACACGCCATTCACTTCGGCGGAAATATACGCGATTTCGCTGTTGTTATTATTATTGTTTTCTGTAATTTCTTCTTCCATCAGATCTTCTCTGATGTCCTTCAGGTAGTGATTGCGTATGATAGTAAATGTCGCTTGATTGTTTGTCCGTCGTCGTAGTTCGTCGTACCCAATAGATCGGATCAGTGAGGGTTCGAAGCGAGTTTTCACTGCCGTTGTCCGTTTAAAGAGGTAGCGTTTTCTTCTCCGCTCCTGTCATTAGTGTTGGGGTTTCTGTTTTCCCGTTCTTCTGGTCTAGTCGGATTGTTGTATTGACGTCCGCTATTATTATTTCTGTTTATATCTTCGCTACTGCGGCTCCTTCGTGTGTCGTACCCGGATTCGCTACTCCTTGCGTCCTGACTATACGGGTTATTATCTTCATTGAAGCTTCGGCGTCCCTGATAGAAGCGTCTCCCTCCGTTTCTGTCGTCAGCACGAACGTAGTTAGCTCTTCTAAAATTTCTCGGGTTGTGGTTATTCCCGTTGTTCGGTCGGTACTGGCGATTGTTATTATTCGGACGGTAGGGGTGGTTACCATTATTTGGCCGATGTTGATTTCCATTGTTATAATTAGGACGGTGGTTGTTATTAGGGGTATTTTGATTATAATTATTATTATAATTAGGCCTGTAATTCGGGTTATTTCTATCTGGCGGATGATTATTCCCGTTATTATTTGGCCTCAGGTTCTGGTCAGCATTATCTCGGTTTGAATTATTATAATTACCTCGATAATTATTTCGGTATCCGGCCTGACCGTTTCTATCGAAGTATGGGTCGGGTCCCTGTCGACTCCTCCGATAGTACTTCTCCTGCTCATAATTTTCTAATAATGCGGACATAGTTTGGATCGTTCTTATTTGTCCGTTCAGTCTCGCTCTGGCCACGCCCTCTTCGAAGTGATACGCTAATTTCGTGACAAGGCATTCTTCAGGTATCTTTGGCTCAAGATTTCTGGCCATACATACCTTGCCTAAAAAGTATGCGGTGAGTGATGCCCCTTTACTGCGGTCATACTTCCCGTTGCAGATGTCGTCCCGCACTATGTTCTGCGCCGATTCGGACCAGTATTTCGTCTTAAACAGCGCCTTGAACTCTGCATAATTTTGTATATCATGTCGGGTAGCCGTCCACCAGTTATCACGCACGTCCTTAAAGTACTCGTCTAACATATTTCTGATGGTGGACCACCTAGTTTCGCGTGTACGGGCTATATTTTCTTCTACTCTCTCGATGAACTCCATGGGATTCCTTTTGTAATGTTGGAAATTTATCAGTTCACGATTCTCTATGTTCGTTATTCCGGTCACTTGGATTGGTTGACTCCGGAATAAATTAATTTCTTCCCTGAAATTATTAAGTTCTCGCCGTTGAAGTTCCGCCATCTTCTCCTTGTCAGTTTGTACCTGCTCCCGAACATCATTCACGGTGGTGGTGATTTCTTCACATCTCGTTCCCAAGTCTTCTTGTTTCTTAGTCAAGATTTCGAATTTATTTAAATGGGATTCTTCGATGTTATTTACTCGGGTTTGAAGTGTCTCTCTCGTTCTCTGTATTTCTTGTTGGTTTTCTTCGCACCTCTCGCCGATTTCAGAAACTTCCCGTCTAACTTCGGTTATCTCCTCTCCTATTTTCGTATTCAATTTTTCGTGACTGTCTTCGAGTCTCTGGCTGATAACTTCAATCTTCTTATTACTGTCTTCGATGCTGTCATCAATCTTCTTGCTCAACTCTTGGGTGTCTTCTTCAATGAAGCTATGATTTTATTTGTCTCCTCAGTCTTCTTGTTTAACTCCCCTCTGAAATCCTCCTTTAACGATTCGATATTCTTTGTTAATAATTCATTATTCTTCTGATTGTCATCCATCTTCTTATGAATCGACTCCATATTCTTATTTAATTTCTCGTTAAAATCTTCTTTTAATAATGCAATATTCTTCTGGCCGTCTTCCTTCAACTCTTCTTTTAATAATGCAATATTCTTCTGGCCGTCTTCCTTCAACTCTTCTTTTAATAATGCAATATTCTTCTGGCTCGACTCCATATGTTTTCTATTTTCTTCCATCATATTCTTCAGCATCTCCATGATATTACTGTCCCCCGTTATTGTGGGTCTCTCTTGTGGTTCCTCTGTTTGTATCGGTCGGCTGGGTTCTACAGGAGGTAATATTTCTTCTAGATCTTCGACCGGCGTCGCCTCCTTATCATCCATGTCTATCTCTTTATCTGCCTCCGCCGCACGTCTTTTAGAGGTTGCTCTCCGTTGCATTTTTAGTCCGGTGTATTGCAGCTGCCTCGAAAATTAGGTTAATAATTATTTTGTAAATTAGGTTGGATATTTTTTCGCCTAATTTTGCCCCACGTTGGGCGCCAATTTGTAATTAGGACGAGACTTCCTCTCCTTCCTCTCCCGCGTTGGGTTCGTCAATTTTGTAACTAGACGAATTCCCGTCTATAATTTATGGTTTAAATATTGCTATTATTATTATTAAATTGTCTCAGGGTTCTTTTACTGTTGATTGGGTCTTGCTCTCGGCTAATCGTGATTGTTCTATATCAAATTTTATTATTATTTTATACCGTTTAGTGACTTATTCCCCTCAATTCAACCTATTGTTGAATCCAGGATTGAATAACTCGGTACTTACTCTTTTTTCGTCGTATTAGTTGTCTGTTTATATAATTTAATTTTGTATATTATATTTACTGTTAAAATTCTTTCACTGGACGTTCCGTTGACTCTTTGTAGATCAGCTGTCTTGAGGAGATCAGTTGTTTCTTCATATACACTAACATACACAAACACAGATATGGTATACATAACAACTCATATATATTATTATTGTATAAGATTGTAAGTATGTTGATCTGAACGGTTGTAAACAAAACAAGGAATCATTCAATTTGAATAATTCGCATTCTCAGTAAGGTACCAACCGCCTCGTTTTTCTCCTCTAAGCTGTAATTTTACTGTTACAAATAAAGTCAACTCTTTCACTGGTAAAAAACAATAATGGCAATTTATTCAAATAACACACAGTGAAATTCAATACAATAAGGAGTTTTATCCTTCTTTTTAGTTAACAATAAATACTTTCAAAGTAAACATGAACTCTAAAACAAATGATGAGCTCTAGTTGGCATGACTGCCTCTGATTAGTAATACAATGTGGTTTGACAAATTTGTAGGTTATGTCGGATTGTTCGACTTGAAAATTTAATAATGATGATAATAACAAAAGTAGTAGGTTCTTTTAAACTGCAAAATACACCTTCTTGGAATAATAACTACGGTTAGAGTCAACATAAAAATAAAAATTCAATGATTATTAATGAAAAAACATAAAATATGAACCACTGTTCATAGTTAGGCACATGCTTTATACATAGTTTAATGCAACATTATTTGGTTAAAAGTAGTGAATTATTTATTAATAATTAATAGTGATTGTTATAATCCATTATCATGTACTACAATCATCTATGAAATTGGATACTCCCATTTCAGGTAAATGTAATTTGTTTATTATAGTTATCGCACACCGGCGAAACTATCAATTGAATTTAATAACTAAATACTGATTTAATACTTCCATCTACTGATGGTATTAGAGTACGTATACTCTTCATTGATATCACAATGTCTTTGCTTATCCTAGCTATTTACAGTATACAAATAGTTAAACTGTCATTACTCAGAACGTTCAATTTCAACATTGTTCATTTGTATTTATTGGTTCCCTTCTATTAAGGATAGGGAATTGAATTGTTTCTATATTTCAATTTTAATCGCTTTTAGCGTTCAATTATTTTGCTTATAATATTCGTAATTAATAATACTTGCGTCTCTCGTCGGTTGAAGATTTACACTTTATTAATTATTAACACTTTTTTAATTAATTAAAATTGATTAATTAATTATTTGAACTTTATCACAACACTGCACACACTCCTATGCGCATAAACTCCGATTAGATTACACTTGTAAATATACTGCACTGATTCTTCTGATAGATAACTTATGTCTCAATTTGAGGTTAACATGGTTGATGCTGTTTTGCTGTCAAACGCACGTTTTTCTGAGGCGTTGACTAGCGTGCATTCCGCTTCGCTGTTGTTGTAAGACTGTCTCCGGCTCATGGGCTGGAATGATGAATTTCGGATTTTTTATGTGTTCTGATTGGTCAGTTTTTTCCAATTCGTTTATTTACGGTAGACTTCGTCAAAATAGACGCTATCATAAGCGTCAGCCTTTGGGGACAAGATTATGAAAATTTGGTTTACATGACTATGCGGAAGGGCTAAGCACAATGCAATTATTTTTAAAAGTCTAATATCTTTCTTATAATTGCACTGAGAAGGTTGTGCTTACTCTCATTGTTCGTGTTTTTGAAAGACGATGAATTTGAGTCCCCTTATCATATATTTCTGATAAGGGTTATCAGAATTGGCACTTAGCATTTATGCTTGGTGTCCATTAAACCATTATTTATTAACAATTCATGGTTTTTATGTTATTTTTTATAGTAATGTCTCACTCTTAATCTACTGTACAAATTTCCCTTAAAACTATGTCCTATTATTAATACTATGTCCTTTTTCATAGCTTCACTCTTAAACTTATGGTCATACATTTTTGGTTTGCTCATTACACAGTAATAAGAGTATTTGATTAACTTTTAACAAGTTGTAATGAAACATTGATGGGTTAAGTCACTACTGACAGTGTTCTTTTTCCCTAACTTGTTTGTTTAATGCCTTAATTATCACATATGAATCAGGCTTGCTATGCCTATATGGCTTCACTTGGTAGTATTGTCATACATTTTGGTTTGCTCATTACACAGTACTAAGAGTATTTGATTAACTTTTAACAAGTTGTAATGAAACATTGAAGGGTTAAGTCACTACTGACAGTGTTCTTTTCCCTACATTATTTGTCAAATGCCTTAATTATCATTTATGAATCAGGCTTGCTATGCCTATATGGCGTTACTTGGTAGTATGCTTAATATCATAGACATTTTAGATGTAGTGTTCTCTGATTGATAACTGAAATAGTCACTAGGACCTTATAGTTATTGTGATGCAGTTCACTTTGCATTAGACTCTGTTATTAGCAAGGTTTGGCTGCTGTAAATTTTATTTGCAGCTAGTTGTCATAATGGTTGAGTTATAATTACATTTATATAAACTATTTAAATGGTTATTTTGGTTACAATTGCTCATAGGAATAGTATTCTGTCCGACACCAAATCATTAATTGGGTTACTTGCTTTGTACAATGTGTTTATTACATAATTTTGGTTGCATAGTGTCACTTTGCCATTACAAGCATTTGGTCATACTTGTATTACTTAAATATAGCTTTTATATACTATTATACTATTAGCTATTGTGTACAAAACATTCTTTATATGCTCTATTTACTTCCTAGCTCATTACATTTTGGTCTAACATTGTTTTGGTTCATTTTTTATCAAGTTTTATTGAAAACTGGATGCCCAGATTAGGTTATGTCATAGGTTCAGTAAACATTGAAAAGTTGTTTATGGCTGTATATTTATATCTTAAACTATTCGACTGGTTTTCATTTCATGTTTGTACATTGGTTATTGGTTATCAATAGTTCATATTTAGTTTACTACTGTATTATCTTATTTGTTGTTAATTAGTGGGTTTGTATGTACATCATTCCCATGTACAATTGGTCATTCACTATTTTGGTTGCATATTTCTCTGTTTATTCTATAACTACACATCATTTAGCTATCATAAACTCATCTTGTCCTTATTCAGTTTGCTTGTGACTCCTTATTTACAATACTTAATACTTATTTACAATAATGTGTTTCACATAAACAATAAATGTGTTCATTAAATGAGTTGTTGTCAATGTTGACTTTGTCATACAGCTTAGGGATTCATCTCATATAATTAACTAACATTTCTTCCTTCTTCTTAATACAAATATTCTTTCAAGGTTTATGTTAGTTTGTTTTACTTCAATTTTCTTCCCTTATTCTTCTTGTGTTTGCTCTGGTGATCTTCCTTCTTCCTTCTTCTTTGTTCACTGATCTCCTCCTCACTATTGTTCATTTTACACATGATGAGGTTTTCACTTGTCTTCTTCACACTGGTTCTTCCTTCTTCTTTCTTGAAGTTGTGCTTGTTGTGTTCTTCTCCCTGACTCTTCTTTCTTCTTTTGTTGTCTTGTCCTCCTCACTGATTTTCCTTTCTTCTTTTGGTTGTGTTGTGTCCTTCTCACTGATCTATTGGGTATAGTATGTCGGTCGTCTCGTCTTTATTCTTCTTTTCTTCTTTCTTGGTGCATTTACTAGTGAATTCCTTTCAATGATGCTTCACTTATTCTAACTTATGGTACTTTTCTTTAGTATACTTGGTGGTATTCTAGACCTTTTAATGTATTTTTTCTAGTGGTGGCCTTCAAATTAATTTTCAGTACTTAGGTGGATGTGGTGACATATGTACTGTTACAATATTTATTCTTCTCATGTTTGGAAGCTCTGTTGATATAATTTATTGCTAGTTATGATGTGTAAACCTTTCCGTCTGAATTCTCTTTATGTCTTCTGTTGTTCGCACAATCTTCTTCTGGTTATCAATATTAATAGCACTTTTTTTCTTGTTTTTCATCTTCATTCTAATTAATTGTTCTACTGCTATTATGTTATGACAGTCATTCTTCCAATGGTTCTTATTATAATTAAAATTAAAGTAGTGATTATAGTTATATATATTTTTTTCCTTCAAAAATTTTTATTTGTCTCTTGTTTTCATCCAAATTATTTCATTAACATTATATTATTTAAGTGGTCTTTACTTCCTTTTGCATTTCGTAAATTTTTTAATATTTCCTTTCCAAAACTAGTTTATTCATCTTATTGATATAAGTTGTTCTTATTTTTCCTTTAGAATTTTGTTGATTTATTTTTTACTTCAAAATTAACTCCTGTAAATTATTGATATAAGTTGATCTTATTTAGTTTTAGAATTTAGTAAATATATTTCAATTCAAAATTAAGTCCTGTAAATAATTGGTGTAAGTTGACCTTACTTTTCTTTTAGAATTTTTAAGTAATTCTAATCCTCGTAATATTTTTTGATTGATGACTGGTTATAAACGCCTTTGATTTTTTCTGTAACAATCTCTTTTAGTTCATTTCGTATATTTTTAATGGAAAATTACCAGTTGATGCCGACACAAAATATATTTCATTTCCATTGAACTTTTGTGTCATTGTTCCATCGATCGAACAATTAATTCAGAAAGTTTTCCCACAAATTGACACCAATTACAAAAATCACCAATGGCTTTGCGAACGTGCTATTTTGGCAGCAAAAATACCGACGTCAGTGCAATCAACTACGCAATCCACGAACAAATTGCGGGCGAGTCTGTCACCTACAAATCGACTGACAGCGTCATGAATGCGGACGAGATTTGAAATTATCCAATTGAGTTTATAAATTCGTTGGATCTTGCTGGTGTGCCACCGCACAGATTGTCACTCAAAATCGGCGCACCAATAATTCTTTTGCGCAACATTAATCCACCACGATTGTGCAATGGAACCAGGCTCGCTGTCAAAAAACTGATGCCAAACGTCATCGAAGCGACAATTCTGAATGGCAAGTCAAAAGGAGAAGATGTGCTGATTCCACGTATTCCCATCATTCCCACCGACATGCCATTTGATTTCAAACGACTGCAGTTCCCCGTTCGACTTGCATTCTCAATGACCATCAACAAGGCACAAGGTCAATCGCTTCAAGTGTATGGATTAAATCTGGAAAATCCATGCTTTTCACATGGTCAATTATATGTTGCATGCTCACGAGTGGGACAGCCGAAAAATTTATTTGTTTTTGCAGAAGACGGAAAGACCAAAAATATTGTATATCCCAAAGCACTTGAATAAACTTTTTCAAATTTAATTTAATGCACAAAAATCATTGTCATTCATTTATTTTGTACATGTAAACGTGTCTGCTTTGTATATGTGTACCTACTTAGAAAGAAAAAGAGTCATTGCAACGCATGCCGGGCACAGCTAGTATTTTATTAAATAAGTAAAAGTATTAAGAATTATATACATTCTTCAAGTCCTGACTTTCTTCTTTTGGTTATTATTTGTATATTTACACGTTTATAATACACTTACAAATTAGAAATCAAAATTTAACGTTCCGGGCTACGTTATAAATCCAGGGAACCCGTGATAATTGACGCTAGCCAATTATACAGGCTGCCTACGTTGTAACAAACTGAAAATCAACACAACACTTAGAACAATAATAATTACTCTAATTATAGGACACAAGGGAAGGTAATTTAACTGATTTATGCACTCACTTCAACATGTAACAACATGACATCTCTTTATTAACAAATGATATATATATAGATATATATATATATATATATATATATATATATATATATAGATCCCATTACATAAAAATTTTCTCGTACTGAAATAGTTAAAAGGGGTTTTCTGTCAAACAAAATGATCAAACAGATCATGGATTTTACCTCGGATCCGAGTCTCTTTAAATCTAGTAAAGACGTCTGAAATTTACTTTGCTTCTCAAGAAGGTTGCATTGTTACATGAACACCATTTGAAGAATGGTATTATTGAGTTAAGGGATTAAAAGTTATATCTCAAGAGTAATGTTACAACGTATGATTTTAGAAATTACTGGTTACATTTTTTTTTAAACTTAATGCTTAGAGATTGTCTTTTTAAAAGTCTCTGGCATGTATGAAAACTTATATTTTAAATGTACATAATTATCGGTAGACGAGCTACCGAGTCACCTCTTAGATACGCTTTTTCTGTCCGTGTCCTGGGGCGTGAATCTTCGGTACTCTGTTAGTCGGGGTAGTCATCTGGGTAGTGTTTCCGGTGAAAGTCCTCTGGGTGTATTAATGAGGAGATGGATGTTATGCTGCGTGAAGTCGGGCTGACCCTCGGCGGTTCTGGTAAGTTTTGTTTAGGTGGTAGTCGTCCGTATCTGCAGTTGTGCACGTCACATATTTACTGGCAGCGTAGTACTGGAGTTTGCATCTTCTTTTTACATTAATATCTGAATTACATTACTCGAACAATATTCGAGAGTTCCTTTTTTAATTAACTTGAGACATCACCTTATATACTAATTCTTTTTACATTATCACACTTTCTAACAAATTCCTCACTACATCTTCAATATATGACTAGCTCTCCACGCTTTTAGTGGAAGCTAACACTCAATTAAAAATCAAAAAGAATAACAAAACATTATATGAAGAGCCCTCGCTTGGAGGTGTCTACAGTCTGAAAGCCGCATCGTTACTCTTGCATTGTTACAACAGGTAGATTGCAGCGACGCGGAGTGAGTACTCCGCCATAATATAGTTCCAACTCTTTATTAATAATACATTCTTATAGTATGACAAAATAAACTATCTAGACTTATGTTGTTTACAGGGATTATTATTACTACTACTTGTAACTTTAAATTATTAATTACTAGCTAACCCGGCAATGCTTCGCTATTGCTAGATTTGGGTATATATATAGATTAAGTGAACACAATTTAAAGTCATACAATGTGAATGACTACATTGTAATCCGGTACATCTGGAGGCACACTTTCAATGGCTGTTTTGAACGATTGTACGTATAGGTTATGCGATTGCAACATATCTTGCAAAGATCTGACCAAAGCACCATCCAAGCCTCGAGAATTTATGTTACATCGAGCTGTCACTTGCGTTTCAGGATCTGCAATGAAGTACAATTGCAGAAATTTGTGTTCGTCAGTTCGACATGGTAGTAGACTACCAGCCAGATGGTAAACCTGTACTTGCACTTTAAATGTTGGCATAAAACCACGTTCTACAACCTAACGACTTTTAAATGATGTCATTTGGAAAGCATTATTATAATAACGTATATTGCGCATGAAATGTTTGTGTTTAGTATGTTCGCCTTTAATTAGAGAATTCAGTGGTTCGGGAGGTGTAATAATTTCATTTAATATAACTTTACCATTTAGACAGCACATTCCTTTAGATTCATCTTTCCATTTCAACGCTGAACAATATTGACAGACAATAGTCATAGCACCTATCGAAACCATCGGATAATTTTTGTAATCTATGGTAGAATCGTAATTCATTGCTGAACATTCTAACCATAAATTATTAGAATTACGTGTTGTAACAATATTACGATATTGTTGTGCATGTCTGGTGCGATCTCTGAGCATACGCTGTTCTCTATCAACAGAGGTTTCTCTATCTCTTCGGGACCTATCTCTTTCACGATTTTGAAATAATCTACCGTTTCGTTCCATGGAAGTTTCCCTATCTCTCCGCAAAGACTGGTTTGCCCTTTGAGTCTCTAAACGGCCTTCTCTTTCATCCGAACTTTCATTATTGCGTAGTACGCGTAGTCTCTTAGCATTTGCCGTCTTGTATCCTATATTAGCACGTCGTCGAGGCATGATAAAATCGCAAAGTGAACAAAACCAACGACTTTATCACAGTCTATATTATTGCTCAGCGCGACCATTCACTGCAAGATACAAAACTCATATGATGCGATGTAACAAACCAAAAACTGAAAACTTGAATAAAATCCGTTCAGTACTTCCTGAGATTAGCGATTTCAAACAGAGAGAGAAAACGGACCGACTTTACTTTATACTATGTCACAATCTATATTATTGCTCAGCGCGACCACTCACTGCAAGATACAAAACTCATATGATGCGACGTAACAAAGCAAAAACACAGTAGTGCCAGCGGTCAAATTCTAAACTATACGATAAACCGTGCTCAGCGCGACCACTCACTGCAAGATACAAAAGTCATATGATGCGACGTAACAAAGCAAAACACAGTAGCGCCAGCGGTCAAATTCTAAACTATACGATAAACCGTGACTTTCACTCTTCAGTAGCGCCTGCGGTAGGCAGCGTTCAAATTGTAAACTATACCACTTACTTGACATAAACCGTGATAGCTAAGCTAATGTACAACATATGTGTATTAATTGTACACATAATTGTTCCTCGATAGACACTCTATCTATTGGCGAAAACTTGAATAAAATCCGTTCAGTACTTCCTGAGATTAGCGATTTCAAACAGAGAGAAAACGGACCGACTTTACTTTACACTATGTATAGATTTACATTACGATTCACAGATATTTCTAATTTACTGCCGGTTCGGTATGCACGTTGTGTCCGGAATAGACAGGTCAACGCATGATAAATTTACTAAAGGGTTAACTGTATTATTCTTAACTTTTACATTCAGATTTTAATTACTTATTTAGTTAGATTTTCTTAATTTAATTTTCATTACTATTATGAGTTAGTTCAGGGGAACTTCCTTGAGATATTCCAAAGGGTACTCTAGTAAATTGGTACAGGTTGAAAGGAACAGCAAACGCGGTTAGACGTTTGGATTCCTCCGAAGGGGTATTTGGTGAAATGCTTGATTTAGATCCATTACCGTAAAGACTTTCGCCTTTGTGAAGTAATGAAAAGCACTATGGATGTCTGGAAGCGGGATAGATTCAAATTATATTCGTTTGTTTAATTGCCGGTAGTCCACAACTAGTCTATGTTTGTCGTGACCTTTTGGTACTAAAAAGGAGGGTGATGAGTACGGAGACGTAGAGGGTTCAATGACTCCTTGTTCTAACAACTTGTTGATATGGTTCCTCATCACTTCCATCTTGGGAGGCGATAACTTGTATGGGGGTAGGCGTATTACTTTGTGATCGCTCAGATTGATCTTATATTCTATTAGCTTCGTAAGTCCTAGCTTAGGTGTAAGAACGGTGGAAAATTCTTTTATTAATTTCTGCATTCTCAGCCTATCTCTCTTTCCTAGATGAGATAATTCAGACTCTTGGTGTACTATGTGTGCAGTCGATTATCTAATACTTTCTTGCTCGTCAGTTTTACAATCAAAATTATACTTCCGTGTACGGTCGAATCTAAAATAATATTTCTGCTCATGGATGTCAAGAATTATTCCCGTTTTACATATGAAGTTAGCTCCCAATTTTAAGTCGGGTCTTAAATCATTACATACTAACATTGTAAAAACCACGTTAGATTCTTGATTTTTACTTTAATGGTGACGCTAAGTTTTATCACTATACTCTGTTTATTGGCTGTAGCACATTTTATATTCACAGCTTGACTGCGTTTCACTAGGTTGTGTTCGAATAATTTATCTGCTAACTTTTGACTGATTAAGGTTCTAGTAGATCCAGAATCGATTAATGCGATGGTGGAGGTAACACCTAGGTCAATTTTTTATTAAGGGCAATAGACTTTTAGTCCAATCACATTTAGTTATCGCGTTACATTTTTCAATAAACTTTCTAACATAGGGATCTATTTCTCTAGTGTTTCTTTTCATTCCTTTTTTTTATATGGTCGTACTTTTCTTTGGGTTTACCGGATCTCAAGTTGCTGCGGAAGACACAGGATTTCGGGTCTCCCTGCCTTATATGTTTTTTGGATTAGGGTGTTTACGTTCGTATTGCTTGTTGTTACAGTTCCTACTTATGTGTCCATACTTACCGCAGTTATAACACATATTCTTATTACGAGGCGGGTACCTTGCTTCCCTTTTAGGTTGTGTTTCATTTGATTTACCAGGGCTGTGCAAATTGTGCGGTCTATGGAATACTCGCCTTTCACCCTGGGTTGTCACATCGGGCACTAGGGCTTGCAATTCATTTCTATTCGCTTCGGTTGATTTCACCGCATGTCTGTTCTGATCTGCGTACCATACATTCGAAGAGTGGATACTGCATTGTTCTAGATCCGCAAAGGTGTTGGGTCGATTTATTAACGCTAGACGAGACCTTTCTTCAGGAGACAATCCTACTAAAATGGTGTCGACCACCTCTGTCTCTCGTTCCAATCTACTTGCAGTAGTCGAGAGGACTCCCTGATGTCTGAGATGTAATGGGCCAATCTCTCGTGATTTCGTGGTACTCGTAGTACGGTCTTTCTCTTAAGTTCTTCATAAATACCGGTGGGAATAAAATATTTTATTATTGTGGTGTGCAGTTCTTCTACTGGAAGGGTGGAGCTTAATGATTCTAGCACTCGATTCTTTAACGGGGTTTTACATTTCGGTAGGAGGACTTGCAAAATTTGGCAGTCATTCAGCTGCTGTAGATCCTTTATCTGCAGGAGATATTTGATGAAATTCAGTAGTTTAGTGACATTTAAACCATCAGTGTATGGAATTTCAGCTAAGAGTTTTTCTACGGGATGAGTGATTTTTCCATAGAGGTCTGCTTTAGGAGGACCAGATGATGCGTTCGGAGTTGTCAATTCGTGCATTCCGGGGCGAATCTGGAAACCACTGGGAGGAGGGGCTTCAAATATAATCGGGGCAATTAAATCTTTATTTGGGTATTGCTCTCGTGTAGGTTGTATTTGCGATACGGCGGGTGAGTCCCGATCCGTGTTGGGTAGAGGGTGTTCTAACGTAGGGGATTGAACTGGGGAGATGTGTAGTTTCTTCAAGGACTTCTCAATTTCATCCATTCGGAACGAGTCAGATTTTCTTCGTAATTCATTGATAATAGTGGGTAATTGACGTAAAGCTTCATCTGCAAAACTTTGGACTTCAGGAGGTATTTCCGTAATGTTAGGCCAGTTCAATAAATTTTTCATTCACCGGATTAAATGTTCTATCCTTTGAGTTGTCCGCAATATTACCGCAGGAGATTTCTCGTCTTGGAGGGTTTGGGACAGTAAAGTCAACTCACTATACTTGGCATTACACGTTTCTCTCTCGCTCTCATAATCGAGTCCGCTTAGGTTGCTTAACTGCGCGGGTGTATCAAATCCACTTTCGCATATAGACTTGAGCAATTCCGCGACTGTTACATTCGCATGGGGTAAACCACGTAAAAGAGATTCATAAGACAGCTCGTCCTTTAATAGTAAATCTGGATTAAATTGTGCCATTTTTACCTTATATCTAATACTAAAATTGATTTACTACACTATACACTTATTACATAGACAATCTAATCTAATTCATGGTTAAAGCATTTGCATTGTTCGTAAGAGAATTACCTCTCTTCTCAGAGAAAGACAAAATTCCACACAGACGTCAGTGTATTGTCAACGATCAGCTGTTCGCTGGAATGTAGGTCAGACTAGTTTTCTTTGTAAACAATGGCATACTTGTTGTATGCGTGGGAACGCGAGAAATACACTTGGGGTGAGGGATGTTATTGTAGCTGACGGCTATCTTTATCGACTGGTTTCAACTGGCTCCAACACGGGGGTGAGTGAGAGGCAATGATACGCGTTTTACACAAGTTACAGCCCGTAATAAGCTGAGTTTAGTTATTAATTGTCTTACGTTCTAATTTTAATTTCTGTAATTCTATCTACCTTTTTTTTTACTTCTCTCTCTAGTAACAAAATTAAACTTATGAATTTATTTACACGTAATTAACCTGGTCTAATTTAGTCAATAGTTTATACGTTTCACCGTGGCAACAAACATACAACTTACATTCTATGCAGGCATATTCAGGAAACTACAGGTCTTGAATTGTCGCAATATAAACCTGTTAAAGACTGAACAGTTTGACAAGCACTAAAATTCATGTAGGTACTTGTATTGGTGTAATACAATGATAGTTTGTATTATTTTCGCATATTTTAAATAAATTATACACAAGTTCGTGCGTAATCTTACACAAAATAAATTCCCAATAGTAAATTAATACTGTCGCTATTTTTTTTGCAACTTACCCTTTTTGGGGTGACATGAAATACATTAACTGAGTGCATAGATCAGCAGAGAGATATCTATTTTTCTTTTACTACGTAACAATTATTTCACACGAAAGCAGAGTGCCGCAATTCTATATGTGACACTCTGTACACGATCAATTCTTTTGTACAAAGCAGAGTGGCGCAACTTTTTAACGTTCCGGGCTACGTTATAAATCCAGGGAACCCGTGATAATTGACGCTAGCCAATTATACAGGCTGCCTACGTTGTAACAAACTGAAAATCAACACAACACTTAGAACAATAATAATTACTCTAATTATAGGACACAAGGGAAGGTAATTTAACTGATTTATGCACTCACTTCAACATGTAACAAGATGACATCTCTTTATTACCAAATGATATATATATATATATATATATATATATATATATATATATGTAACATAACCAAATATGGCAGTTACATAAAATGAGCTTAAAGGACGGCAAGTAAGAGAAAAATATGAATGTAAATCTAGATAAGTAAATCCATGTATATATTGTGTGTGTCTACAAATGTGTTAATATGAAAATCCAACTATGAATAAAATAATATCAACCTAGTGACATCAACTACGAAACATAAGAAAGAAAATGACATGAGCCAAAACAAAATACCAGTAACTAGACCCAATAGGATCCAAAAGTGAGGGGAAACAACGAAATAAGGATTAACAAACTCAAACAGCGAGAGGAACAATTAAGAAATAATGACTACGATGAAAATAACGAGGAAGAAGAAAGAAGAAGGACAAGAAAGATGACTCAGAAGAGAGAAGAAGATGAATAAATCATACCAGTAATCAATATAAAACCACGTGTACCAAAGACTATATAAGTGACAAGGGAAATGATGATTATAAAATGTGAGGATGAAAACCAGTGTTTAGCATTTAAGGAAACACAAACAATAACAGTGCGTACTTAATAGATGTGAAACATGTGAATAACTAACTATTTCTACTGATAAAACCACACAAACAATTATAGTGATGAAGTTTATAAGTATATGAAAATATGTTAATTCCATGATGAAAACAACAAGATGTTAAATAAGTCAAATAGACACGAACAATGAGTGTGACGCATTTAATAAAGTTGTGATCAACACAGAAAATCATAAGACCACCAGAATAAAACAAAATAGAACAATATAAATATGTTTTTTTTTTGGTAAAGAACTGACAACAAATAAAAAACCCTTGTATCAGACAAAATGGATTGAATTGAATTCAACCTATGACTAGAAAAATATAATAAATAATACAATAAGATACGTGTTAGTGTTTAAGAAGGAATGTATAAACATGTGTAACAAAATAAGTAAAATATTATTGTGGAATACCATGCTGATACCATGTAAGTAGTAGAGACATACTGCATTAAAACAGATGGTACATTGTTACATAACCCATAGAGAAGGTACCTGTTAAACAGAAAACCAAACATATCAAGGAAAATAAATGATTATCAACAATGATATCAATTAAGGAATTGTTATAAATAACAATACATCCTAATAGACAATGCATTAAAATGCAACCAAGTAAATAAAACCAATCAAATGCAATGGCAAACAGAGATAGCAAAGATGCAACAAATATGCCAATTCAATTAGGCAAAGTGCAATATCAAAACCAATGCTAAAGTGAATAACAATATTACCAGTAGAAAGATCAATATCTGGTAATGTTTTGAGAACAGATTCCTAACATAATAACAACAGTATTATAAACAAAATGTAGTAAACTAACTAACCATGTAAATATAATCAGATGTAAGATGGACCATTGTATGGCCCATTAGTTAAGGAAAATAGTGTATTAAAGATTAAACACAGATTGTTCACAATATTACCAGTAGTTAGAGGGAAACTCAATACAACTTTGAGAACAGATTAGAACTATAAAAACAGTCAGTATATATGCAAATAATTAGAAACCAACTGACCATAGTGAAAGAAATCAGATGTAAACAAACCATGTTAAGTAAGTTACTTAGGAAAAATATGACATATAAATTTGTCTAAGAGTAACTGAGAACATTACCAGAAGTAGGAGTAATGTCTAATACCAATATAGAAACACAAACAAAATGTAACAATAACAGTTTAATTATTGTTTTTATGAAAAATAAATGACCACTATGATGAGACACCATAGGAACAAACCCATTATTGAAGAATTGAAGGGTTCTAAACTAGCTAGAAGCTGACCACTATATGTAATGCATTAAGTACAATATATGTACACTAATGATATTTCATACATAATATAATTTATATAGAAAAGACTAAAATTATATTGACAATTGTATGAAACAGGTAGAAGAGGAATAAGACAGTATGTATATTATATTTAATACAATCATGTAAAGATATTTTAGTGTGAAATCATGTAAATAATCGTTTTAGTATTATTAGATTGCAAGATTACTTGTATTAAATAAGGGAAATTCATTTTAAATACATTTATATAAAAACAAAGATGGACGCCTAATGACGCTATAATGAGCTATTGTTAAGGAAATAATTATTTCCAAATAATAAACTAAACCAAGTGAGAAATGGACTCCAAGTGTTTATTTAGAAAGTGTTTTTATTAAAAATAATTAAATCGGGTGTCAAAGACTTATAAAAATAAGAAACACCCAAGATAATTAATAAAAACGTTATATTAAGAGAAGCGATGTAAATAAAATAATGTTGTTTAGACTTAAATTAAAGAAGAAAATGTCTATAATTCAATGACATAACTCATGTAACGATAGGACGTTCAGTAAGGAAGTTATTGTAATTATTAACTTTTCAATTATTTTTTACACTAGTGCTTACGTCACATAAACTCCAACCCAAAGTCAAAATTTGGTAAAACACCAAATATTTTAATAAAACATAGGCTTTTGGGGTGAAGACTATAGTGTTTACAACCAATCAAATCAACGCATTTTGTCAGACTCGAAAGAGACGCTCCGGCAAAATGTAACAGTCTACGATCAGCCTTCAGACGAAGTGGCCACGCAGCTCTACACCATGGAAAAGTATTATTTTCAAATTTGTGCGCGTCCATTAACAATAAGTTGATAAACATACATAACCTTGACACAACAAAAATACTTCCGAGTGGAATGTGCGGTATTATCGAGAGATACAAGTACGATAGTGTATAATCCCGGTCGTACTCGCGTGTGTTGTGATAAATAAACAGGGAGTACAATATTTTATTTAAATAACTTTGGTTTAAAAAATAATAATTTTAAATAGACATATATGAATACTACGCGAGTCAAGTACTAGCGAAAGGTTAAACTTATAATGGAATTATTAGAATTCCAAGAAATGTCAATTTATACTTATTAAAATATTAGATAAATATTTTAATTAATTTTCATAATTTTAATAATTATGTTTGAAGTAATTGTCATTAATTACAAGAGTTAACATTTAGTCACTCTTTTGACTAAACTTAGTTTGTTTAGATTATTTCGATGTTTTGAAATAAATAATAATAACTTTCAAACAAAAGTATAAAAGTAATTCTAATAGCAACATGTCAAAATGTTACTAATAATATGTTCAGAAATATAAATTAAGAAATGATAACCGTTAAGAAATCATTTACCATAATAACATTACCTGTGATAGCTAACCTCAAAATAGTAGCGGTAGCTTGTTAACTCAACTGTTGCATCTGTTCTCAAATAAATTCCAAACCAAATGGAATTCATATTAAGAGTTTTTTTTTAATTTTATTAATTTTTTCTCTTGAAAATATATATTTATCAGACTAATTGTTGAAAATAAAACGATACATTGAAACTGTACAAGCCACGAGTTTGATGCTGGCTAACAAGTAATAAGGTGCGTGCGCATTCCCACGTACGGCAGCACCATAATTCTCAGATATATGGTACCAACTTTTGTTTTTTGATATTTATTTGTTATTTATTAACCATTGTTCAATTTTATTAATTCTATTAATATTACATCTTGACACTGATATCATGTCACCTCAAAGAACCTAACAACCTGATAATACATTGACAAGAAAACATAATCTATTAAGTTCAAATTATTGTACCAAAGACAGGATTACCAGTATTGAGCCTGGACAGAGTTTTATGTTAAAATTAATCAATTGTAATTATTATTTAAAGGGTTATTAGCCCAAATGATTGTTAATTGTTTTTAAAATTTGCCATTTTAAAATTGTTAATAAACCTTCACTTATTTACCTATGAAAAAGAGTATCATTTCAAATATAAATCAAATTATTTCTTTTAAAGCAGTTCTACCAAAGGTGGCGGAAGAATTCAAACAGAGAGTAATTTAAAGTATTATCTATATGTGCTAATTCATTCATATTGTGTGTACTAACTGTTTTGAATATTCAAATTGAATATTTGTGTGCATTTTAAGTGTATGTATTTCAGCTACAACCGTCACAGAACAGGACTGAAACAGATACTTGTGGTAAGTGAGGGGGGCATACAACAAAAAGTGCGCGAAGCCTACTTAAATCAAAAAAGTGAATTATTCATAGACACTTATACAGATTATACAATCACACTAATAACTCCTAATAATTATAATTGGAGCAGTTTTTATAAAAACAACATCACAGCAGATACCGGAGCGTATCTGCAAGCACACTACACATCACTAAATATATACTAGTATTACTTGTTCTATAACAAGTTGGCGCTCCATCGCGGGGCTGAAGTGATTGAAGATTAAACATCAACACACTACAACTATAAATACAACTATACTTACAATGTATAGTATTACTTGATTTGTAACAAGTTGGCGCCCAACGTCCGAGCACGAGTTAGGGAGATATACAATAACCAATAACCTAAATATACTAATTCGTGAGAAGACAGCAGGAACATTATCAGAAGATCAAGATGTATACAGACAGATTGAAATCAAGATCAAAATCAAGGTCAACGTCAAGGAAAAGGGCGGCGCAAGAAGAGAAGGAAACCAGAAAAGAAGAGAAGGAAGCTATGTCAACGGAAGATGTGGAGGAGATAGTAGTGGAAGTAAAAGACAAACAAATTGAACCGGCGGAGGGGGTTCAACAGCCTATGGAGGAACCGGAAGTAATAATTCAAGAAGCTCCACCGGAGATCAGCCAACCCAAGCAACCAATGGTACCCGGAGAAATCGTCTTCATGGAGATGTTCAAAATGGTGATGGAGAAGATAGAAGAGAGCCGGAAATCAACCAAAGAGGACAATCAAAATTTGAAGGCAGACCTAAATAGCAAGATAGAAGAGAGCCAGAAATCCACCAAGGAGGACTTAAATAGAATAGAGGAAGGCCTGAAATCATCCAAAGAGGACAATCAAAATTTGAAGGCGGACTTAAACAAGAAAATAGAAGAAACCAGTCGATCAACGAACCAGAAAATAGAGGAAGGCCAGAGGGAGAACCAGAAACATATGGAATTATTAAAGGAAGAGTTTAATAACCAGATACAGGAGACGAACAGGAGGATGGAAGATGGGCAAAAGAAAACCGAGGAATTACTGGAGAAGAAAATGGCCATCATGAAAGAAGAGTTATCGGCAGAGTTGGGAGTCAGAATGGATCAGGCCAACCAGAAAATGGATGAAATCACGGCTAAGTTCAATAGAGACGTCGAAACAATACAATCTGACCGTGAAGGGATGTGGCAACAGATGAGTATCCACAGTAACAAGATGAAGGAAGCCGCCAAGGATACAGAAGAGATGATAGAAAAAAGACTGAAGGAAAATGTCGATGAAATCGAGAAGCGCATGGCCGTATTAACCACTGAAGTTAACGTTGAGATGGATGAAGTACGAAAGGAGGGAGAAGGTACCAGCCTGAGACTAATACAAGCAGAGTTAGACATCAATCAACGCATTAACGAAATGGAGAGAATGCAAGGTACACAAATAAATGTGATAACACAAGAGCAGACCAACATGAAGGCAGCGCAATCAACACTAACAGACAAGTGTGAAGAAGTATCTGGGAGAGTGGACGCAATTAAGCAGCAGGTACATGATGATAGAACCCTATTAACCGAGCGTCAACGAAGAGAGTTAGATGACCTCCGCGATGAGATGCATCGATTGCAAACGATACCAAATTTACTATCCGGATTGACTCATCTAGACAACAGAGATCAGATTGAATTCAGGACCTATTATAAAAATCCGCTAGAGTTTTTAGAACGAATAGAAGAAATCATATGTAGAAACAGAGAGAGTAGATGGACTACCATTAAGGGAATGTTAGATGAAGCTTTCAAAAGCACGTTCGACAATTGGTGGACGGCAACCCGTAACGAAGTGGGGAATTATGACAACTTCAAAGTGGCGTTTAAACAAAAATATTGGTCAGAAGCCACCCAGAACATCGTTAGGGATGATATCACAAACGGAAGGTTCGATACACATGGAAGGCAGTCAATGACAACATATTTCTTGGGAAAGATTTGCCTGGCCAGGAATCTCGAACCCGCAATCCCAGAAGAATGTCTAGTGACGAAATTAGCCTACCACTTCAATCAAGGCATCTCACAAGGAAGACTAAATGCACAAATAAAAACAGTCCAATGAATGTGCGAACTGTTGGAGAACCATGAAAGAGAACGATACTACCAACGTAGTCGACAAGGACCTAACCAGACATATGATCAAGGAGGACCTGGGAATAATAACCCCAACATATCCAACGAAAGGAATAGCCCGGGAAGAAATCACAATCACCCACCGAGATTCCAAAATCACCCTATACCACGTCAAGACGGAGGGGGCAACAATGTGAATAATAGAGGGAATAATAATAATCAGCATTCAGGTGGATATCAGCGAGAGCCAGCTTACCAAAGAGGTAACAATTATTACCGGCCGTACCAGAATCAAGCTCCCAATCAGCACCCAAGACAAAGCAATGGCAACCAACATAATAATCACTTTCGTAGAGTGCACTATACTCAAGCCAGTCGAGGGGGAAATCGTCGAAACTACTACCAAGGAAGGAGGAGTTTCCCTAATCAGCATGTCACTCCAGCAACAGCGATAGAGAGGAGCGGGAATCTGGATACCGATCTAACGGAAGCGACAGCAATGGAAGTCAAGGAACAATAACGCAAAATACAGAAGTCTACAATAATGGACATGGGCCTGGGAATCAGGAACCCATAGCTTCGACATCGCAAGACAGGCACGGGAATAATGACCTGCCTTTAAACACCAACCGGCAGTGAAAAACCAAGTAGTACCCTCACTGAACCGGACTATTGGGTCTAGAGTTTTGGCAAACCATCCAAATCTTCGCAAAACTTACACCAATAATTATTTAAAAAATATAAGAAGAGACTTAATGGAAGAAAAAGAGAATACTATCAGCGATACAAGTAATAGTGAAATTGCATACATAGCGGTGAAGGTCAATAACATAAATGCAACGGCAATGATAGATACCGGAGCAAATGTATCATTGATTGATAAAGTGGAGTTAGATAGAATCCAATCGGAAAATAAAGCGACAATACCCACTTTACCTATTAACAACATTGTACTCATTGGAGCTACCGGACGTCAAAATAAGACGATTAGACAACAAGTACAACTCGATGTATCCAGCAACGGGAACACAATACAGATGATATTCCTAGTAGCCAGTGGGCTACCGTTTACCCTGCTCATTGGGTGTGATATACTCAGAAAATACACTGCGATAATTAACATGGACACAAATACAGTAAGGATGAAGACAGGAGAAGTTGAGTGGACAGCCAAGCTAACAGAATATCAAAAGGCACCCGCAGAACATGTAATATACTACATTAGGGAAGGCCACCAACATCAGGAAGGCGCCATCAACAAGAAGCTTCACAACAACCCAGAGGAAGATTTATGGATGACCAAGATTAATGAGATACGAGAATTCAAGACCAACCAAAATAGCCAAGAGCTGACATGGGAACAAAAGGACCATCTGATAAACATATATTGCCAGTATCGTCACATATTTTCTGATACGCCCGGAAAAATCAAAAATTTCCAATGCGAGTTAAGATTCAAAGACCAAACCGAATTTAAACGAAAATCTTATCCTATCGCCTTTTCGCTGAAGGAAGCAGTAAGGGAAGAAATCCAGCGTTTGATAGCAAATGACATCATCGAAGTAAGCAATTCACCATACACCAACCCTATTGTCGCCGTACCAAAGAAAAATGGTGCAGTACGAATTTGTTTAGATGCTCGTGAACTTAACAAAACCATAATTAACGACAGGACATCACCTGGAGAAATTGATGAGATCTTAAAGAAGTTTTATGGTACAAAATTTTACAGTATATGGGATACGGTATGCGGATATTGGCAGGTAGAACTGCATCCGAATAGTAGAAAGTACACTGCCTTTATCTTTGAAGGTCGGAATTACCATTTTAAAAGACTACCGTTTGGCTTAGTAAACTCGGTAGCAATATTCGTCAAATGTATGGACGAGATACTGGGCCACAATACACTGCAGTTTACAACAGTCTATGTTGACGATCTCTTGATCGCCTCCAACAATTGGGAGGAACACTGTGAAAGGGTGGCACAGGTTTTACAGAAATTAGAAGATAATCACATTACATTGAAGTTAGATAAGTCTCAATTAATAGCAAAGGAAGTTCAATTTTTGGGGTTTAACCTATCTGAACATGGAATTACACCGTCCCAGGAAAAGATGGAGGCAATACAGCGTTTCCCCGTCCCACAGAACAAAAAACAACTGCAATCGTTCCTCGGGATCTGCAATTACTATCGGAAATTTCAGGATAATTATTCCGAATTAACAGCTCGATTTTCAACACAGCTATCATCAAAAGAAAAATGGAAATGGGAATCAGAACAAGAATCTACGTTTAAGTTAATTAAAGAAAAGTTCCTAGAAACCGTTATGTTGCATCACCCTAACTTTGAAAAACAATTTTTCATGAACTGCGACGCCAGCGACTTGAGTCTTGGATCCGTACTATATCAAGAAGACCAAGACGGGAACCATGAAGTAATCAGTTTTGCAAGTCGTACGTTGAACAAATGCGAACGCAACTATCACACCACAGAAAAAGAATTATTGAGTATCGTATTCGCTTGCGAAAAGTTTAGAACCTTTATTTTGGGATATAAAGTGACAGTAAGAACCGATCACAAATCCATTTCATTCCTCAAGAACTGTAAATTGAAACACGGAAGATTGACAAGATGGACTCTCACACTCCAAGAGTACAATATACAGTGGGAGTACATACCGGGAAAAAGCAACACAGCTGCAGACGTGTTGTCCCGGATTAACATCGACGCCCAAACATTTGAAGGAGAGAGGGAAACCATCGCGAAGGTCTACCACTTGCTAAAAAATAAATCTGAGCTTACTAAAATACTGTCAGATATAGCTATACAGCAACAACAAGATCCCAAAATATTGATGATTATTAAAAAACTAGCAGATAACGATGCAAACATTAAACAGTATTACTGTACTCATCATCAACTGGTGTTCACCAAAAGCAATAAAAATGGTGAAGACTGGAAGATAGATATCCCAAAGGTTCTAGAGAAAGATTTGACCATCGACTATCACATCCGATATGGTCATATGGGCGCAGTGAAGGTGGTAAAGGCATTGCAAGAACATGTGTATTTCACTGACATGAATAGGAAGGTAAGAAAATATATACAGAATTGCCATATTTGCCAGCTAGTCAAATGCAGTAACGAAAAGCGAGAAGGAGTGATGATACCGATTACATCTGTGAAAAAATTAGAAGAAATCTTCCTGGACATTTGTGGGCCGTTTCCACGGAGTGGTGGAAGACACCAGTATAAATATATCATTATTATCTTTTACCACTATACAAAATATACTAAGCTGTACCCACTTAATCGAGCAACGACAAGTAAGATACTAGAAGTAGTTATAAACAAATACATACCCGAAGTGGGCCGACCAGCGTCAATAATTACAGATCACGGAACGCAGTCTCGAGGACGGAAATGGCGGGAAACACTGCTCCATCTGGGAATCAAAACGTATAAGACATCGGTGTACCACCCCAACAGCAACCCTGCTGAGAGAGTGTTGAGAGAAGTAGGAAGGATTTTAAGAACCTACTGTCACAGCCAGCAGAGGAAGTGGGAGGAGTATTTATCCCCAGCTGAAGACTTCCTAAACCTCGCCTACCATCAGTCAACTGAGGAAACACCATACATGGCAATGCACGAAAAAAGACCACCCCGGGAGATCACAGAAATAATTAACTTTCCAATAAGTGCAGAGATCAAGTTTAACCAAACCAAGTTCTATAATAATGCAGTTGAAAGAGCCCAGAAACTGAGAATTAAATACAAAAAATTGCAGCCCAAAATTATAAAATACGAAGTGGGAGACCAAGTGCTAATCAAAAATCGAGAGCTCCCAAGTAATATCGAGGGCATTGCAAAGAAATTGCTACTACTATATACCGGACCGTATACTGTAACAAAAAACAATCTAAACAACACCTATGAATTGCAGAACCCTATTACAAAAAAGATAAAGGGTACCTATAATCAGACTTCGATGAAAAAATATGTTGACAATTAAGATATGAAATTACAAGTGAAAAGTGAGCGATAAGGATTATTTTATTATTAATACTATGTAAAGGATGAAAATGTTTATTGTGTAAAATAAAAAGATAATTATGAGTATAACTGTTGACTATATCAAGATGAAAAAGGAAATGTGGCCATGAAGATTATTGTTATTTACAAAATGAAAAGTGAAAATATGATTATAAAAACAGATGTTAACTGAAGAAAAGGGGTGAATTATTATCATGAAGATTATTATATGTTTATATTAAATGAAAAGTAACTATGTAATTATGTATTAAACATTGAATGTATATTGTCATTTTATAATGTGGGAAAAAATGATCCCAGAGAATTTATGTAAAGGAATCAGAACATTGTATTCATCAATAATAACTACTACTATAAAAAAGATGTCAATACGAGACTGACACACACCATCCTTGGCACCAACTAATTCCAAGAGCCACGTCAACCAGTAGAACAACAACATCTCACCCGTACTACTACTATAAAAAAAGATGTCAATACGAGACTGACACACACCATCCTTGGCACCAACTAATTCCAAGAGCCACGTCAACCAGTAGAATAACAACATCTCACCCGTACTACTATAAGAAAAAGAAGAGTTGGAAGAATAAACCAAATGAACACTATTACTGTAGAGAAACAACCACACACGACAAATTTGTATTTGAATAAAGGAAAGCCAACACTACATGAAGTACAAATACCAACTAAAACCTGGAAAAGGAAAGAAAAAATAAATGTACTAATAAATAGTATCTAGAAGAATGAATTTGGAACGAAGATTATGACGAAATGACGTTCAAGGTAACACAGAATGAAGAGATTAATCTATGATGAAGAAGAATAAAAAAGAATATACTAACGAAGAAAATCATGAGAGTATACCAATGAGGAAATGTAAAACAAAATATCCCGATGATATGTGAAGAATTAGTTAAGTTGAATCAAGAAAAGAGAGAATCACAATGTACAAACCGCAGATGCGTGAATTAATCCCAAGAATATTTATTATTTGTCGGAAAAACGACCACTATTATTATTATTAATGATTTGAGATGAATTGACTGAAGAGTAATGCCAGCAATCATTTATTATTATTAAAGGAGATGATTTGCCTCCATATTTATTGAAATTAGTTTGGCCAGTAGAGTCGAATAGCCAAAGTGAGCCGCTCTAAACTGCCCCAGCTAAATGTATGTTAGGGAACTAAATAAACGAGGGAAGTAATTACATAGAGAAGAAATAAATATGATTCAAAGAGCAGAAAGCGAAAGGATATATGGAAAAACATGTGAATCAAATGGAATGTACAATAATTGATAAATTCTTCATAGAAAACTATAGTATAATCATAACACAGAATTAATCAATTCTTAAAGGAAGGCATATGTAACATAACCAAATATGGCAGTTACATAAAATGAGCTTAAAGGACGGCAAGTAAGAGAAAAATATGAATGTAAATCTAGATAAGTAAATCCATGTATATATTGTGTGTGTCTACAAATGTGTTAATATGAAAATCCAACTATGAATAAAATAATATCAACCTAGTGACATCAACTACGAAACATAAGAAAGAAAATGACATGAGCCAAAACAAAATACCAGTAACTAGACCCAATAGGATCCAAAAGTGAGGGGAAACAACGAAATAAGGATTAACAAACTCAAACAGCGAGAGGAACAATTAAGAAATAATGACTACGATGAAAATAACGAGGAAGAAGAAAGAAGAAGGACAAGAAAGATGACTCAGAAGAGAGAAGAAGATGAATAAATCATACCAGTAATCAATATAAAACCACGTGTACCAAAGACTATATAAGTGACAAGGGAAATGATGATTATAAAATGTGAGGATGAAAACCAGTGTTTAGCATTTAAGGAAACACAAACAATAACAGTGCGTAATTAATAGATGTGAAACATGTGAATAACTAACTATTTCTACTGATAAAACCACACAAACAATTATAGTGATGAAGTTTATAAGTATATGAAAATATGTTAATTCCATGATGAAAACAACAAGATGTTAAATAAGTCAAATAGACACGAACAATGAGTGTGACGCATTTAATAAAGTTGTGATCAACACAGAAAATCATAAGACCACCAGAATAAAACAAAATAGAACAATATAAATATGTTTTTTTTTTGGTAAAGAACTGACAACAAATAAAAAACCCTTGTATCAGACAAAATGGATTGAATTGAATTCAACCTATGACTAGAAAAATATAATAAATAATACAATAAGATACGTGTTAGTGTTTAAGAAGGAATGTATAAACATGTGTAACAAAATAAGTAAAATATTATTGTGGAATACCATGCTGATACCATGTAAGTAGTAGAGACATACTGCATTAAAACAGATGGTACATTCTTCGTATTGTTTAAATTAGCAGCCATCCTTACTATTTCTTTAATGAATTTGCTAACTGCTATAATTTTTTATTGTTCGACTAAGCTTTTCGTCATTACTGACATCTTCAGGTCTTAAACAACGCCTTGTTTAAGACCTGAAGATGTCAGTAATGACGAAAAGCTTAGTCGAACAATAAAAAATTATAGCAGTTAGCAAATTCATAAAAGAAATAGATGGTACATTGTTACATAACCCATAGAGAAGGTACCTGTTAAACAGAAAACCAAACATATCAAGGAAAATAAATAATTATCAACAATGATATCAATTAAGGAATTGTTATAAATAACAATACATCCTAATAGACAATGCATTAAAATGCAACCAAGTAAATAAAACCAATCAAATGCAATGGCAAACAGAGATAGCAAAGATGCAACAAATATGCCAATTCAATTAGGCAAAGTGCAATATCAAAACCAATGCTAAAGTGAATAACAATATTACCAGTAGAAAGATCAATATCTGGTAATGTTTTGAGAACAGATTCCTAACATAATAACAACAGTATAATAAACAAAATGTAGTAAACAAACTAACCATGTAAATACAATCAGATGTAAGATGGACCATTGTATGGCCCATTAGTTAAGGAAAATAGTGTATTAAAGATTAAACACAGATTGTTCACAATATTACCAGTAGTTAGAGGGAAACTCAATACAACTTTGAGAACAGATTAGAACTATAAAAACAGTCAGTATATATGCAAATAATTAGAAACCAACTGACCATAGTGAAAGAAATCAGATGTAAACAAACCATGTTAAGTAAGTTACTTAGGAAAAATATGACATATAAATTTGTCTAAGAGTAACTGAGAACATTACCAGAAGTAGGAGTAATGTCTAATACCAATATAGAAACACAAACAAAATGTAACAATAACAGTTTAATTATTGTTTTTATGAAAAATAAATGACCACTATGATGAGACACCATAGGAACAAACCCATTATTGAAGAATTGAAGGGTTCTAAACTAGCTAGAAGCTGACCACTATATGTAATGCATTAAGTACAATATATGTACACTAATGATATTTCATACATAATATAATTTATATAGAAAAGACTAAAATTATATTGACAATTGTATGAAACAGGTAGAAGAGGAATAAGACAGTATGTATATTATATTTAATACAATCATGTAAAGATATTTTAGTGTGAAATCATGTAAATAATCGTTTTAGTATTATTAGATTGCAAGATTACTTGTATTAAATAAGGGAAATTCATTTTAAATACATTTATATAAAAACAAAGATGGACGCCTAATGACGCTATAATGAGCTATTGTTAAGGAAATAATTATTTCCAAATAATAAACTAAACCAAGTGAGAAATGGACTCCAAGTGTTTATTTAGAAAGTGTTTTTATTAAAAATAATTAAATCGGGTGTCAAAGACTTATAAAAATAAGAAACACCCAAGATAATTAATAAAAACGTTATATTAAGAGAAGCGATGTAAATAAAATAATGTTGTTTAGACTTAAATTAAAGAAGAAAATGTCTATAATTCAATGACATAACTCATGTAACGATAGGACGTTCATTAAGGAAGTTATTGTAATTATTAACTTTTCAATTATTTTTTACACTAGTGCTTACGTCACATAAACTCCAACCCAAAGTCAAAATTTGGTAAAACACCAAATATTTTAATAAAACATAGGCTTTTGGGGTGAAGACTATAGTGTTTACAACCAATCAAATCAACGCATTTTGTCAGACTCGAAAGAGACGCTCCGGCAAAATGTAACAGTCTACGATCAGCCTTCAGACGAAGTGGCCACGCAGCTCTACACCATGGAAAAGTATTATTTTCAAATTTGTGCGCGTCCATTAACAATAAGTTGATAAACATACATAACCTTGACACAACAAAAATACTTCCGAGTGGAATGTGCGGTATTATCGAGAGATACAAGTACGATAGTGTATAATCCCGGTCGTACTCGCGTGTGTTGTGATAAATAAACAGGGAGTACAATATTTTATTTAAATAACTTTGGTTTAAAAAATAATAATTTTAAATAGACATATATGAATACTACGCGAGTCAAGTACTAGCGAAAGGTTAAACTTATAATGGAATTATTAGAATTCCAAGAAATGTCAATTTATACTTATTAAAATATTAGATAAATATTTTAATTAATTTTCATAATTTTAATAATTATGTTTGAAGTAATTGTCATTAATTACAAGAGTTAACATTTAGTCACTCTTTTGACTAAACTTAGTTTGTTTAGATTATTTCGATGTTTTGAAATAAATAATAATAACTTTCAAACAAAAGTATAAAAGTAATTCTAATAGCAACATGTCAAAATGTTACTAATAATATGTTCAGAAATATAAATTAAGAAATGATAACCGTTAAGAAATCATTTACCATAATAACATTACCTGTGATAGCTAACCTCAAAATAGTAGCGGTAGCTTGTTAACTCAACTGTTGCATCTGTTCTCAAATAAATTCCAAACCAAATGGAATTCATATCAAGAGTTTTTTTTTAATTTTATTAATTTTTTCTCTTGAAAATATATATTTATCAGACTAATTGTTGAAAATAAAACGATACATTGAAACTGTACAAGCCACGAGTTTGATGCTGGCTAACAAGTAATAAGGTGCGTGCGCATTCCCACGTACGGCAGCACCATAATTCTCAGATATATGGTACCAACTTTTGTTTTTTGATATTTATTTGTTATTTATTAACCATTGTTCAATTTTATTAATTCTATTAATATTACATCTTGACACTGATATCATGTCACCTCAAAGAACCTAACAACCTGATAATACATTGACAAGAAAACATAATCTATTAAGTTCAAATTATTGTACCAAAGACAGGATTACCAGTATTGAGCCTGGACAGAGTTTTATGTTAAAATTAATCAATTGTAATTATTATTTAAAGGGTTATTAGCCCAAATGATTGTTAATTGTTTTTAAAATTTGCCATTTTAAAATTGTTAATAAACCTTCACTTATTTTCCTATGAAAAAGAGTATCATTTCAAATATAAATCAAATTATTTCTTTTAAAGCAGTTCTACCAAAGGTGGCGGAAGAATTCAAACAGAGAGTAATTTAAAGTATTATCTATATGTGCTAATTCATTCATATTGTGTGTACTAACTGTTTTGAATATTCAAATTGAATATTTGTGTGCATTTTAAGTGTATGTATTTCAGCTACAACCGTCACAGAACAGGACTGAAACAGATACTTGTGGTAAGTGAGGGGGGCATACAACAAAAAGTGCGCGAAGCCTACTTAAATCAAAAAAGTGAATTATTCATAGACACTTATACAGATTATACAATCACACTAATAACTCCTAATAATTATAATTGGAGCAGTTTTTATAAAAACAACATCACAGCAGATACCGGAGCGTATCTGCAAGCACACTACACATCACTAAATATATACTAGTATTACTTGTTCTATAACAAGTTGGCGCTCCATCGCGGGGCTGAAGTGATTGAAGATTAAACATCAACACACAACAACTATAAATACAACTATACTTACACTGTATAGTATTACTATTTGTTGTGTAACAATATATATATATATATATATATATATAGACCCCATTAAATAAAAATTTTCTCATACTGAAATAGTTAAAAGGGGTATTCTGTCAAACAAAATGATCAAACAGATCATGGATTTTACCTCGGATCCGAGTGTCTTTAAATCTAGTAAAGACGTCTGAAATTTACTTTGCTTCTCAAAAAGGTTGCATTGTTACATGAACACCATTTGAAGAATGGTATTATTGAGTTAAGGGATTAAAAGTTATATCTCAAGAGTAATGTTACAACGTATGATTTTAGAAATTACTGGTTACATTTTTTTTTTAAACTTAATGCTCAGAGATTGTCTTTTTAAAAGTCTCTGGCATGAATGAAAACTTATATTTTAAATGTACATAATTATCGGTAGACGAGCTACCGAGTCACCTCTTAGATACGTTTTTTCTGTCCGTGTCTTGGGGCGTGAATCTTCGGTACTCTGTTAGTCGGGGTAGTCATCTGGTTAGTGTTTCCGGTGAAAGTTCTCTGGGTGTATTAATGAGGAGATGGATGTTATGCTGCGTGAAGTCGGGCTGACCCTCGGCGGTTCTGGTAAGTTTTGTTTAGGTGGTAGTCGTCCGTATCTGCAGTTGTGCACGTCACATATTTACTGGCAGCGTAGTACTGGAGTTTGCATCTTCTTTTTACATTAATATCTGAATTACATTACTCGAACAATATTCGAGAGTTCCTTTTTTAATTAACTTGAGACATCACCTTATATACTAATTCTTTTTACATTATCACACTTTCTAACAAATTCCTCACTACATCTTCAATATATGATTAGCTCTCCACGGTTTTAGTGGAAGCTAACACTCAATTAAAAATCAAAAAGAATAACAAAACATTATATGAAGAGCCCTCGCTTGGAGGTGTTTACAGTCTGAAAGCCGCATCGTTATTCTTGCATTGTTACAACAGGTAGATTGCAACGACGCGGAGTGAGTACTCCGCCATAATATAGTTCCAACTCTTTATTAATAATACATTCTTATAGTATGACAAAATAAACTATCTAGACTTATCTTGTTTACAGGGATTATTATTATTACTACTTGTAACTTTAAATTATTAATTATTTACATTACGATTTACAGATATTTCTAATTTACTGCCGGTTCGGTATGCACGTTGTGTCCGGAATAGACAGGTCAACGCATGATAAATTTACTAAAGGGTTAACTGTATTATTCTTAACTTTTACATTCAGATTTTAATTACTTATTTAGTTAGATTTTCTTAATTTAATTTTCATTACTATTATGAGTTAGTTCAGGGGTATTTGGTTTAACCGTGCGACTTAAAGTACTTACTTACTTTCGGTTTTTTTATATTTTTATTATTAATTTTTTTTTATTTATTTACCATTTAAATCCTCACATACTCCGCCGCTTAAAATCGACATGGGGGAATTTTAATAAGGAAAATTCGAAAGTGGGGTACTGGGAGTATGCTTGCCGTTACTGTGTGGAATTTCTCTCCTTCTTTCCCTTTTTCTTTCACTTAGTTATTGGCTTGTGTTATACACATTTATTTCTTTTGAGTATAAAACAATATACATATATATATATATATATATATTCTTACAAACTACCTTTTTTTACATAAAATTTACACTTAAAGACTACATTTTAAAACATAAAACTTCTTCTTATTTCTATTACTTAAATCTACTACCGGTTTTTTCTTTCTTTGGGTTTTGTTTACTCTCTTCATAGAGTTACATTCTAAATAATTTGTCATTTAGTGGTCAGCTGACTACTCATTTTGCTCATCTTTCGCTGAACAGGATCTAAGGTTGATCAGGCCTCATTCCCAATTCTACGATTAACACTTAGCATGGTTACTGAGGTACAAGATAACTTGTCTACCTAGTATTACCTTTTTTATTTTTGGCGATGCTATTTCCTCTTTTCCTTTTATACAATTTTATCTGCGAAATATGTGTTCTTCGTACATATTCTCGAGTCGCAGGTTCGTACAGGGCTACGGTAACTGGGGTTAAGTACTTCTGGATTTGGTAAGGACCACACCATCGGTATGATAGTTTAGAGGTGGTCTTATCAATTGCACTACTAGTCGGGTGTGTCTTGTACATTACTAAGTCACCGACTTGATACCTAACTAAATTGTTATTGTTATGAATATTTCTCTCGTGGTATTTTCGGGATTTCTCCAAGTTCGCTCTTAAATTTGCGAGAGCTTTATTCCAGATTTGTTTAATCTGCTTATCCGATATTTGCGGAGGTAGCAAGTCATGTATTTTGTTTGGTTTGTATTTATACAGTAACTCAAATGGGGTAGAATTATGTCCTTCGTGATAAGCTGAATTAAAGGCGTATTGTATCCAGGATAGGTTCTGGTCCCAAGACGTATGATCGTTCGCATGGTAGGCGATGATTAATGCAGATTTGAGGTTTCGCAGATACCTTTCAGCAATAGTGCCTTGCGGTCGATACTCCGTCGTGGTAATATGGTCTATTCCTAACTTGAAACACATATTCTTATATTCCTTCGCCTTAAATTGGGGTCCGTTATCTGACACTATACGTACAGGTGTACCATAATCTTTAAATAATGTCTCCTGTAATATTTTTACAGTCGTCGACACTAACGCTCGCCGCATGGGATACATCCAAACAAATTTGGTGAACGAATCTACACATATGAGTAGCATAGTATTACCTGATTTAGATCGTGGGTAGGGACCTGAAAAGTCTAAATAAAGTTTTGAGAAAGGGGTAGTAGGGATTTCTGAAATTACCTGACTGTTTCTTGCCGGTTTACTGAGCGCGCATAAATTACACTTTTTTACAAAACTAGCTATTTCGCTGTTCATATTGTTCCAATGATATTCCTTACGAATGCGATGTATTGTTTTATTGATTCTCATATGGGCTCCAATGGTGGATGAATGGAAGTACTCCATCAGCATGGGCTTAATTACATCAGGGGCGATTATCCTTAATTCCTTTCCATTTCCTATTTTGTGGCATAGCATTCTTTTACTTAATACATATTTCTCTGATTTACTTCCTTGCTCAAGTTGTTCTATAATCGGTGTAAGAAGAGGGTTTTGTTGTTGATATTGAGCAATGTTGGTAAACGCAGGGGGGAATTCAGTAATTACGGTGTTAACAATGGGTGTTTCCAGACTCTCCTTGTTTTCGGGAGTATTAGTGGGCGACTGGAACATACGGGACAGGGTATCAGCGACTACGTTTTGTGTACCTTTAATATGCTGCACTTTGAAGTTGTAACAGTTTAACCTCAATACCCATCTTCCAATACGTCCTAATTGTTTAGGGTGATTCAGTAACCAAGATAATGCTTGATTATTAGTTTCCAAAAGGAATTCTTTATGTTCTAGAAAGGGTTTAAACTTCTTAAACGCAAAAACAATGGCTAAACATTCCAATTCATATGCGGAATATTTTTTTTCTTGGTCATTCAATGTTCGTGAAGCATAACTAATCGGTAGTCTACTGTTTTCTATTTCCTGATAGATGACTGCACCTAAAGCTACACTTGAACTGTCGGTCTGAACTACGAAAGGTTTGGTAAAATCTGCTAGTTGTAATACTGGGGGAGATATGATGCTTTCTTTTAGTTGTTCGAACGCATTTTGGTGTTGTGCAGTCCATTCAAATTTCGCTCCCTTCTTTCTTAAGGCATTCAGCGGTGCTGCTATTTCGGCAAGATGGGGAATATACTTGTGGAAATAATTTACCATTCCCAAAAATCGGGCTATACCTTTTGCATGTCGCGGGGGTAAAACTTCTCTGATTGCACGGGTTCGTTCGGGGTCAATGCTTACCTCTCCGTTGGCTTTCACGATGTGACCTAAAAATGAAAATTGTGGGACTGCAGAATTTACCTTTTTGGAGTTAACTGTTAATCCTGCTTTTTGTAATCGAGATAACACTTCACGTAGATGTTTAAGATGTTGTTCCATTGATTCGCTACTGATTACGATGTCGTCCAGGTAGTGATACACATATTTAAATTTAATATCATGAAGTATTCTTTCTAATAGTCTACTACATACGGAACTTCCTTGAGATATTCCAAAGGGTACTCTAGTAAATTGGTACAGGTTGAAAGGAACAGCAAACGCGGTTAGACGTTTGGATTCCTCCGAAAGGGGTATTTGGTGAAATGCTTGATTTAGATCCATTACCGTAAAGACTTTCGCCTTTGTGAAGTAATGAAAAGCACTATGGATGTCTGGAAGCGGGATAGATTCAAATTCTATTCGTTTGTTTAATTGCCGGTAGTCCACAACTAGTCTATGTTTGTCGTGACCTTTTGGTACTAAAAAGGAGGGTGATGAGTACGGAGACGTAGAGGGTTCAATGACTCCTTGTTCTAACAACTTGTTGATATGGTTCCTCATCACTTCCATCTTGGGAGGCGACAACTTGTATGGGGGTAGGCGTATTACTTTGTGATCGCTCAGATTGATCTTATATTCTATTAGCTTCGTAAGTCCTAGCTTAGGTGTAAGAACGGTGGAAAATTCTTTTATTAATTTCTGCATTCTCAGCCTATCTCTATTTCCTAGACGAGATAATTCAGACTCTTGGTGTACTATGTGTGCAGTCGATTATCTAATACTTTCTTGCTCGTCAGTTTTACAATCAAAATTATACTTCCGTGTACGGTCGAATCTAAAATAATATTTCTGCTCATGGATGTCAAGAATTATTCCCGTTTTACTTATGAAGTCAGCTCCCAATATTAAGTCGGGTCCTAAATCATTACATACTAACATTGTAAAAAACCACGTTAGATTCTTGATTTTTACTTTAATGGTGATGCTAAGTTTTATCACTATACTCTGTTTATTGGCTGTAGCACATTTTATATTGTAACATGACATAAGGTAGCAAAGATTCAATGGTATTTAATTATAAAATAAACAGCTGAAGATGAGAGTAAGAGGCAAAAACTTATGAACTTAAAGATCAATAACCCAGTAACCCAATAAATGACAAATGACTATTAACCTGACAGACTTGACACAATAGATCGGATAGGAACCAAACGAAAACCAAGAGACAGTGAAGAAGAAGTTTAAGTACAATCAAATCATCCCAAAAAAGTGAACAGAATATTGTAAATTTAGTAATGAATTGATGTCTGTAGCATATGAGATGTAGCTAGGACAATAAGATTAATGAAGGGTAATAGTATCACATGTATCTTATTATTTAAAGAATGTACTTGTATAATATAATGTAGGGGGGTTAGAAGCTAACCATACCCCAAACTAATTGTAATAAGAATGGCCAAAGGCTATAAACAATACTTTGAGCCCAAAAGAAAAGCAATATTAGAATGATGACCAAAAGTGATCAGTGTGATTTGGAGGTAAATAGTTATACATGACCATAATCACACAGTGATTTAAAGTAATTAGACAACCCTTGAATAAACAAGTGAATAAGCCCAAAAGTGTGTGTAAAACTAAATAAGTAGTGAAGTGATAGGTATAGAATAATGAAACAAAGTGAGCAGGGTAGTAATTATAGAAACTTTCTAATGAAAAGAAAAGTGCAGTGGGAGTGTAGAACCAAATATTATATAAGCCAACTATGTTAAACAGATAAACAATTTGTGATAAACTGTGCATTACTAAGTAAGGTCGAACTGATTGTAATATTGTTAATTTAGAGATAATAAGATATCAGGATTATATATTAAGATAAGAATTAAGGTATTAGAACGAATAGCAAATTAAGAAGGACTAACACTGTATTTAAGCGAAGGGAATAGTAGATAGGACATATCATGCAAGGAACAGTTTGTCAATAGTATTATAAGAGTTTCTTTAAGTTTCTTTAAGTAAGTATTAAGAATTTTGTTAGTGTTCAGAAAATCATAGTATAGAGTAAATTATAGGGTAAGCAGATAACAGCAGTTAAAAGTTATTTCAGGATAGAACCTGAAAAGAAATGTTTAATAGTAAGAATTAGAGTTAGGGATACTGATGTTTATTGTTTGTTTTGTTTGTAAATTGTATTAGAGTTACCAGAAATGTTAGTAAGAAATGTTAGATGGAAGTAGAATGGAATCTAGGCTCTAGGCCAAACTGTTGAACATAAATTTATTAATTTGAGAACAAATAATAATCCAGAGTTAAGGCAGAATGTGCCAAATGATTAAACCATGTAAGCGGGTATTCCTAATACCAAAATATGTGATTAACAACTAATTTTGAATAAAATATATGTAAGATATAAAATTGGGAAAATAGTAAAAATATAATTAGCTATTCAAAAGTAGGCATGAGGGGTATCAAAATGTTCATCATGAAAAATTAGGAAGAATGGTACTAATGTGATGACCCTAGCTATTAGAACAAAGTAGTAATCTTCAGTTGAAGATATTTTGGTAGAAATAGACGAAAAAAGACGATAAATCCTAACAATAACCTGAGTTAATAACCAATGAAAAATTAGCATAATTTATTAAGTAACCATAGCAACAAGAAAAATAACGCCAAAAAACCGTTAGATTTTCAGTAGTCATTATTAACCAACGCCAGAGAGTGGACCGAGTAGCTCTCGTATTAAAATTAAATTATTATTCTTCAAGTAATTTCAAAACTAATTAAAACCAATGGAAGACGATTACAACAGTACAGGGAATCCTGAACATAAATTTTTATTTATAAAAAATTAAATTAACAAACCGTAGTGACCCAAAGAAGACGAAGCGACGCCGTGACGAAGAAAGACGACCACGGACACTATATGAAGATCAGTGGAACCTCCTAAAAGAAGAAGACGACACCAACTGAAGAATTACGAGGCCTGAATCAGCAAGGAGAAGTGACGAGACGAGGGAAACAGACGACAGGAATTATCCATAGAAGAAGACGACAGCCCAGGAGTTATCTATCGAAGAAGACGACATCAGGATCTTCAGCAACAAGTAACCGATGAGTATAAACATTATCCCTTAAATCGTATTCACAAATTTTGGTCTGAATTAAATATAACTATTTCAAAATCACTGATCACTATTTCCGAGTCAAAATAAATACTTATTTAAATTCACTATTTAACTCTAACCAATTAACAATTATTAAGAAAGTAAAATATGATAAATAATTAACGAATCTTTTAATAACGAACCTTTGGCAAACGAAACATAACCCAAAATTGCTTCACAAGTTTTCATTGGTGATTACTTAGTCAAATGTAATGAGATATCGATTTATTTATGTAATTAGTTCTAAGAATTGTTATAACTTTGTGTGTGTTAGCCGTAAGTACATATTTCTGTAGCCGAAAGGACTTTACACCCCTGAGAAAAAACGATATTTTTACTGTAAACTAACGTTACTGACTGATTGTATACAACTGAGCTGAGCAAGTACCAACTGCACAATTGTAATAGCCGGTGCAGAAAACGGATTTTGATGTATGATAAACCAAGTGAAATATTCTAAAGGATTAATAAATGTTCTCAATCTGCAATGCTGTATGTTTGATTCAGTTAATTTAGAATTACGACTAGTAATTATTGAAGTGAAGGCGTTAAAGCGAGACGCAAGCTGGGTAATACTGCAGAGAGCTGTACGCCAATCAGGTGGCGAGGCGGCAACGTTTGAATGCAGCAGAGCAGAATACGGTTTACCCGTACACAACTGAGAGCATAGATTTTGACACGTTTAACACCAAACAACATTTAAACTTTAATTTTTACAACACACGTAAACATCTAGTAACAATATTCACAGCTTGACTGCGTTTCACTAGGTTGTGTTCGAATAATTTATCTGCTAACTTTTGACTGATTAAGGTTCTAGTAGATCCAGAATCGATTAATGCGATGGTGGAGGTAACACCTAGGTCAATTTGTATTAAGGGCAATAGACTTTTAGTCCAATCACATTTAGTTATCGCGTTACATTTTTCAATAAACTTTCTAACATAGGGATCTATTTCTCTAGTGTTTCTTTTCCTTCCTATTTTTTATATGGTCGTACTTTTCTTTGGGTTTACCGGATCTCAAGTTGCTGCGGAAGACACAGGATTTCGGGTCTCCCTGCCTTATATGTTTTTTGGATTAGGGTGTTTACGTTCGTATTGCTTGTTGTTACAGTTTCTACTTATGTGTCCATACTTACCGCAGTTATAACACATATTCTTATTACGAGGAGGGTACCTTGCTTCCGTTTTAGGTTGTGTTTCATTTGATTTACCAGGGCTGTGCAAATTGTGCGGTCTATGGAATACTCGCCTTTCACGCTGGGTTGTCACATCGGGCACTAGGGCTTGCAATTCATTTCTATTCGCTTCGGTTGATTTCATCGCATGTCTGTTCTGATCTGAGTACCATACATTCGAAGAGTGGATACTGCATTGTTCTAGATCCGCAAAGGTGTTGGGTCGATTTATTAACGCTAGACGAGACCTTTCTTCAGGAGACAATCCTACTAAAATGGTGTCGACCATCTGTCTCTCGTTCCAATCTACTTGCAGTAGTCGAGAGGACTCCCTGATGTCTGAGATGTAATGGGCCAATCTCTCGTGATTTCGTGGTACTCGTAGTACGGTCTTTCTCTTAAGTTCTTCATAAATGCCGGTGGGAATAAAATATTTTATTATTGTGGTGTGCAGTTCTTCTACTGGAAGGGTGGAGCTTAATGATTCTAGCACTCGATTCTTTAACGGGGGTTTACATTTCGGTAGGAGGACTTGCAAAATTTGGCAGTCATTCAGCTGCTGTAGATCCTTTATCTGCAGGAGATATTTGATGAAATTCAGTAGTTTAGTGACATTTAAACCATCAGTGTATTGAATTTCAGCTAACAGTTTTTCTACGGGATGAGTGATTTTTCCATAGAGGTCTGCGTTATAATTTACGTGTGGCATCGCTTTAGGAGGACCAGATGATGCGTTCGGGGTTGTCAATTCGTGCATTCCGGGGCGAATCTGGAAACCACTGGGAGGAGGGGCTTCAAATATAATCGGGGCAATTAAATCTTTATTTGGGTATTGCTCTCGAGTAGGTTGTATTTGCGATACGGCGGGTGAGTCCCGATCCGTGTTGGGTGGAGGGTGTTCTAACGTAGGGGATTGAACTGGGGAGATGTGTAGTTTCTTCGAGGACTTCTCAATTTCATCCATTCGGAACGAGTCAGATTTTCTTCGTAATTCATTGATAATAGTGGGTAATTGACGTAAAGCTTCATCTGCAAAACTTTGGACTTCAGGAGGTATTTCCGTAATGTTAGGCCAGTTCAATAAATTTTTCATTCGCCGGGTTAAATGTTCTATCCTTTGAGTTGTCCGCAATATTACCGCAGGAGATTTCTCGTCTTGGAGGGTTTGGGACAGTAAAGTCAACTCACTATACTTGGCATTACACGTTTCTCTCTCGCTCTCATAATCGAGTCCGCTTAGGTTGCTTAACTGCGCGGGTGTATCAAATCCACTTTCGCATATAGACTTGAGCAATTCCGCGACTGTTACATTCGCATGGGGTAAACCACGTAAAAGAGATTCATAAGACAGCTCGTCCTTTAATAGTAAATCTGGATTAAATTATGCCATTTTTACCTTATATCTAATACTAAAATTGATTTACTACACTATACACTTATTACATAGACAATCTAATCTAATTCATGGTTAAAGCATTTGCATTGTTCGTAAGAGAATTACCTCTCTTCTCAGAGAAAGACAAAATTCCACACAGACGTCAGTGTATTGTCAACGATCAGCTGTTCGCTGGAATGTAGGTCAGACTAGTTTTCTTTGTAAACAATGGCATACTTGTTGTATGCGTGGGAACGCGAGAAATACACTTGGGGTGAGGGATGTTATTGTAGCTGACGGCTATCTTTATCGACTGGTTTCAACTGGCTACAACAGGGGGGGTGAGTGTCGCTATTTTTTTTTTGCAACTTACCCTTTTTGGGGTGACATGAAATACATTAACTGAGTGCATAGATCAGCAGAGAGTTATCTATTTTTCTTTTACTACGTAACAATTATTTCACACGAAAGCAGAGTGCCGCAATTCTATATGTGACACTCTGTACACGATCAATTCTTTTGTACAAAGCAGAGTGGCACAACTTTTTAACGTTCCGGGCTACGTTATAAATCCAGGGAACCCGTGATAATTGACGCTAGCCAATTATACAGGCTGCCTACGTTGTAACAAACTGAAAATCAACACAACACTTAGAACAATAATAATTACTCTAATTATAGGACACAAGGGAAGGTAATTTAACTGATTTATGCACTCACTTCAACATGTAACAAGATGACATCTCTTTATTAACAAATTATATATATATATACATATATATATATATATATATATATATATATATATATATAGATCCCATTACATAAAAATTTTCTCATACTGAAATAGTTAAAAGGGGTTTTCTGTCAAACAAAATGATCAAACAGATAATGGATTTTACCTCGGATCCGAGTCTCTTTAAATCTAGTAAAGACGTCTGAAATTTACTTTGCTTCTCAAGAATGTTGCATTGTTACATGAACACCATTTGAAGAATGGTATTATTGAGTTAAGGGATTAAAAGTTATATCTCAAGAGTAATGTTACAACGTATGATTTTAGAAATTACTGGTTATATTTTTTTTTAAACTTAATGCTTAGAGATTGTCTTTTTAAAAGTCTCTGGCATGTATGAAAACTTTTATTTTAAATGTACATAATTATCGGTAGACGAGCTACCGAGTCACCTCTTAGATACGCTTTTTCTGTCCGTGTCCTGGGGCGTGAATCTTCGGTACTCTGTTAGTCGGGGTAGTCATCTGGGTAGTGTTTCCGGTGAAAGTTCTCTGGGTGTATTAATGAGGAGATGGATGTTATGCTGCGTGAAGTCGGGCTGACTCTCGGCGGTTGTGGTAAGTTTTGTTTAGGTGGTAGTCGTCCGTATCTGCAGTTGTGCACGTCACATATTTACTGGCAGCGTAGTACTGGAGTTTGCATCTTCTTTTTACATTAATATCTGAATTACATTACTCGAACAATATTCGAGAGTTCCTTTTTTAATTAACTTGAGACATCACCTTATATACTAATTCTTTTTACATTATCACACTTTCTAACAAATTCCTCACTACATCTTCAATATATAGATTTTAGTGGAAGCTAACACTCAATTAAAAATCAAAAAGAATAACAAAACATTATATGAAGAGCCCTCGCTTGGAGGTGTTTACAGTCTGAAAGCCGCATCGTTATTCTTGCATTGTTACAATAGGTAGATTGCAACGACGCGGAGTGAGTACTCCACCATAATTTAGTTCCAACTCTTTATTAATAATACATTCTTATAGTATGACAAAATAAACTATCTAGACTTATCTTGTTTACAGGGATTATTATTCTACTACTTGTAACTTTAAATTATTAATTATTTACATTACGATTTACAGATATTTCTAATTTACTGCCGGTTCGGTATGCACGTTGTGTCCGGAATAGACAGGTCAACTCATGATAAATTTACTAAAGGGTTAACTGTATTATTCTTAACTTTTACATTCAGATTTTAATTACTTATTTAGTTAGACTTTCTTAATTTAATTTTCATTACTATTATGAGTTAGTTCAGGGGTATTTGGTTTAATCGTGCGATTTAAAGTACTTACTTACTTTCGGTTTTTTTATATTTTTATTATTAATTGTTTTTTATTTATTTACCATTTAAATCGTCACAAAAATTTCACCAGACATACGAAGTTCCGTATACGACGAAGTTCTAGGACTAAATAACAAGGTTCATACAAATAGGCCAGTTAACCTTATTGGTCTGCAACGTAAATGAATAAGTTATTAGAAGTGTTCTATGATTTAATTTTTTACTATATATTTATTTTAGCATTAGTATTCTCACCTAAATTATTACTTTGACCATACATTTTTCACTTATACCTTTTAACCATCTTTAATCTGTCTTAAAATTTTCACTGGGCGTTTGTTGAATATTTGCGTACATTTTCGTTTAACTTGTTTTAGTCATAAAAAGATGGCATTGCAGCAAGCGCAGCCAAAACAGGCGAAGTGGACTGCAGATCTACTAAAAGGAGCTACGTAGTATATCAGTATATATCAGTATATTTGTGTAAACAAAACTGTCTCTTCCTTGAGTATTCCAAGCAGGATATTACTGAGTCATTTGAAACGCAGTTCAATAGTTATTGGCAAGTGATTATTGATCGGTAAGTGTATTTGTTAGAAGATGAGTGTTTCCATGTAACTCACTCCTGAAATGTTACAATGAACTTTGTTTAATTATTGTATGATTCTAGTATAGATTGCTAATCTAGTATAGCGTAGTTAATAGAAAATTATTAAGCCTATTTCTCCAAAGACAATCTGTACTTGGCAACAAAAGCTTCAAAGTATGAACCCCAATCGAACCATAACTGAATACATTCATATTGAATGCTGCAAGATGCTTACACGAACTGTGATCTACAAACATGGTAAGGGCTCGCTGGTCACAGTTATGTTTGTTGCCTCGAACGGACAAAGTGGCTGCTAATAAAGAGAGCTTCTAGTTACAAAGTGGCTGGTAAAACGCTTTTAGTTTTGTCGGAGCGGCACCCATTTTGTTGTTAATATCGTACGTGCTACAGAAGAGCAGAATCTTGTTATATTTTTTAGGACATTACAACCTCATCATTTATATAGTATCTCCAATAACCAGAACTGGAAATTCAAACCAGAGGCGGTAGAAGTTACACATTTTATTTTTTAATGTTAAAAGTATCACCATTTTCCTCAAGCATCAAGCCCAGAATCTGATTCATCAAATTGCACTTAGAAACAAGCAATCGCTTAGTACCACTCCCAAAACTACTTACACAGACCCATCGATGTATACTATATGGATCGCGCGCTGCCAGGCAAAGTGAACGGCAGAAAACAGTCCGAAGCACGTATAGCTTCCCACACAATGGTTGGCAATAAAACTTTTGGCGCTAAGTTAACACGTGTATTAAACCAGTCATTCAGTCAGTAATGCACTTGTTTTAACAGTTTACAATTATTACATTTGGGACAGTTCTACTGAAAATTTGTGCTTATGAAGATTTTATTATTATAACAGTTTGTTTTTACTTTAGCCTAACTGATAACAGATGACAATAACTTAAGCGTTTACACTCATTTTACTGATTTTGTATAAAGCGGAAAATTAATTACAGCGTCGTTAGATGTTTTAAAGATTGTAAAACATATGTATAATTTATTGATTATATCTGACAGTAAACTTAATACCAAAAAATGATTATATCAGCTTGCAAAAACTTTGCCGGCACAGTGTTTTGAAAACATATTTCAAACAATTATTTTTCTGAAGACAGCCATCAAGTGAAACTTATTAAATTAATAGTGACATTATTTTATAAAATCTTATGCTATAATACTGCTAAGGAAAGAACCGCTGCAGCTACCTTCTCTAAGCTTGGTGTCTGCCAAAAGTTAAATAAATTTGTATCATTTAGTAATGTTTAATGTAAACAATTTTTATACAATTAATACGTAGCTAATTAAATAAAATAAAAAAATAATGTAAATTAGCATTGCTTATTGACACGTTAACGACCATGGCGAGCGTATACGCCAGCTTCTTTTACGCAATAAACATTTTAAAGTTTACGGCTCACGTCTTTTATTCTTTGTTTCCCTTATTCTTATCTTTATTCGTCTGGCTTCAATAATAAATGTTCATAAATAAGAACGCAACAGAACTGTTTATGAACGCAACAGAACTTAGCGATAAACTTAAATAATGTGTCAGAATACTGAAATCTTACAGTGAAACAAATGAGTTTATTTTGGAAAAGAACTTATTAAAAACCTCCCACTTTGGAATCATTAATTGTTAAAATGACACAGCTATACCATTTAACGCAAAATATAATCCGCTAAAGCAACAAAAGCTATAACAAAGCAGAAATGTCGGACTTTGTACAGGTACAGTATATAGCATACGCAGTGTTCTTGCCAACCACTGATGCAGCGGTCGGACCGAATTCAGTGAATGCAGCACGCGATCCATACAGTATACATCGATGCACAGACCACACTGCTTTAACGTGCACACTATTAACCGACTTTTTAAATACAATTTTGTCTCCAGGGAGTTCCTTAAGATTCCTTGGTATTTATCCTACGCGATGCAATACTTACTTTTCTCAACACTTTGTCAGCATCATCGCGGAAGGTGAGGAACGATGTTCTAGACAATTTGAGACTCTTATCTTCATTACGCTGAGACTAGACAATCACCTTATTTTGGTTTTGTACGAAGCCTGCAACAATATTTTCGTTTTTATCGTACCAGCTATTACATTCATGAACAAATCTTTGCCGTGCGTGCACAGTCTATGTGAAATATTATTATTTTTAAATCAAAGGAAAAGATAACACTTCAGAAACGATATCAAAATGAATAATATTCAGGTGTTTTAGTCATTAATATTGAGTATTTACTTTAAATTTAATCCTATATGAAGTGTGAGAGGGAGTTATCTGAAACGGTAAAACGTATCTGGCACCGGACTCAAATCCATCAATCTCTTGTTAATCTCTTCACTGCCCGGTAAATATTTATTAAGTACTAAACGCGGAGTGTGCTACAATAATCGAGGATTATTATAAATAGAAATTTAGTAAGTGTTAAAAAAATTATGAACACCATTGGTAGTGCTTCTGGTAAAACTGAAGGTCAAATGTAGTAGGAAGTCTCTGTTACAAAAATTAAGGTAACATTAAGTTAAAAACAATTTAACTTGTTTATAAATCATTGATTTAATCGTTGATAAATCAGACGACGACGATGACGACAGTGATGAAGACGATAATAATAATAATCATAATAACAATGTTTTTCTCTTGAGAAGGGGAAAGGGATTTTCGCACCTAATATGGGACTTCTATCCCAGATGGATTACCCACTAGAACCTTTCCTATTGAAATCTGGGCCTAGCCTGGGACTTTTTATCACATCACTTCTCTGCACCCATCGGGCTCACATCAAATCGTTTAACCAAATATCGTTAAGCTCTTACGGCTGGAGTTGTCAATACTACTAAAACCAACCGGGCTGTTGCGCCGTAATCCATTAAGTCCACCGTAGTAACTGCCAGACGTTTCGGTCGTGCCCACGACGGCCATCTTCTGTGGCGCTGGAACAAAGATGTACTACGCCTGCGTAAGGTCTCGACTTAGTTCTGGGAGTTACTACGTTAGACTTGATGGATTACAGCGCAACAGCCCTGTCGGTTTTAATAGTAGTGATCTAATCTTTTACTTTACAAGCGGTCCAAGTACGCCTTTGTCACCCGAAGAATTCCCTCTACACTATTAAAGGCGTCCTCCCATTGGAGCATAGCTACGACGATGTTATCAGGTGTTACCGTGCAGGTATAAATAATAATGATGATGTTCGCCGAAAATCTAACCCTACACTCGAGCCTAGAACACGTTAGCCTCGGGGGGGGGGGGGGAGGCAACAGCTTACTCTTTAGCTAGCTTACATGGCAATGGTAACTGAGCTATGACAAGAACCTGTGATCCGCTTGAAAACACCACAATTCACGATCGTGCCAGTAGGAGTAGCGAACAATGACCTCAGAGCTAGGATGCACCATACTGTATTTAGTCGTAGCTGCAGTACTCGAGAGTTTTGCAGCATTGGTCTGTTGTTTTTCCTGTGGGAACAATAACAGTAAGTTATGTACAATGACAGCCCAAGTTTCCGGTCACATTGGGACTGAGGGCTCTCTTAACAACACCTTGAAAAAACCTTCGTCAAAGGGAGAAGAGAGGGTTGTTGCATTACTGTATAAATGATAGAGACTTTCTAACAACATCACCCATAGTGGCTGCGGGGCCTAAAGAATTAGTTGCAAAAAAAAAGGAAAGTGACTTTACGAAACTGGGTCTCTTTTTGATAGTGAAAGCTGAACTCGCTTGCGCTGGATCAGATGTCCAAACATTAGAAAAACCGCAGGTAGTCTATCGATAGAGACCCTAGAAGATCAATAGGGTACGACGTTGTTAATGCTGGAGTAAATAAGAGTGGAAGTGAGTCACGGAGACCAGTCTATAAACACTGCAAAGGGGGTGTTAGTGTGCCGGTGCTTGCTCAACTAGACAGAGGATGAAATTACAGTCCACATGCAATCCTAGCTCCACAAGGATTTATAGCATGATGGAGGCTACCGGCCTCTCATGTCTTAGCTTTCAATATAACAACTCTGCCGGAGAAAATAAGAGCAGATACTCACATGCTGATCGTTAGAACTTTTATCCCTAGCCAATCCAGTGTTTACAGTACTTGCGTTTTCGGCACACTTCATCTAGACGTGTCCGGGTCAAAACACGATTCTGTGGGATGTCGGCTTTCAATTGTGCTGAGCCAACAAAATGTTGCGATCACGCAATTGTCTCATTTACAAGTAAGGGGTAGCTATTAAGGAGGGAATAATCCTGAGAAAGTTAACTACCTTGACGAAAGAAACTTATGCCTCTAAAGAACTAGAGGAAAGCAAGTACAGTATATAATCCAGGCTATACAATCTACAATGTCACCTGTGAGCGACTAGCTGGAATTACACGTTTCACTGAAAGGTACCTTACTGAAGCGTGTAATAAACAGTATAGGTTAGGACAGACTTGCGTAATGACGGGTCTGGTGAAAGACACCAGAGTTCACAACCACGAGGTTTGATCCCGCACTGCTTAGCGGCAGAGTTCAGCTCGATTGTCAGCGCCAGTGGCCTCACCTATTTTTAAGATCTGGAACAACTTGACAACATGAGTCGGAAAAAGAAAGGTTGGACAAAAGGAAGGAAGCACTCACCGTAACAACACATTCTTCAACATCCAGTAACCTTCAGTGGAATACAATGACTGCACTTCGCATCATTTCGAACTGAAGATGCTACTGGCCAGATACACCGATGTACGTACGCGCATGGAACATATCTGAGGCCAGAAGAACAATTTAATGAGTGAGTTTGAGTCCTTCGGCTGTGATGTTACACCACTGAGCTAGGCACAGACGTCGTTATACTTTTTAACCAAACGTGTACTGCTCGCTACGCCTCTGAAAGCATTATCAACTTACTACAGTCAGTGCATATAGGCTGATAACCTGCTGTATACAGATCTACCTACAAAATGCAGAAGACACCTACACATGGTGAGCAGAAGAGCTCAGGATCTGGTTGAACAGTAACACCTCAATTACTGCTGGTGGGAGACTACACGCTCAAAGTCCCACGCGAGAGGACTCATTTTTATGTTGGAACTGGTACTACTTTCTCCGCTATCGATCTTCCAAATTGTAGCCCAAGTCTTGTTTAGGAGAGTGTTCCCAGACCTTCACAACAACCGAACGCCAAAGTACGTCACATGCATGCCGAAAAGATGGCACATAAATCCTTATACTTGGATAGCATTCACAGATGTTAATGGAAAGGTAGAAGTAGATGTACACCGTTTTACTTCTGCTATCGTATCAGCAGGCACAGACAATATTCCACGGAACGGTTGGTCTTTATCAAGAATGCCCGTACCGTGCTGGAATACAGGTACTTCATGTGTGATATGACAGAAGACACGATGTGATATGTACAAACGTGTGTTGACGATCACTTTTAGGCGATTTCGAGCAGCCTATCTAGCTGCGGCAATACTAGCTTCAATCGAACAATACTAACTGTAAAAGGGTCTATCTGGGAAAATACTTCTTGACCATTACCTGGTAGACTCCTGTGACAGAAGCATGAAAGAAGATCATAGCAATCGCTGGTACATCAGCGTTTAAACCTATTTATAGAGCACGATAGTGCTTTGATACGCAAACACGATGAATTGCTGACGCTTTGGCTGCCCGATATACCCAGGTCAGGCGTTCTGACAACTATCCTCAAGATTTCTTCGAAAGAAAAGAAGAAGTCGAACGAAGTCCTGACTTCGAAGTTGAAGGCGGCAGGACCTATAATACGCCTTTCATGATGAGGGAATTAAAGGTGAAATTGCAGCGGGACCAGACGATATTCCTTACGGCATAATAAGTCAACTACCAAGTGTAGTTATGGATACACTACTGGCAATATATAACACCATATAGACGCAAGGAAACTGTGGAAAGAAGTTTCTCGCTTCTAAATCCTGGATAGGGTCCCCTTAAAAGAGAGAACTTTGTCCAGTATCGTTGACATGCTGTTTGGGGAAATTATTGGTGGGAATGTTTAAAATCCGGCTCACCTGGTGTATTGGAAAACACGGATTACTGACCGTACAACATTTTTTTGGATACCGGAAACACTATTCAACTATTGTCAACTGGTATGTCTGGAGAACTACGCAGATCAGAACAGTTTCATCAAATGAAAACACATGGTTGCTTTATTCGACTTGGAGAAAGCATTCGATAAAACGTGGGGATATAACATCCTGAGAGATTACACGGTTGGTGATACAGAGGTAATCTGTCCAAATACATCTCCAGCTGTTTCATGGTCAGGCCTTTCCATGTTAAGATCGGGCAATCATTATCGGCTCCACACGAGCTGGAAAATAGAGTACCGCAAGGAACTCCGTTGAGCGGCACGTTTTTTTACTATAGTGATCAACGGGATCTTTGAGGGTTCAGAAACATCAGTTGGGAAATGCTTGTATACTGACGATCTTGCGCTGTTCTCTTCAGCTGAAATAACGGCAGTGATCAAGTGGGAAATGAAATGCCCTCTAGAGAGGTTGGTATAAAATGCTAAAAGGAAAGGCTTTTCTTTCTCGGCAACAAAGACGACCTGTGTCCACTTCTGTCGAAATGAGGAAAGCACCCGGACCCCGATGTTCGGCTGCAGTATAAAACAGAAATTAAATGTTTAGGATTTAAAACTAATTGAATTTTTAGCTGAAGTACCAATTCGTTAATAAAGTTGAACAGAACTCCCTCGTCTGCACAGTTGGTCGCAATACGAAAAAAACAAGAGATGAGGTCCGCCATCACCCGTATTTCTGAAATCAATTGTTTTCTGTAATAAAGGAATTTAAAAAATTAATTTAGAGCGAAGAAAACTTTTTTAATACCTCCTATCATACTCTTATTACTCAAGTTCAAATTTAACTTTAAATTAATAATTGTTAAAATGTCTTGCAACTGGAGTTGCATATGCATATAGACATCTTATATTTGCAGTGTGTACCTATGATCTCAAACAATTAGCACTGACATCATGTCAGAAATTACTAAAAGATATCTGTCGAAATGAACATACTGTAGACAGTTAGGTTCAATTAAGTAGACAAATGAAATAATCTACTTAATTGAACAAGATCAGATATCATTTAAAGAGTCACTAAGTACTCAGTCTGAAAAACACTTCGACGTGAAAGACGGAGACGCATGTGGAAGATCCTCATTTAGTGGAATCACTTGCATCTCCCAAATAAAGTGGGAGCTGTCAGGGATGTTTTATTGCAAGTGTACACCGCATTAGTTATATCCAATGATGGCTCGAAGACGGAGAACGGAGCGAATAGTGTCTCCCTCTTGTGCACTCTTCTATACTGTGGCGAGACATCACACGTAGGGTATACATAATCTTTAATGAGTACAGTAATTACTAAAAACTTCGAGAAGAATCTGTCCCCCGCCCACAGGTTAGAACCGCCACTGATTTTATAACATCTGTAAACTTCTTTTAAGAATCAGTTATGAATCTTCTTCATATTTTTAAACTGTAATTAGCAATTTTTAAAGATTTTGAAAATCTTCCTAAACTTGATATGTGGTAGACCTACTATATTATATTAACGACGGGAGGAGAACTAACTTACCACTATAAAACTGTTGAATTTTATGTATCGTGTAATTAATATCAGCAGTCACTATATGGATTTTCTGAATGACAATTTTTTTGTAAACGTAACAATACTCTTAGCATACATTACTATATACCCTATATATGTTTATTAATTACTTTATCAAGGAAATTTGTATTGTTTTACGTATCTTGCTAGATGAGTGTGTCCAAAACATTATTTGACATCCCAAATAATCGTTATCAGTCTAACTGACACTGATGAACGGAAAGACATTACGGCCACGATTTCGACACTCTCTAATCATGCCTTCCCACAGTACGAACCAACAAAGTAAACTGTAACTATTGTTTTACTGATTTTGTTATCAAGTGATAATGCATTACCAGACAATACACATTTACTCGTTTTGTTCGATGCACGGTGACTGTAGTGTGGATGCATAATTCACTTTCGCTTGTTATTTTTGCTCATCTTGAGTAGCTTGTGTTGGTTTTCTTTGAATAAGCGCTTATCGGGTGTCAGTGGACTATCTGAGCTATATGTGCAAATCTATAATGTACAAATACAAATTTGTTAACTTAAATTCATCTAATGTTGTTGATAGCTCATGTGTATGTTCACTGGACAGTTTAAAGTAGTCAGGTTCCTTTCTTTCGTACACCAAGGAAATCGAAATTTGATCGTCGCCGGCAGTGACCTGAAGTTTACGTAACCGTACAGGATCACTTGCTTGGTACTGTTGGATACTACTGTACCTTCCGCACTCGTACTAAATCGTACTCTCAGTAGATCCGTACTTTATGTACTCCTATCTATCATTCCAGTAAAATTGTGTTGCAAGTTGTTCACTAGAACGCTTTACCGACTAAAGCGGGATTTGGTAAGAAAGCAGCCACATGAGAGCGGGTCCAATCCCGCAATTGTATTTATTTGTTTTGTAAATTATATAACGTTACATAAGGTAGCCCATCTATAAAGAAGAAATTACCATTTAATAGACAAATAAGTTACAACATAGAAGGAATAAAGAAAATCAAAGTATGAAGAATTAATGAACAAGAATATTAAAATATAGCACAATAATGACATAAAAACTAGACAAAGACTGAGACGATGACAAAATTGACTGGCAGAGGAAAGGATAAAAATAAATAACTTTATGACCATAACACAACCCCTTTTCAAACAATAATAATATAGTAGATGTAATAATGAAAGTACAAAGCTATAGTCAAAAGTATGAGTAGTTCCATGTAAAATTACCAATACATAAATGTAAATTGAGTAATGTTAAATAATATTGTTATTAGAATATGAAGGGAATAAATACCTTATATAATAAATACCCAATGTTAATGATAAGGTGAGTTGTGTGGTTAGATCAAAGTGAAGTAAAGAAAGAAAAACAGTGAGTAATAATACTAAAGTGCATAACCGAACCAAGAAAATTATACTAACTGAAAGTCAGCAGTAGCAATAATGTGTAAAATGAATAATAAGTAATGTTTGAGTAAAAAATGATGAATGCATACTGTGAAAAAACTAAGGCATTATAGGCCTATCCAAGTGGAATTAGTAGAATTAATGGTCATGTTTTAAAATAAGAATATAATAGTTAAGTAATAGTTATAGTTATCTGTTTGTATGAAAAAGAATGTATCTAAGGGTAAAAAAAACATGTTTAATGAATAATAGTTAATGAGAGTAGGAAGGTAGGCAATGTGTTAAAAAATAGCATGTGCATAGCATGTTAGAAGGAATAGTATTATGTTTTAAAAATGATTATGGATCATTAAATGTTACATGTTAATTTATTGTAGTTATGTTTAAAATATTTCATTTTCATGAAACTCAAGAAATATGTTATAATAACTGTATAAAGAAAGTCAGGTGATCTAGGCATAAGGAGCCTATAGTGAAATATCGGTATGGAGAACCATACATGACTTCCATATTCTAAGATTTATATTTAAAATCATTTTCAGCCAAACAGCCAGGCTGTGTCTTACCTGCCTTTTTATTGCTGTATTAAATGAAAAATATTATATTACATTAAAATGAAAAAATTATAATTTTATTGCCTGGCAACAAAATTATTTTATTTTTAACAATTACCATTGTTTCAACAAGTTTAAATAAATTTTCAAGTACTTTACTCTTGTTAAAACGTATAAGGTTGCAGGTAAACTACCCCTTCCCCTTAACCGATCTTCACCAAAATCGAACGTCATTGAGACCTCTACAATTCAGGGACGTATGCAAAAAATTATTTGATTCTGTTTGAATTTGCGGCTGTTATCGTTTGCCATAGAAAATACGCTTGATAAAAAAACGTTGCAGGTAAACTACCCCTTCCCCTTAACCGATCTTCACCAAAAACAATAGGTCTTGAGTACTCTACAAATCAGGACTGTATGCAAAACATTATTTGATTCTGTTTGAATTTGCGGCTGTTATCGTTTGCCATAGAAAATACCCTTGTTAAAAAAACGTTGCAGGTAAACTACCCCTTTCCCTCAACCGATCTTCACCAAAAACAATAGGTCTTGAGAAATCTACAATTCAGGGCTGTATGCGAAACATTATTTGATTCTGTTTGAATTTGCGGCTATCGTTTGCCAAAAAAAAAAAATTTCCCTTGATAAAAAAAACCGTAGCAGGTAAACTACCCCTTCCCCTCAACCGATCTTCACCAAAAACAATAGGTCGCGAGTACTCTACAAACCAGGGCTGTATGCAAAAAATTATTTGATTCTGTTTGAATTTGCGGCAGTTGTCGTTTGCCATAGAAAATACGCATGATAAAAAACGTTGCTGGTAAACTACCCCTTCCCCTTAACCGATCTTCACCAAAAACAATAGGTCTTGAGTACTCTACAAATCAGGGCTGTATGCAGAAAATTATTTGATTCTGTTTGAATTTGCGGCTGTTATCGTTTGCCATAGAAAATACCCTTGTTAAAAAAACGTTGTAGGTAAACTACCCCTTTCCCTTAACCGATCTTCACCAAAAACAAAAGGTATTGAGAACTCTACAATTTAGGGCTGTATGCAAATAATCTTTTCATTCTGTTTGAATTTGCGGCTGTTATCGTTTGCCATAGGAAATACCCTTGTTAAAACATAAAACGTTACAGGTAAACTACCCCTTTCCCTTAACCGATCTTCACCAAAAACAATAGGTCTTGAGAACTCTACAATTCAGGGCTGTATGCGAAACATTATTTGATTCTGTTTGAATTTGCGGCTGTTATCGTTTGCCAAACAAACAAAATTACCCTTGCTAAAAAAAAACCGTTGCAGGTAAACTACCCCTTTCCCTCAACCGATCTTCACCAAAAACAATAGGTCGCGAGAACTCTGCAAAACCGGGCTGTATGCAAAAAATTATTTGATTCTGTTTGAATTTGCGGCAGTTATCGTTTGCCATAGAAAAAAAATCTACAGACAGACAGACAGACAGACAGACAGACAGACAGACACACAGACACACAGACAGACACACAGACACTTTTCGGAAAACGACTTTTTTTCATGTTTTGAGTGTAGTAGAATAAGAATCTGCAATAATCTCGAACACGATTTTTTTTGCCATCACCATACTTCCATTCCTTAAGGAATATGGAAGTAAAAAACAGTAATTTGTAAAATTTGATATTATAGCAGTAATAAGTAAGGACAAAATGTAGGTAATACTATTAGAATTGATAATATAAATTTAAGGACACATAATATATATCAAAAGAACCAGTTATACAATAATTAATATAAAAACAAAATTGTTAAAATAGTAACTTAGTAAATACTGAGCAGAAACTATTCATGTTTGGTTTCTAATTAAATTATAAAAGAAATGCAATGCAATAATGTTATTATCTTAGGAATTCAAAGTAGTATAAGAAAATTATACTAGTTTAAAAATATTTGTTAATTTTGTAAAACTTCAGTAGCAAAATCTAACAATGTAAACAATATTTTCAACCAACAGGAGTATGAGGCTGCCTTGACAACCAAACATTAACAGAAAAAGTCGTTAGTCCATTATTAGATTCAGAGAAGGGCAGATCAAAAAATTCATGCAGCTCAATATAATAATATAAAAATAATAAATCAACTAGAAATGAAATTGTAATTAACCAAAATGAGATGATGAATAATAATAGTATGACAAGAAGAAATTTAATAACCAGAATTATTTTAAATTAAAAGAAAAAATATACTTCATAAATTATAAAAGAAAAACGAACTCAGAGAGATAAATCAGATGTAAAGGAATGTGATAAGTATAAATTAACTTACAAAACTAAAATGAAAAAAGACTAGTCTACACTGTGACACTTTTTTCAATCATTAATAAACTTTATATAAACACTCACTTCAGGAATAAACTAGGGACAATCAGTTTATGTCTTTATTGACTTTTTAATTTATGGTGATCAAATTATTGGACATTGGAATCTTCTTTTAAAACGAACTAATAACCTATTCACTAACTTGATCCAACACATGTAATATAACCTAAGAAGTAATTTATTAAGAAACTGTATAATATTTAAGTATGTTTTATGTGCAGTTTTGTACTGTCTAAAGATCTTGTGTTAATTTTACTATAATAAAACATAGCATTTTAATCAACCAGACCCGGAACACTAAGTGAACACTATTGCCAACTGCTGAGCGAGTAAAAAACAAGATCTGGAGCAAACTATATATTATAAAAATACTTCATTTTGTCTAAAAATAAAGTAATAAAAAACACTAAAGAAATACTACCGTATTGACAATTATCAATTGTGTCTTTAATCTATGTCAATATTACTGATAATTTATTCCTTAATATAGCCAAGGTGGAAATTTTTTTCCAAAAATAGAGGTTGGTAACCCCTATTTTTTGGAACGAAATTCAAATCGACTACAAGACAAAGGTGAGTTGAATTAAATTAAAATAAGAGAAAAGGGGAAATAGATAAGAAGAAACATTTTAATTGTTTTGGAAATAAAACAATTTGGCGCCTTAAATCGGGAAATAAACAACATACAACATCAGTAAAATAAAAGAAGAAACAATTGGTGAGTTGGAATTATATAACAGATTTATAAATACAGTACTTGTGACAAATAAATCACGGCTAGTTACAAAATTGGCACACGAACGTGAGGCATTTCACACTCAGATAAATAGTTTGTTACAATTATCAGACGCAAAATGAATATATGTTTGAACGGAAGTGTTGTATGTGAGACAAATTGAGTATTCTATATGAGCTGGAGTACCCCAGTACTTAACTGCATTTGTCGGAGCTTTGTACGAGATAAATAAAGCAAAGAGTCAGCGGCTCGGGGACAGCTAAATTCAGTATTGAGACTGTTGAGTACTCTATCTCTATTAAATTTTAATATACTGTATATGCTGAGCATTTGTTGAAGTTAAGTATGATTGTTGGGTAGTCGGAAAATCAGTTATATACGGTATGCTGACGACATCATCATTATCGCTATTTTTGAAGCTGAATAACCAGCAGTAATTAATAAAGTGGAAACGACTGCCTAGAGGACTCAGTAACCTTGTGGGTTTGACTAATCTAGAGGCCCCTTGTTCCATTCCTGGCTCCTGGCTGCACCATAAAATTAAGGTATGTTTTTCAGCCCCTCCCCCCGATTGACTCAGTCTGGAAATGAACGACTGAGATAACATCTGGGGGTAATAATGCGCGGCTGGACCGTAGTACTGGCCACACTTACTTCTTGTATACCGAACATAAGGCTGTCTATCCGCCTAGCTTCTAGACTGCTCAGGCGGTAATAAAGGGGTCATTATTTAAACGACTATCTAGTCATAAAGATTATTGAATCGTGATAAAAAAAATCATTATCATCGATTTTCTTCATCGGTGTTATCAATAAAATCTCCAGCAACATAATAGGCCTACTAATATTGGGATGTAGGATCTTCACAATTGTGTTTATCTGGGTTCTCTTATTTAGAACAAGGGAGGTTACACGGAGGAGATAACAAGACGTATTGGTATGGCAAAAACAGCTGTGAACCTGTTGGTGAGAATATGAAAGAAGAATGGTGATAAATTTATTTTATATATTAGCGTTTATTATATTGCTAAACATAGCAGAGACTTGGAAACTACTAGTGAGTTATCGCAGGAAAATCGATGTTTTCGAAGGTGGTGCGTTTTCATATTCAGGGTGGTGAATAATTCATATTTCTTATGTAGCCTGCAGAACAAATGCCTCCATCTTAAAGGAGTTAACAGTGATTATCATCGACTGCAAATACTAACATTTCAAGTTACTTGGTCACTTCGCGAGAAGAGAATGTAGAATGGAAAAAATAACAGGTTGCTTGTAAGGGACCAAGAGATCGATCACCAAGTGTATGTTTGGATAAAAAAATAAATAAATCTGAACTAGGAATTCTGCACACGTACCCAATAAAGGTGCATATATTGTAATTATGTAGAGTAATTTAAAATTACATTATGATTAACAATACAATTACTAACGACGTTGTTAATAGTATAGCCTACATATTAAAATTTACGATGAACGTTTCGGACGGACACAGTCACATTACGTCTGATGAAATACTCGTGTGTTCGTTGAAATTTCGAACATGAAAGGGTTTTCGACATGGATGTCCAAAGTCATCTACTCTTTTTAAAATGTTTATGTTTAGCAATATCAGGAACTGAAAGTAATTATTTTATTAAAAGTTGCCAAAAGTTAAAAACTTTACGTTAAACAGACTATGCCCGTCTAATTAAAAAGTAAAAAATGGCAACGTGGCCTCTACTATTTGAATTATGCGTATAACAAATATGACAACACTCTAAAAGAGACACTAAAATAGTTACACAGTGGGAGACAATAAACACACCCTTCAGTTTATTCAAGTAGTTTATAGTTTGATAGTATAGTATTGTACTGTTTAAAGTATTGAACTTACTATTGATAGGTGAAGTACAAGTCCGGTGATGTTATTTTTCGTCACATCCGGAAACCTAAGTGGTGGAGTGTAATGTCAAGGCCCGTGGTGTAATCCCCTCCCGTACGTCGTACATCGCTGGATTTCGGGGAGGGGATTGCCGTCCGGGAGCCCTTCGTAGGCGCCCAGGGCCCTCCGTCTACGCGACTCTGCAGAGGCCACCAGATTTCTCTGCTAGAATCCTCTGGAGGCGCCTGGGGTCCAACGTCCTTCTTCCGGTCGGTATTCGTCGCAGCCGGGTGTTCCTGTGTTGTCACAGCCGGCGATGTAGTGGTTACGTAGTGTCAAGGTCGGTATCGTTACAGTCGATGATGTGGTAAACTGGTAAAGAAACTGAATAATTTCGATAAACTACAAATTTCGTGCCAGCGTGCTCGAAATATTAAAAATATCGGTATGGAGAACCATACATGACTTCCATATTCTAAGATTTATATTTAAAATCATTTTCGAAATGAAATATTACCATACAAATTACTTCTTTCTACTTACTGCTTCAGCCTTAACCACAGTACTGTGGTCACTAACGTATACCACCTCACGTTATCGCACTCGATTTTCACTGATGATGGAAGTCGATGGCATTGCCGAAACGTCTGGTTTTGTAGAAAACATTGGACTACGGCCAAATATCCCTGGAAGGAATTTTAACAAAAACTACTTCTTTGTTGCCTATAACGTTGTACACACATATATATAAAATATGCATAAAATTAATGGCTTGTATAAGTTAATGATTGATCTCCATTAAGTAGTGCTCAAGTTTCCAAAGTTTTAATATTATGATGTCCGTAATTAAAACATCAGAGCATGTTTAGTGTGTATGAGGGTACACCGTGGACAAAAATTTTCAACATTTCCTATTGAGCGTTGCTTAGAGTAAAGCTGCGAATCTACAGTGTACGTTTCACAGAACAAACACGCGGAAAAGAAGGAGCGCTCCGAAGTCACTCATGGACCCTCAGCATCTTACAGAGGGTTCATTCCTTAAAGACGAAAAGTCTGTCTATGAATCGTTCCTCTGTAAACACGTGCAGTTACACTGCCCAGCGATCCACAGGAAGCAAATCGCTATCCACGCTGGACACTTTTTCGGCTTGCACGCGTTCTGTTGGTATGGGTTTCGGCACTTTCCATTTAAAAAGCGTGCAAATGTAAGAAAATAAACATGAATGAGGCCAGAAATAACGCGAATTTTGTGTGTGTGTGTGTGTCTTCCCTGCATTTTTATTGCGGTAGTGATAATAATAAAATGGAAACGTAAACATTACATAACTGAGATATGCTTGCCTGCCACGAACGATATATTTTCTCTCATACATGATTTACATTAAAATGAAAATATCGGTATGGAGAACCATACATGACTTCCATATTCTAAGATTTATATTTAAAATCATTTTCGAAATGTAATATTACCATAGAAACTACTTCTTTCTACTTACTGCTTCAGCCTTAACCACAGTACTGTGGTCACTAACGTATACCACCTCACGTTATCGCACTCGATTTTCACTGATGATGGAAGTCAATGGCATTGCCGAAACTCTGGTTTTGTAGAAAACATTGGACTACGGCCAAATATCCCGGGAAGGAATTTTAACAAAAACTACTTCTTTGTTGCCGATAACGTTGTACACATATATATAAAATATATGCATAAAATTAATGGCTTGTATAAGTTAATGATTGATCTCCATTAAGTAGTGCTCAAGTTTCCAAAGTTTTAATATTATGATGTCCGTAATTAAAACATCAGAGCAGGTTTAGTGTGAATGAGGGTACACTGTGGACAAAAATTTTCAACATTTCCTATTGAGCGTTGCTTAGAGTAAAGCTGCGAATCTACAGTGTATGTTTCACATAACAAACACGCGAAAAAGAAGGAGCGCTCCGAAGTCACTCATGGACCCTCAGCATCTTGCAGAGGGTTCATTCCCTAAAGACGAAAAGTCTGTCTATGAATCGTTCCTCTGTAAACACGTGCAGTTACATTGCCCAGCGATCCACAGGAAGCAAATTGATGTCCATTTTTTCGGCTTGCACGCGTTATGTTGGTATGGGTTTCGGCACTTTCCATTTAAAAAAAGCGTGCAAATGTAAGAAAATAAACATGAGTGAGGCCAGAAATAACGTGAATTGTGTGTGTGTGTGTGTGTGTGTGTGTGTGTGTGTGTGTCTTACCTGCCTTTTTATTGCTGTAGGCATAATAATAAAATGGAAACGTAAATATTACATAACTGAGATATGCTTACCTGCCACGAACGATATATTATTTTATACATGGCGGAGTTCAGTGACATACACACGTACAGAAGTCATCTTCAAAAATACTAGAAGTCGTCCACGCTTTTATGTTGGCAGTGTAACTTACAGGAAGTTTTTTGATGTTTTTAAAACATCTAGGATGCAAACTTTTCCCGATAACTAAAAGTTTCCTTTTTTCGGTTCCCGTCAGGTTCGCACAAACAAAAACTGTAACTCTTTGTTTAGAGAGCTTCCCACCAACGCACTTTTCATTTGTAAATTTGAAAGTCTTATCTGGAGTTAATTTATAAAAAATTCCGGCTTCATGTCCATTAAAGATGTCTTCATCTTTATATGATCGTCTAATTTATGGCCAAGTGTTATGCACCCAATCGCCTGTAACGTTCAGATCTACGCATTTTGCCTCACCACAAATTTTTGCAAAGGAAATCGAGTGTCGGGCCTTAAATCGATCTAGCCATCCGTTGGAGCACGCAAAATGGCTGGCGCCGGCAGTCCTGTTACAGTGCTTATCGCTTGCATACAATGTATGTCTGTAGCCATGGGCTAGCGCGCGCGCGCGCACATATATACGTTTATATGAAATTTAGAGTAAAATATCTGAGAAATATTTGACGCTATAACAGAGTAGTACAATATTTAGTGACGTTAAAACCGGGAATTTTTATAATGTTAAAGATATCAGTTTGACCGGACTTATGACAAAATAACGCTACACCAGAGTTGACGTAACAGCCGAGGCCGTAATAACCAAGTTCCACTGTATATATAAAGATATTAACTCAAACATAATTTACATTAAAATGAAACAATTATAATTTTATTGCCTGGCAACAAAATTATTTTATTTTTAACAATTACCATTGTTTCAAAAAGTTTAAATAAATTTTCAAGTACTTTACTCTTGTTAAAACGTAAAAGGTTGCAGGTAAACTACCCCTTCCCCTTAACCGATCTTCACCAAAATCGAAAGTCCTTGAGACCTCTACAGTTTAGGGACGTATGCAAAAAATTATTTGATTCTGTTTGAATTTGCGGCTGTTATCGTTTGCCATAGAAAATACGCTTGACAAAAAAACGTTGCAGGTAAACTACCCCTTTCCCTCAACCGATCTTCACCAAAAACAAAAGGTCTTGAGTCTTCTATAAATTAGGGCTGTATGCAGAAAATTATTTGATTCTGTTTGAATTTGCGGCTGTTATCGTTTGCCATAGAAAATACCCTTGTTAAAAAAACGTTGTAGGTAAACTACCCCATTCCCTTAACCGATCTTCACCAAAAACAATATGTCTTGATAACTCTACAATTTAGGGCTGTATGCAAATAATCTTTTGATTCTGTTTGAATTTGCGGCTGTTATCGTTTGCCATAGGAAATACCCTTGTTAAAACATAAAACGTTACAGGTAAACTACCCCTTTCCCTTAACCGATCTTCACCAAAAACAATAGGTCTTGAGAACTCTACAATTCAGGGCTGTATACGAAACATTATTTGATTCTGTTTGAATTTGCGGCTGTTATCGTTTGCCAAAAAAAAATTTCCCTTGATAAAAAAAACCGTTGCAGGTAAACTACCCCTTTCCCTCAACCGATCTTCACCAAAAACAATAGGTCATGAGTACTCTACAGATCAGGACTGTACGAAAAAAATTATTTGATTCTGTTTGAATTTGCGCCAGTTATCGTTTGCCATAGAAAAAAAATCTACAGACACACAGATAGACACACAGACAGACAGACACACACACACAGAAACTTTTCGGAAAACGACTTTTTTTCATGTTTTGAGTGTAGTAGAATCAGAATCTGCAATAATCTCGAACACGATTTTTTTTGCCATCACCATACTTCCATTCCTTAAGGAATATGGAAGTAAAAATTATAATTTTATTGCCTGGCAACAAAATTATTTTATTTTTAACAATTACCATTGTTTGAAAAAGTTTAAATGAATTTTCAAGTACTTTACTGTTGTTAAAACGTAAAAGGTTGCTGGTAAACTACCCCTTCCCCTTAACCGATCTTCACCAAAATCAAATGGCCTTGAGTCCTCTACAATTCAGTGATGTATGCAAAAAATTATTTGATTCTGTTTGAATATGCGGCAGTTATCGTTTGCCATAGAAAATACCCTTGTTAAAACATAAAACGTTGCAGGTAAACTACCCCTTTCCCTTAACCGATCTTCACCAAAAACAATAAGTCTTGAGAACTCTACAACTTAGGGGTGTATGCAAAAAATTATTTGATTCTGTTTGAATTTGCGGCTGTTAACGTTTGCCATAGAAAATACCCTTGTTAAAACATAAAACGTTGCTGGTAAACTACCCCTTTCCCTTAACCGATCTTCACCAAAAACAATAGGTCTTGAGAACTACAATTTAGGGGTGTATGCGAAACATTATTTGATTTTGTTTGAATTTGCGGCTGTTATCGTTTGCAAAAAAAAAATTACCCTTGATAAAAAAAACCGTTGCTGGTAAACTACCCCTTTCCCTTAACCGATCTTCACCAAAAACAATAGGTCTTGAAAACTCTACAATTCAGAGTTGCATGCAAAAAATTATTTGATTCTGTTTGAATTTGCGGCTGTTAACGTTTGCCATAGAAAATACCCTTTTTGATTCACCAAAATCAACAGACATTGAGGTCTCTACAGCTCAGGAAGGAATGCAAAACATTATTTGATTCTGATTGAATTTACGGCAGTTACCGTTCGTCATAGAAAAAATTACCCTTGTTAAAAATAAAAGTTGCAGGTAAACTACCGCTTTTCCTTAACCGATCTTCAACAAAATCAATAGACCTTGCGTTCTGTATAATTCAAAAAGGTATGCAAAAAATAGTTGATTTTGTTTGAATTTACGGCAGTTATCGTTCGTCGTAGACAAAATTAACCTTGTTAAAACATAAAATGTTGCTGGTAAACTACCCCTTTCCCTTAACTGATCTTCACAAAAATCAACACATCTTGAGAATTCTACAATTCAGGGCTGTATCCTAAACATTATTTGATTCTGTTTGAATTTGCGGCTGTTATCGTTTGCCATATAAAAAAATTACCCTTGATAAGAAAAACGTTGCTGGTAAACTACCCCTTCCCCTTAACCGATCTTCACCAAAAACAATAGGTCTTGAGTACTCTACAAATCAGGGCTGTATGCGAAAAATTATTTGATTCTGTTTGAATTTGCGGCTCTTATCGTTTGCCATAGAAAACACCTTTTTAAAACATAAAACGTTGCAGGTAAACTATCCCTTTCCCTTAACCGATCTTCACCAAAAACAATAGGTCTTGAGAACTCTATAATTCAGGGCTGTATGCGAAACATTATTTGAGTCTGTTTGAATTTGCGGCTGTTATCGTTTGCAATAGAAAAAAAATTACCCTTGATAAAAAAAACTGTTGCAGGTAAACTACCCCTTTCCCTCAACCGATCTTCACCAAAAACAATAGGTCGTGAGTACTCTACAAATCAGGGCTGTACGCAAAAAATTATTTGATTGTGTTTGAATTTGCGGCTGTTATCGTTTGCCATAGAAAAAATCTACAGACAGACACATAGACAGATAGACACACACACACGCACAGACACACACACACACACACACACACACACACACACACACACACACACACACACACACACACACACACACACACACACACACACACACACACTTTTCGAAAAATGACTTTTTTTCATGTTTTGAGTGTAGTACAATCAGAATCTGCAATAATCTCGAACACGATTTTTTTTGCCATCACCATACTTCCATTTACATGGAAGTAAAAAATGGAATATTATTTCCGTGGTTACGGCCAATTTATATTCATAGTTATTGTTGTTCAGCTGTTTTTTTATTTAGCGCTTTATGTATACTGTATTTGTATTTATTTGGCATTGCGTATTGAGACTGAAGGTAACGCGGTACGGGACTCTTGAATCAGTAATAAAATAGGGGTTGTTTTACAGGGGGGAAGGGGGAATCCAACACGTAGGAGAAATTCCCCTTTCGCCGCTACGATTTTATAAAACCTTATTTTATGCTACACTCACTTGTTGCACACACCACTAGTCACTGTGACACCGATTAGCGCTTTCGAACGTACCCGTTCATCATCAGATCGTAACTGCCACATCCGTCCCTAATTCCACCCCCTTATATACCTGCCTCTACCGAGGGCGTCCACGTCACTGCAGGTGTCCCCTTGTCAACACTACTTCCTACACGCGGGCGGAGCCATCAACTCATGTCTATGTTTTCTTTCCTTACCGAACCTACCTTTTCACGTTTTATTAAGGTACCTTTTCACTATTTTAATTGTACAAAAAGAAAAGAAATTTAAAACAGTAAATGTTTTTTTACCCTTATATTAATTATATACACAACATCCGCTAGGCGTTCGTGTTCCTACGTGCAATCTTTAATTTGTCACCCCATGGCTGTCTCCTGTCTCAATGTTCTCAAGCCACAGTCGATCTTAAATAGCATTTTAAGTGTGATCTTTTGCCAGCTGCAGCTGATATCGTTAATACAAATGATATTCTTAACGCTATTGCGGTATTTGGGAATGACGTCGTCGTCGTCATCCTTTACGGCTTAGGCTAGTAGCCTGTTCCAGTCTCAATGGAAGTCATCCAACTATTACTTACGGGGTCTTACCACACTTCTCAAGACCGCACATAACCGGGCATAATATTCAAGGGCTCTTCTTGCAAATCTAGTTGGATCCATTCTCTCTACGTGTAACCGCCACTCCGTTTTGTACCGGGAGATTTTCCCATTTAAGCTTTTAGTTATGCCTAGCTTCATTCTTATATGATCATTTCTGATAAGATCTCCCCCAGTACAACTCTTTACAGCCATCAAAAACCTCATTTCCGCTCTTTGTATTTTAGATATATCTTTCCTTTCCAATCCAAGTCTCACTACCATACAGTAGTTGAGGTACGGCTATTACATTATAATATTTCAATAGCGTCTCTTTCCTTGTTTTCTTTTTTAAATGTTTAATGATACAACCACAAAGCGACTGGAGGAGACTAATTTTGCTTTCAATCTCCGAATCATCTTGATATGTGATGCTGCTTCTAGATACTTGAAATATGGTACCTGTTCTATTGGCGACTCCTGTATGACAGTCTTTGTTCTAATATGATTTAAAACCAAACAACTTTGGTTTTGGATAAGGAAATGGTTTGATTGTAATCTGTCAGAATGTCAGTAAGATAAAACAACGACCTTTTGGGAATGTTGAAAACAAACTATTTTAAAAAAGGTACTGAAAATGCTATACGGCTCATTCAGCGGATTCTATAGACCGCGTGTGTCTCGTACCCTAACGTCCGTTTCTGCCTATTCCTCAAGTCATTTTCTTCCATCGCCGGTTCTCAATCGTTTTTTCATTATTTCGACACTCATCGCTTTCATCCTCACCAAAGTTTCAGCGATTTTCTTTTTGTTTTATTACAAAACGAAATGAAAAATAGTACAAATTTAGTAAAAAAAGTTTCCGAATGTTTCCAAGAAGTATTGAACAACGTGAGAACATGGGAACGTCTTTTGGAAACTTGAGGAATCCCAAGCAACTGGGTCAGCAGACATTATACGAGTCACCATCTATCAATTGCAGGCCTTCTAAGTCTACTGTAATCCCTCATATACTGCACATCAGAGCGTCTGTTGTACCAACTACCACTTTGCAAGTCTCATTTCCCCCCTCTCATCCATTCTTCTCTAAGTCCTCTTTCCATGATCTATTGGGTCTACCCCGTTTCAGTCGTCAAGATGCAATCCAGTCTAGCAATTTTTTGGTCCAACGATCGTGAGACATCCGTTCCACACGCAACCGTACGAGACACTTTGTATTTACGATGTCTAAAATTGTCTTCTCAACATCACGTTGCCTACTTATATCATCTTTTCTAATGCACTGGAGTCTGGACACCCCACAAGACCTTCTTCCACAAGTCCATTTCCACAAGACCTTCGGGAAAATCTTTGATTTATCCTCAAAGTTTCAGAATCATAGATGATGACTATAGTTGCTGAGAAAATCATCTTTTGTAGTTTGTCCTTTATTTTCCAACTTCAAAGCGCAGAATTCACCTGCTCTATCATGATTTTCCCTTGTTTTATTTTTGTTGATGATATTTTCATCAGTTCTACCAACTTTTGATAATGTGACTCCACGATACCCAAAAAAGCACTACATTTTATAATGTGCGAACCTACTGTCATGTCGGTTCCTTCAACTTCAATAAAATAGTTTGGTTTGGTTTAACCAAAATTTATATGGAGGTCCCAGGATCTGTATCTTCATGAAGTTTTCTTCTTCTTCTTCTTCTTCTTCTTCTTCTTCTTCTTCTTCTTCTTCTTCTTCTTCTTCTTCTTCTTCTTCTTCTTCTTCTTCTTCTTCTTCTTCTTCTTCTTCTTCTTCTTCTTCTTCTCCTTTTCAAGGATTAGGTTATATAAACCTGTTCTGGTACCCATTTCGTCCTCGGACGACCCACGTCTCTTCTACCAATGGCTTTAGTTCAGTGCAGCTTTCGGCAATCGATCCTCTGTCATCCTTTGCAGATGATCCCACCATTGTTTTCTGTAAATTGAAATAATTTCATTTATGTCCTTTACTTCGAGTTCTGCTCTGATATCCTCATAACTTATTCTGTCTTGCAATGTATAATTTAAAGTATTTCGAAGAAACTCCATTTCAGCACTCTGAATTTTGCCGCGTTCCTTTTTTGTCATGACCCACCCCTCACTCGCATATAGAGGCTAGGGGGCCGCAAGGGGACATCTGCCAGGAGGGCGGCAATGTGAACATAGACATGCAAATTTTTTTCAGTTTATAAAACTACAAACAACTTGTTATTTCTTTGATATGACTATTCCTTTCATAAAAGAAGCATAACCAGCCTGCTTCTCCAGTTTATGCTTGGCCAAGCGAGACATCTTACTCCTTCCGAGATATAATGGTGAATAGAGGAAGATGTCAGTTGCAGAACCAGAACAGCCATTTTCCTGAAGATGAAACTGAGCAATCCCTAAACAAGTATTGGTTTGATAAAACCTTGCAGAATGGCGAAAAGGTAAATCGCATTTGGATGTGTTTTTCTCCCCCCCCCCCCCAAAAAAAAAAAATTGCTTTTGTTGCACTTTATTTTTACAAAAAAAACTATCAACGAAGAAATTTCAACAGTGACAATGGGTTATCGTCGTGGCGAAATTTAATATCCGTATTCAGGATCATGAAAATAGTCCTGCTCATCGCTCTGCGTTTTTGGGATGGAAGGAACTGGAACATTCTTTAAAGAAAGGGGGACTTATTGATAACTACTTCAGGAACAAATGAGTAAAGCAGCTAAGACATGGAAATAAATCCTCGAACGGGTCATTACCACAGTACAAATTCTTGCACAACAAAATCTGGTACAGAGAGAACATCGAGAATCACCAGTACTAACAATCCAAATCCTGGAAGCTTTATGGCTTTGTTAAAATACTTGGCTAAATTTGACCTTGTCATGAGATCTCATTTGGATTCAGTCTCTCGTAAATCTGGGTGTATATCGTATCTGTCGGCAACTATTCAAAACAAAATAATAAGCCTGTTAGAAGAAAGGTTGCGCAAATATATTATTACTGCATATAAGAAGGCGAAGTACTTAAGTGTTATATTTGACACAACACCAGATGCTGTACATGTAGAACAAATGTCTCAGATTATAAGATTTGTTGAATTTAAACGCAATTCTGTTGATATCAAGGAAGCTTTTGTAGACTTTAATCCTTTAGAAGTAAAAACAGCGGAGGGGATCACACAAGCTATTACAAGTAAACTTGAGAGAGATGGATTGACCTTAGCGATTGCAGAGGTCAGTCGTATGAAGAATCAAGCAACAGTGGCAGGTATTCATTCAGGAGTTCAGAAGAGAATATTAGATTTGAATCAACTAGCTCTGTTTATTTCCTGTGACAACCATTCACTTAACTTTGTTGGAGTTCATGCAACTCATGTAAATGTTCAGGTAGTGACATTTCTTGGGATAGTAAAACGTCTATTCACCTTCTTTCCCTGTTCCACTCATAGATGGAGTGTTCTTAAAGACTTCGTAAATATTACTCTAAAAGGAGATTGTGATACCAGGGGTAGTACAAAGCAGATGCAATATACACTCAGTTGGATGAAATGATCGCTCCACTGGAGAAACTGAGGGATACTCCGACTGAAACAATTGATACGTCGGAAGATGCAGCATTATTAATGAATGCTATATAAAACTTTAATTTTGTGACCTTGCTTTTTTTCTGGACAGATATTCTTTCTTTTATGGACAAAATCCAGAAAATCTTGCACACCAAAGGAGTAAGCTTTATTCAAGCATTGACACTTTTGGAGACGCTAACGGACAAATTAAAGTTTGGAGGGATGAGCTGTGTGACAATGTCACTACTAAGTCAGAGCAAGTTAGTAATGAATGGGGCGTCAGTATCACTAAAAGGATAAGAAGGAAGCGCACGACACCAAGGAGTATGCACACGATTCTGCATTAACCGTGTGTCAAGAAATGCGACCTTCTCTAATAGAAATTTTGGTCATACTGTCAGTTGAAATTTCAACCCGTTTCTCTAACACAAAAGAGTTAGAAAAACGCTTTGGGTTCCTCTGTAAATTTGAGGCGTACATAAACATTTTGATGGGGATATACATTTTAAGGAACAGCTGTTCCAAATCAATATTAAGTGCACAGTGCTTGCAAAACTGTATCCACATGACCTAAACAGTGAAGAATTGTTCAGTGACTTAAAAGACGTCATACTTTTATTAAAAAGGGACAAAGTTAAGGGAGAAGGACTGGACTTTACACCTCAGGGACTGATATAATATATTTCTTCAATGGGATTAGAAGCCCATAAAACACTTTAAGATTTTTTTACTTTAACAGTGTCTGTGTCTTCTTGTGAAGGATCGTTTAGTAAACTTAAATCGTACCTACGATCAACAATATCTCAAGACAGGGTATCAAATCTAGTGACTCTTTCAACTGAAAACGACATTGGATCGTCTTTAGATTACAGTGATTTAATAACCGACTTTGCAGCAATTAAGACCAGGAAAGTTACATTTTAAAATGTCTCGTTTTAATTATTTATTAAATATTAAAAATAAATATTAAGCGTTTGCGAATAGAAGACGGAACCATTAACCTGTAATGGTAAGTGATTTATTTTATTACTTTTAATGTAGTTCTTTGTTTAACTTTATGTTGCATTAGAATATTGTTTTGACGATCCGCTTAAGACCTACAAGGAATTTGCATGTGTATTAGAACGTTCTCATGTTATAAATTGTTTTGTATTACTACAATTTTTGTAGTTTAAATTTGTTACTAATAAATGCATAGAAACTGAATACCTGTAATATTATAATATGTATTTTCTTAATTTTGACTTCACAAATATTCTTAAGACATTTGCTGGACGTGCTTTCATACAAAAATCTACACATTTGCATTTATTAAGTACTTTGTTCACTGGATGGTCCTTCATTTGTGGTCTTTTGTCCACTTTTAATTGTGAAGGCGAGGCGGCCGACGATCTCATTACCCCGGGCGCCAAAAAGCCTAGCTATACCACTGGGTTAAACATACACTTGATGTGTGCGCGCGTGCGTGCGTGCGTATGTGTGCGTGTGCGTGCTGCGTGCGTGAAGAGAAGATGCAATCACCAGTTATGGTTGTTACAGTAGCTGTGGTCAACTGGTCACACGTCACACTAGTCATCAGGTTACGTACGTTAATTGGAAGCTTACCTCGATTTATGAAGGTGCCTTCATAAGAATGTTAACTAGCACTTTAAAATGTATGCATTGCGGAAAAATTGTGTTCGTAACAATGAATTAAATGACATTGTATTATTCCGAATAGCGTTAGTTGTTGATACCAACGTTCGCCCGTTCATCCCTTTCTGAACCAAGTCTTCTTGTCTTCTTAGCCAAACCACTGTGAGGTGCGTTCTTACTCACGATGCGAGAGAGGGCGACAATTACGCATTTTAGACCTGTTGGATATGACAGATATTTGAAATATTATTGTTACTAGAAATATAAATAAACATAAAATAGTAATAGATTAAAGGAAATTGTAACTCTAAAGCTGTGAAACACAAAATTTCTTGCAAAAAGTAACACCTTACAAAAGGCATACATGGAAGCGTTGAAACCATCACACTTACTCCGCCTGTACCAGTCATTATGTGTACTAGACAACGCGTTACAGGTTGCTAGTATCACAGCCGTTTCAAGAAGTATATAGGCCTAAATATTTCAAATGCGGCTCTAGAAATTATAACGGCTATAAATTGTGGTAAATATGAAAAATTTATAAGTGGCACTATTGAGTTTGGTCGCTTTACATAACTACTTAAGCAGGATAACACACGCACAGTAAAGTAATACCTACGTGGATTAGCGCTGAGAGGGTATATCAGTAACGTGATACGAAATCATTGCAAGGCCAATCACTGTTTCGCAACCACAGTAACTATTACTACGATGTACTCAGTTGTTACTGGAACATCTGAACATGTTGCGTCTAAAAATTAATTTTACTACTGAATTTACAGACTTTAAAATTTTTAGACTAAAGGCTTAAGGCCATCGGTCGTACTTTATTATAAATTTATAGCAATGGAGGATCATATTGCATGATATGGGAATAAACCGCCGCATGATGACAATAAGAGAATGTATGAAATATGTGGAGTTGGATGTGGGACTTTGTGTTTTAGTTTGTAAGGAACACTGTAATTTAAACTTACATATAAGTTGTGATAAGTGTAAATATGTAGTGCGATATATGGTAATGTGAGTAATTATCACAAGTTCGTGCTACGGTAGTAGAGAGTGCGTGTGTGCGTGTTTCGCGTAGACGCTAATTAGAAACACGTTGTAGCGCCCTTATTAAAGCTGCCCATACGCTGTCAATATGATTGCACAATATATTGCACAATATAAATATTGTGCAATAGTATTGACAGTGTATGGGTTAGATTGAAGGTCTAAAATGGGTGGCACAATATATTGTGTGGATTCAAATATTTTTGAAATATATTGCACAGTGTATGGGCGATATTGCACCATATCGGCTCATTTCCTCCGCTTTCGTCGGCCAGTGCACATCGCCTCGCTCTCGCTATGTCGCTGTCAGAGGAAAGAAAGTTCATTTTAGAGGTGATTGAAGTTTATCGGTCTCTACTTGCCTCATGGAACGTTAAAGGTGAAGATTACAGTAATAGGACAAAAAAATGAACAAAAAATGTTAGCAGTTCGTCGAATGATTCATAGTCTAATCGCACAAAGTTTCGAAAATCATTCGGTTCAGATAGCCTTAGTTCATTCAACAACCTTTCATGAGTATATTCATTCCTTGTCTTGTACCATTATTTCATCCATATGCGGTTCTTTCTCTTTATCTTTTTTAAACACAGAATCAGTGCAATTACCACACAACTCGCCTCATTATCACTCAACACGTTCACTCGAAGAATCTCAGGAGTCAACTAAGGTTGTACAATAATATTGGACTGTGTAAGGGGCACCAGACAATATTATTGTGCAACATATTTTGTGCAATAATATTGATAGTGTATGAGCAGCTGAAGATTTCGATATGGGATTTGAACAGGACTGTAGTTCAGATTATACCAAACAATGTGTCGTAAATCAATGTACTATTCTCTGAGTGTGAACATGTTTTTTTTTATAATTTTATGTATGACTCGTACTTGAAATGCTATAAAAACATCATAGGCTAGGTAATTTTTCTACAGATTCAAAACCATTCTTGCCTAGAATAAGTCAAAATTAACATGGTCTGCTTGCTTGCAATTCCCTTAGTAAATTAAATTTCTGTAGGAAAGGAGTAAGCTATTAACCAATCAGAGCGTTAGAATTTTCGTCAACATTTAGTTAAGCTCGGTGTAAGTTCAGTTCACAACGTTTACTCAGTCGCGATGCACGTGGTCCTCTCTACAAACTGCCACAAGTCCGCAAATTCACCGCATAGAACGCTACCGATCTCTGAGATGCTTAAGTATCATAAGCAAGTGTAGTTTCGATTGCATTTGAATTCGAGTGCTTTCCGTCTCAACAGAAGATTGTCCGCATAGGTTTGGAAAGATTTGATGTAATCAGTACATCGCGATCGTACCGAGTTTAACACGTAAATCTCGTGCCCGATAACAGCCTGAAGGGCATACCACACGGCTGTCGGAGATCGACTGTTAATCATCAGGTCGCAGACTCCAGCTACGAATATCGTTCTTCAGTCGACATCCAAACCAAATTCACATTAGAATACAATAATATTATCATTAAAATCAAAATAAACTATAAAAAACTTTTAAAGATCAAAAACTGTATAAAAACAACCTATTAAAAGACAATTAATTTTAGTTAATTATGTATTCGTGAACAGGCTAATTTGTAAAGAAAAACCCGTAGTAAGAACTTTTAAAATTTAACCATTGTGCAATTAATGAATAATAAACCATCATTCCGTATATTTCTTTCGGCAAAATTAATTTATCTATGCTTATCCCTAACATCGCAGTATATTAACGCAGCATTACGCAGGTGGAAAAGACACTGTGGTAAGGGTGGGGTCTCAATTATATTTACAACTGTCTATGGACGCTTCTGTTTGCGAATGATCAGAAATCCAATTACATGATCCAACAACTATGTGAAAGTAAAAATCTGCGGGGTCTCGACATAAATTTGTGAAAACCCTAAAACCTAACGGCTTGTCATCGAAAGTGAAGAAGCCGTCACCACAGTAGATTTACAGACTATAAAATTGTATATATTTTTTAAATGTATTTTGATGACACAGTATTTTGTCAAAAATAGTAATGAAGGCATCAGAAACGAAAGAAAATATATGGTTCTAGGGCTGTTGAATTCAGCGCAAAACAAAAGCTGTGCGATTTATAAAATGTGATTTACTGTAGGTAATATCTTAGAAATGATAGTCGCATGTGGCTGTAAAACTTAGGAGAGAAATCAAAGATACTTCCAAAAATTCCAAGCAGTGGCCATAAACTTCTGGAGCACCCAGGTAATATATTAGATACCATAAATATGAGGCGCCTCATATGGTATGGACATATGACGAATCCATAATGATCCTTGGCCCAAAAAGTTGTTAAACTGATTTCCACATAGAAGAAAGAAAGGGATAGATAATGGAAATTATACCTAAGGAAAAGTGGAAAAAGTGGTTTACAACTAAGGGAGTGGGAAGACAGAAACCACTAGCCAGCAGTAGCCTACGTGAGAAACGGCAGCAGCAAGTGAATGGATGTACACGTATTAACTCTTAACACACCTTACAACGATATCTGTTTGAATTGTGCGGCATTTTGTAAAAAAAAATTAGTGCATAAATGACAAAAAGGGGTAATTACGTAGATACGGGGATGAATGGAGACTGGAATAATTCGAAACGTCATCTACATTGGCCTGGAAGCGTGAGAATTCATAGTATTTTGTACGCGAGTGGAGTGTAAATGCAATACGGCTTAAGATCAAGGAATGATATAGCCTACGACTTGTTTTGGGACTTACACAATCAGGATGGTGGTGATTTGATACTTCATTGGAACAAAGTGGCATGTGTTCTAAAACAAACTGAGGTATAAATAATGAAGAAGGAGAGAAAGAGAGAGAGATAGAGAGAGTGAGAGAAAGAGATGGAGGGGGAGGGAACAGAAACAGATAGATAGATACACAGACAGACAGAACCTTAAATTGAGTTATGTCAAAAACGAAACCTGAACTGAAAGCGTGCAAACGACGAGGTGCTAAAGAGAACTAGAGTGCAAATGAAAAGGAATGTTTTAAGTAAAAAGAGTCAAATTGTTTCTTTAAATTCTGTTTTGATTGACAAAGTAATAGAGGCAAAAAGAATGTAGGATCAAAGAGTGTGTAGCTTTCGATTATCTTCAGAGAGAGGGAGTATAAAATTTAGTATTTGATTCACATGAAGGTTGGTTGTATATTTGTTTCTAAAATTAATAGGCAATTACTGTGATGCCAAGTAAGCCTAGGAAACACTCCGTGTTGTATACAATATGTTTGTTTCTCCAAATAACATCAGATATTCCATGTGTATAATAACATAAAGAAAACGTTCGTGTAAATACTGAATTAAGCACTAGTGCCTGTGGATTTGAGACTTGGACTTATATTTAAAAAAAAGAATAAAAAACAGAGAAATAAAATAGAAGCCACAGAAATGAGATTTTTAACATAAAATAATAATAAAAGAAAAATTAATAATATAAGTGTGTGGTCCTGCAAGAAATAAATATTATTTAAAACAGTAATTAGTAAAATACAGAAGACTAATGAGATGGTAAGAATGTGTAAAAAGGTAGAAGGAAACGTCTAATCAGGAAAGTGCACGATGCAAGGGACAATTAAAAGAGAGCACAAGGAGATTGTGCTGCGTTAAGTGAAAGTAAAAAGATCAGCAAAGAGAAGAACACTAAGGTGGGAGATTGTGCACGAGCTGTGCAGGGCAAGAAGGAATGCAAGGAAACGTAGTGTAGGCAACTCAGGGTAGACAGGCGTATGGATAATGAGTTACAAACTGTACCTTGAGAAAAATCAGAATAAAACAACAGTGTTCTCTTTATTCAGCTTTAATTACAAACGTAAAATCAGTTGAAACTCTCATGCAAATGTCACGGGGTACGTCACAATGGTGGAAACTCGGATGCAAAGTCGATAAACAGCGAAAGTGTTAAACAGTAACAGCGACAGGAATTAGTGGGTGGTATTGAAGGCATCAAGACCGCACTGAAACAAGTACCACAGCAGCTTTCGGCCGCAACCTCAGACTCGCTGTCTTATTTACTCTTTGTCTGTAAACGTAATAGAATTAAAAAAATTAAAAAAAAATGAGTAAAATAAAAATGAAATTAATAAATAAAATGGATTAAAGTACAATATATTACGCAATAATTCTACAGCCTAATAGTTACATTAGCCTATTTATGTTTAAACGGTATTCCCGTTAGTAAACGTACCCGCTCATAAGGTCAGAATTAATGCTGGCCGTGTAGATTTCAAACAGCGTTTCCGTAGTCTTTAGATACAAAAGGTCCGGCGTTGTTGACTCGCTGGCAAAATTTATTATCCCTACGAACGTTTCGTTTCCGTCCAGTATCCTGAAAAAAGTAGGAAAACATTATTATCTACATATTTTATGAATTTTTTTAAAAGTCGGATGAAAGAGTTTAGAGGCAAATACTACCATTTCTTTGAGTTCCTTAAAATCCCTACCCGTCAGTTGCAGTGATCCAGAAATTCTCTTAGCACGGCCACTCAACTTCGTTGTTATAGTTTCTCTTAAGATTCCAGCCTTCAATATTAAAATTGCTCTTAACTGTAAGAAGTGCAGCGGAAGTGAGCTCTGTTTTCGACGGTTGCATTTCGTTATTACAGGCTACAATACAAAACTGAAAACGGCCTTTGATTTCGAAGGTTGAAGAGTCAAGAGAAAACTGCTACGTTGAGCTGAAAAAACAGCAAAAGTGGCTAGTGACTCTTGGCACGCGTAACTTTCTGGATTGTTCGAGATTGCTCTTTCTATATGTTACTCGACTACTCTACCAGCATCCAGACCCGCTATGTCACTACATGAAAGGTGGCAAGGTATAAATACTAGATTTCGAAGCAGACGAGATTCAGTTACACCTGGCGATTTTACAAGTGCGGATCCAAGTGATTGTTGCGGTTCAATGGGTAGTGCTTATTGTGTTAATTAGTTAAAAACTGTAAAAAGATTGTTGTGTGCTGGACAAATTTAACTTTATAAGAGTGGCTTTGTTGATTTCCAACTGTTGTCTGCGTCTAATTAAGGTTTGTAATTATTGACTTCATTGGTTTCCGCTATACAACACGACAATCCGTGAGACCGTCGTAACAATACGACTGCTGTTGTCTGTCCGTTCTTTGGGATTTTGGTTTATTTACTGCAATTAATAAATACTGCAATTATAATTTTGGTTAATAAAGGCAAAACTATGAAACGTGAATTTCAGGAGTCTTTAATACAGACACTGACATACAAAACTGAAAATAATAGCAGACACTGACATTCTCTAATATGAGGTGTTATAGCACACTATTTTGTCACATGGTAGTCCCCTCTTAGATTTAGCTTTGACAGTTACCTGTTTTCATTTAACCAATGCTGCAATGCGCTTTCTTTTTCTTATTGATAGGCCTACTCAGTGTATTATTATATAACTCAAATTAAAGGCAGAACATGTCTAGATTCATTATTTTATCTGGACCAGCACGTTACTTGCATGTTGCACTATTTCATCTAAACTTATTCCTGATTTCTATAGTGTTTCTAAAGTTATACATTGCAGATTTCATCAAAAAATCTTTTTTTGACAGTAGCCATATTTCGTTTCTTTTTTTTTTTTAAATAAACCCAGTTTCATTGATTCCACAAAAACAGCTTGAAAATTTTATTGTATGGTTTCATCGTTGCTTTTTTATTATGCTCTGACGCCTCAAGAAGTAATGTCACAATTCAAATTTCTCCCTCCCCCCGGGGTCGTTAGCTTCATTCCCAAGCATTTCTCTTTAGTCCTGTCGTCACGGGTAGTAGAATTTCCACTCTTTCTCTTTTATCATATATCTGGATATGATGTTTTGTTTTTATTAACTTGTAAACTCCATTGTTGGCCTGGGTATTACCACAAAAAGACAAATGGTATCTAAAAATATTTGAACGAAAGATACAGAGAAAAGTTTTGAAGACGTGCAAAATAACAACGGCTCTTGGAGAATACGAAGAAATCATGAAATCATGTGTGTGTGAAGAAACTGACTCACGAGGTTTTACCAGGGTCTATTTACGGGGGAGGACGGGACTCCCCCCTCCAGAGGGTGAAAAAAGTTGACGAATTTTGTTGCTCTTTTAATTTTTAGAATATTATATTATTTTTCAGCTGTGTACGCTAATATCGTAGTAACTATTTTTTAAATATACAAATAGGTTTATTACACAGCGTATAGGCCTACGTTTGAAATATGAAATACTGTATATGGAAATCGATTCATTCAATAAGTATCTTCTAAACAATGTTTCAATAACGCGTCTCTTTATTGAGTTATTCCGTACTCTTTAATAGGATTGATTTCAGGATGTTATCACCGTTTTTTAACCATTTTAAAGACAGTAATGTTGGTTAGTCGTAGGTTGTTTTTTCTTTTGTATGAAGCCGACTCGACCCCCCCCTAAAAAAAAAAAAATTCTAGATAGGCCCTGGATTTTGCTAACTGAATTACATAACCGTCAAATACATAAGACATAATACGCGGAGGGATTGATTTACTGCTTGTCATTACTTCATTGCACCAAAGCAACTGTGATTTGTGATGCTGTCAAGTAGTAGAAACGACTTTGGAGTGCAGAATCCTAATTTACTGAACGAAGTAATTCATATCCTGTCGCAATGAGCACTGAAGTAGTAAGTGAAAACAAGAATGATTACAGGCATGTATAAATGTTAACATTAGTTCTGACGGAAATAGAGTATAGGTAGATTTGTTGCTACAATGTGTGCTCTGAACTCAGGCCGTATATCTCTAGGCCTACTGTTATCATGTTGTTTACTCACAAGCATTCTGTGTGCGCGTTTGTCTAACCGCGTGTGTCCTTTTTTTCGTCATCTTCATCTTCGAAAATTGTAGAACAATCGTAAATGCTGTTAGGCGTACTCGTGCCTTCCAAAAGATTTCCCACCCGTGTAAGACATATCTTTAAAAATATAATTATATAGGCCCAGAAGAGTTATTGTTACTGTATAACAAAATTGGTCAATACGGTAATAGTTTTACTTTAACCCTTTAAGTGTTAACCAACTTTCTGATGATTGTTCGACATAATGCTTTGAGTTCATTAGTCTGTTTTCTATATTATTATCACATTACAGCTTGTGTCACAATCCAAGTATATAAAATGAAAACTAACTCAATTGACACGTTCAGGTTTCACCATATTACAGGCCGCATCCCTTAGGAAACCTATAACTTTCGTTATATATAGGCCTAACAGACGGATCGTACTACAACTGATTCGTCACAAGAATATTAAGAAAAAAATATAAAATTTTTTAAAAACAATTAGAAAAGTCTGTTACAGATTAACGTGTTTACCTTTCAATAATCAGTGTGTAGTTATTAGGAGTTTGCATTTCAAACCTTCCTAGTTTCAGCGTAGGTCTTCGTCTGGCGGCCATCAACCGCTGGTACACCTTGAGGTGACTCTTCTCAGCGGTCTGCTGGTCCCTCACATTGAGCCGCCAGTAATTGGAGTTTACCGGTAGCCATGGTTTGCATCCGCTAGTGAAACCTACAACAAAATGCGTTGAAATTATATATTTATAGAACATACACAAGCTACAAAAACAGTTTATCTATAAATTCATATTACATGTTTTTCCTCTGCTGTGTTGCCCAGCTATTTTCAGTTAATTTGTCTTTCTAAAAAGGAACTTTAAGTTGAGCCAATCTTAAATTATGTGTTCTCCCAGAGGTATGAATCTGGGCCTCGATGTTCTCACAGTCGTGCAGTCGTTTTCCTAAATTTCGTGAAGTTTTAAATTTATTCGTCTTACAGACGTCTTCAGATATCTACGGATTTCGATATTCCTGATAAACTATGGTGCATCGACTATTGCTCGAAGCATTTTGTTTTGAAGTCTAAATTTTCTCTAATTTTTCTTGCCAGCACTTCCCTAAAATTTCGAACCATAACTCTGTACCAGTTTCAATATATGCTTACAAATTAACAGTTCCATTATTTGTTACTGTATGATAAAAACAAGAAATGTATAGCTAAGTATGTACGTGTGAAAGATAAATGGAAGATGCCTTGTTGATATATAAAATATCATTATAATTAAAGAGTCCGCTTTGGACCTTCCATAGATTAAAAAAAGGTACTAATTTATAAATTCTTAAATTACCTGACGCTACTTCATCAGGTGGCGAATAATGTAAGATTTCTAGTATGCTTGCAATGTTTATAAAATAAATATTTTTTTCAACACATTTATCACATAAACTAATAAAAAATTGTTGTCACGGACTTCAAAGATTAAAAGCGGGAAAAGGCAGCATGCAGAGAACAGTTAAGTTGAACTTTGTCTTTGGACAGAATTGATGATCGTCTTTGAATGATGATGGCTCTTAATTATCAATTATTGTTACTATGTAGAGGAGAACAAATGTAAAAGAGCTTGATTATTTTATTGGTTTCTTAATAGAAATAATGTCTCTTAATTCCTCTAGCATTTAATGATTTATTTCACTATCAAGATCACATCCACTTTATCTACGTAACAATGTAACACTTCTGCAACCGAAGGAACGTTTACCACAATACTGGGTCGCGCAGTTCGTAAGTTTCCTTGAAATATTTAAATACTGTGTCATATACAATTAAAAAACATACTGTCATGATATAATTATATTTGTCAGTATTATATTAGCACCAGAAATTTTTATCTTCACCTGAGCTTTCAGAAGTGTCCCACTGCATCGGGGTCCTCTCCGGGTCTCTGGTGGCCGCCAAATAGTTGTCTTTACCCAGTAGAACACCGCTCGGATCCACAGACTGGTCCCATCTGATAAAAGTGTCTTCCATAGCCAGTTCCTCGCCATTATACGTGACCATAATTCCAGGCATCAGAGCCAGCAGAATGTTCATTGAATCGGCGAATTCGACTCCCATCCTTGTAGCAATCCGTTTGTTGTCGTGGTTTCCTACCTAAAACCAAACTAGTTTGATGCCGTCTCAGCATAATAACGATATGGTTATCATAGACAGCGAAACAATGTGTTGCTGAAACTGGTCTCAGTATATGTAAAAAAAAAAGAAACATACTACGTAAAATATAATGTAAACCCATTTGTATATTAGGAAGCTCCCTGAACTGCAAAACTTGCTCACTATTTTGAATGAAATACATATGTCATTAGACAAATTTTAATAACACAATTTTTCAGTTATTAAAAAAATTACAAAAACCACAATACTTCTACTTTTTTATTTTTTAGTAAAATAATAATTTTAAGGCAGACGACAATACTAAATTTATGTAGAAGTTTGTGTATCTTTCAGTATTCATTTCATTAGATATTAAATAACTTTTCAGAACTATGCATAACTGATAATTAAATATTTTTTGTGTAAATATTACATTTGGGATTGGGTTAAAATTCCCTTTAGTCTGATACGCGTAATAGATTTGAACATATTTAAAATGTTTACAGTTTTTTGGGACCTAAAATTTCTAAATTTCCAGAACTGAATTATATTCAGGTTTTGGTTAAAGTCTTTTTAATTTGAGACTCAGAAGAATTTTTGTGATATTTTCCAAATTTTGGTAAATTTTGGGCCCTAGTCTTCCAAAATTTTGAAATGCCAAAAATTGAATACCATATTGAGGCTGTGGATCAGGTTCTATGTAATTTGATACCGACATGGATTTTTGCGATTTTTCAAAATTTTAACACCCTCAAATTTTTGATTTCCTATTTTTGGGGAGATCTAGTAGCTAGACAATAAGCTCATTTTTTATTACTATACTTATATGTTTTATTCAATTGAAAACGCGTAATGCTTATATACTTTCATTATTAATATTAATTAATACGAACACGATTAAATACAATTTCGATTTAAATTACGGAAATTCCGTGCATTCATATTCTGGTTTAAAATTTCAAGATAAGTAATTACCAAACTGTTAAAATAGTTAAAGAAACGATCTGCGTAAGAGTCGAGTTTCTCACGTAGCCGATGGCCAACTTACCGCTAACGGGCTCTGGTTTATCAGCTCCGCGTAATACCGCCACCGCATAGCCCCCTCTGTGAGTGTTTCATAATTCACAATAACGCTCAAACGGCAAGCTGTGTAATTATAAAGGTGTTGTGTATGCGTTTTGTTTGTGACACGATGATCACTTGAAACAGTTTAGATAGAATTAAACAGATTGACCTTTAGTAAATCTAATTCTATTATTCTATAACAAAGCCAACTGACTAATGATTAGTTACGTGATAGTGTCTGGTGTTTTTGTAAGTGAAGGTCGGCTAGGGGTCATTACATTGTGGTCGTATAGTTTCATAACAGCAACAATAACAATTAGCCTGTATATAGCCTACCTTACAGCTAAGGTGCAGACATAAAGCTTACGAGTGCAGACAATATCGACGGAAATATTTCTTTTCGTATAGGGCTACAGGTGTTACTCTTATGCTTTATATGAAGAGGTAAGAATTTCTAAATAATAGGACTTTACTCTTCATTATCTTTCAATGCAAATTTAACTGTACTCAATTAGTTCCTTGGGAGTATTTATGGGGGGACGAACGAGACCCCCCCCATAAAAGGATTGTTTTATTATTTTTTGGACTGAGTACGCTAATGTAGTACTAACTTTTTTTGAAATATACTAACAGGTTTATTAGACAGCAAACAGCATTAGCGTAAACGTTTGAAATATGAAGTATAGGAAAGTCAATTCAGTCAATAAGTATCTTGAAAAACAATGTTTCAATAACGTGTATTTTTATTGTGTTATTTACAGTTTACTTTAATGGGATTGATTTCAGGATGTTATCACACGTTTTTCAGCCACTTTAAAGATAGTAATGTTGATTAGTCTTAACTTGTTTTTTCTTTTGTATGAAGCTAACTTGACCGGACCTGGACCCACCCCAGAGCAAACTCATTGATTAGTAATGATAAAATTTATGTTATGTGTGAAAGCTGCGTTAGTAGGCCTACTTGGTACTGGAACTAGCGAGAAGAACCAGTTGTGTTAGCAACACTGTAAGTTTGTTTTCATGCTCATAAAATCGAGAATGTACGTATGTTCTCGTGTCGTAACATTGCAGTCAATTATGAGAGCTCTGGATTTCAAACCAATTCAGAAGGCATTGGAGGTTTTATAGCGGGAAATAAGAAAGGAAACCACCACTAATAAAATAACTCACTGTTAGAATAATTGATACCTTCTATAAAGCAAACTGTTTTAGAGAATGTTTATGAGACCTCGCAAGTGTTATCTTGCTAAAATAAACAAAAAAATTAAATACTAGAAAAAAGAATTTTGTTTTAAAGACTTGCTGTGAATTTACTTAAAAATATTTTTATTCAATTCTATTACTATTTTTTATTGTGCTAAGAAATAGTTTTATAAAAAACCATAAGAACTAGTAAATTTTAATTGATGTAATATTTTGGCCAGGTACTGTACAACATGCAGCACCGTGCTACAGGTCATATGTAGACGCTTTGCAGGATTGCCACAAGGAGTGATCAAACAATTGATAATGATTGTCATTAAAGTAGATTGTTAGTTTTTTGTTCATAAAGATGAGATGTGTAAGCCTACTGACAGTTGCCCATATAATTGGTCTCCAACTCTTTGTCCAGTTGGTGATGTGATAGAGTGGCGATTATGGCGTTTGTTCTTTGTATGTTAATTGTAACTTGTACATCATTGGTTACGCCAGGGAGGGCAATGCTGTCTACTCGTATTTGTAGTTGGTGCCAGCTATGGAAGAGGTAAAATATACTGGTGATACTGTTGTACGCAAACCAAAGTTACACAGGTTTCACCACTTATCATATTCCACAGTTATATATTGCTTGTGTGTAACTGAATATTACAGTGCAATAATGATCATGAGCTTATGCTGCCTTAACGTCTTCTGGATAGTGATATCATTCAATTAAGACACTTCTCGTGTAGATAAGAGAGGGTTATAATATCACCGGCGAGTTTCTAGTAAATAAAAGGTTTTCAATGCGTATATAAATTGTTTTGCCTGTTTTGCCTGCAGTCTTGTACAGGTGACCGGCCGGTCTGGTAACAGCTATATTTCTCAACATTTTAACTGTTTCGTTCGATATTAACGATGCCGTTGAATACTTTAATATAGATTTTAAGATAATTCTCTTTACTATAATATATTATTTCGGCAACGTTTGATCCGTCCGTTTACATCTTCCTTGCGACAGTTTAGTAGCTAATAATCCCCTGAATATGGTATATGTCCCTTTAGTGAATAGGGGAGACTGTTAGAAATAATGGCAAACAAAGGGATCCCGCAACACCTCATTAGAGCCATAAGAATTCTTTATGTAGAAAACAAAATCTTAATTGAAACAGGAAGACGGAGCACAACTGCTAGCTTGGGCCCGATTAATTGTGGAGTACGACAAGGATATTTATTGTCACCTTTTTTTGTAATTTATATATAGACGATGTAATATATAATTGACAGATGAACTTTGCAGAACATTTTATGATTAAAAACTCTGCAGCTGACACAGATTGTTATTTGCTGATAACTAAGCTATCCTGTCAAACTCTGGCGTATGGCGGTACACTAATTGAGTCAAATCTGCAAGAATATCGGACATCTACATATCTCCACATTGAAGACCAAGGTGATGACTTTTCACGGAGCTGATCACATACGAGTAAAAACTGTTTTAGTTGGTACTGTTCTCTAGCAGGTCGGTGATTCTGAATATTTGGGCTATAATATATCTTACATTACAAACATTAATGTGGCTGTACAAGTTTAACCATATTGTGGATCTCTACAACAAACGAGGAAAGAAACACGCTTGAAGTTCTACAAGTTGATGGCCTGTGGGTCTGAGAATTCGACTTTAACGAAGTCCCAGACCAATCGTATTGAAGCGGCCGAAATGAGATTTCTCAGGCATGTGGCTGGTTATACTCTTCAAAATTGCAAAGGAAATGTCGATGTACGGCAGTAACTGTGTTATATAAGTATGCTTGATAGAATTACCCAGTATTGGCTAAAATGGTTTGAACATCATAACCGGATCCATCTTTAAATGGACCGGAACAAACCTTTTTGGTTTAATCCTTGTTGGAGATGATGACAAATATTTCGCTCAGTGACAGTGGAAGAATAGTAACGTACGTATCTGTGCCGATAGTTATTAATTTTTGACAAATAGTTCACTGACTCAGAAGGGAATGACTGTAACATTTGATATCTTTAGGAACATATACTACGAAAGCAGATCTTCGTGTCTAACTGGTAGACTAGTTAGCTTCACTGTAACAACTAGTGACGTTACTATTGGTACTTCCTAGAACATTAAAAGAACAGTAAATGTTGTGTTCCACGCATGACCAACAGTATCGTCAGAATTATGCTTGGACAATAATCGGCTGGTAGTGTCAAATGCAGTTAGAAATACAGTCTACTCCCGGCAAGACGAGACATAAGCCTTGAGTGAAACTAACCGTATTAGCTTAGTCAATAAACATGACTGTAACGAACAAAAGCGAACTTTTATTATGGTAAACATAGCCTATAACGTACTCTGTAGTCTACAAAATCATATCCAGATTAATATTCTGAACAGCATTATTCCATGATATAGTATGTAATATGTACTACGACTAGTATACAATTGAAATTAAAGACTCACCACTTGAGTCTTAAGTTATACGTTAAGTTATATTAACGTATCAGATTACACATTAAATATTCGCTGAAAGTAAGGAAACCATTACAGATTAAATTTTAGATTAAATAGAACGCAATACTAAACATTTAGCGTCGTAATATGCTCAGAGTGAAAACATTGACTCACACTAAAAAGTTTATAAGCTGGAGACACAATAAACACTGTGGCTAGAGCATGTAAACAAAACTGTCTCTGTGTAGACGTAATTTTTAACTATGGAAATGTCACTACGTAATATGCATATAGCAAGACCTCAGCTAACTGGACACATATGAAGACATCATAACCTGACCATGAGAGTCATAGAAAGGAAAAACCATAGGGGAAGGCTACGTTTGGGATTCATGCCTCGAATCATAGAAGTAATAAGTTGTGATTACTACTACATATTAAAAAGAAAGGCAAACAACAGAGAAGAGTGGAGATCCTGCGGGGTTGTTAACTAGCAACAAGTCACTTAGGCATATAATATTAAATATAATTTTAAACACTTCCCAATGTATGTCACATATTAAATTGCCATTGCATAATGTATCACAATCAGTTAAATAAATAAAAACAAATTTGTAATTTATTAAAACGTTTATTGAAATTTTTAATGTAAGTGATCATTTAACAACAGTATTATTATGCAGCATTAAATTGTGACCTCTATAAGTAATATGGTTTAATCTTTGGTGTCTTTACAGTAAATTCAGTCCTGGCTTTATTTGTTTATTGTGAAACTGAAGTGGAACATTTTACTATTATATTTGCCACAATTAAAACGACAAAGTAATGTGACTGTATGTGTGTGTGTGTGTCCACGCTACATGCGCATGTGTAAGGAAATGCGAACCTGAGGGCAGTGCAAGCACGCGCCTTGCATTGTCCCCGAATTCGCTGTCTCTCATGCATAGGCATGGAATATTCGCGTCCCCGCCCCGTGTGTATGTGTGTTTGCCTGTGTTTTAGTTGTGACAAACGTAATGTTGAAATTTCACTCACCTCAAGTATTTCATAAGGAATAAATGCCACGGGAAGACTTTACATGCAGAGACACCGATAAAACACGCCTGAATACAATTTCGATTTGAATTAAATATTTTTTATCAGTTTTCGGTGCCTAAAAACAGTAATTTTTATTAAAAATACCAACAAATAAAATTTTATTACATTTTTTATTTACAGACTGTTTTGGTAATAAGAGTCAAGGGGGTCGTTAAATCTTAAATAATTTTTGTGAATAGTTATTACATCAGGAACAATCATTTTCGTCTGATCCTAAAGGCCAGTATTTACTTTCACGAAAGTCAGATTTTACACCCATGATTTTTTATTTATTTTCCGCTAGATGAGTAAATTTAAACTTACTGGCAAATATGATTTTCATTATATATATTTCAATATCATAACGATAATGAGGCAATGTTCCTCGAACCCAAATATAGAAAGCTGTTTCATTTTAATTTTTTTTAATCAGCTGTTTTTTTTGGTTTCCTGTATCTACTTTTTTTTAACTACAACTAAGCAAGCTACTTTACTACCAGTTATGACCTTTAGTGTTATGTAATGATGTAACTTAAAACCACGCGGTAAAATAATTCAAGTATTAATTGAGAAACTAATACTAAAACTAATATTATCGTAAATAATAATTGTGTAACAAGAAAAATAGATAATGACAACAACAAAATTTACAGGCATTGCACAAATGCAATTCACAGAGAAGGGCATTCAAAATGCTTCAATAAATCTAAAAGAAATATATATATTTTTTCATATATATTCACCAATCAATGAATTCATTCTTCATTCACCAATCAATGAATTCATTCTTCATTTACCAATGTACAGATTATAAGTTAAATGCAGTCGCATTCATAAGCGAAGTTTTATATGTTTACTACGTTATTGACAACAAAGAAGTAGTTTCTATGGAAACACACCGGTTCCCATTTTCGATCACGCACCAGCGATCGGCCGCAAATGTGCGAGACGTCCTTATAAACATTTTCAATGTTAAAACATTGTGTGTTGTGAAACATTACTGTATTTGCTTGAGTTTAATTTTATTTAAGCAGTCTGTGTAGCGTAAGCGTGAATATATTGATTTACAGTTTCTCGATACTCAGTATGGTGGGACGGAATGTAATAGTTAACATTACTTTCTGTAACATGCGACACGTTTCAGATTGTCGCTCGTTTCTGTAATGCGGTCATTTTTAAATCCCGTGAGTTTAAATATTTGACAATAAATATTTGCAAATATGATATTATTAGCAATTTCTTTTTGGAATTTCTTTCCAGTGTTCAAAACAAGTCGCTATATTTGTTGTTCTTTCCGTATTAACTTTGGTTAAGGGTCACACGTAAATACTAATTGTTCAAGCAAAGTAATGTGAAGTGGGTAGACGAGGGTAAATAATGTGTTTCCAGACAAGGGTAATATAAAATGGCATCGGCGAGAGGTCATGCCAGGCCTACGCCGCGATATTGAATCTAAAACTCAATCACGAACAACTTGAATAACATAATTTCATTTGTATTCTTTATTTATTTATTTACATTTATTTTTTTACTTCATTCTTTATTTTATTATTCACGTTTATTTAATAACCAACCCTAATATCATAGCATGGGTAACCGGAATCTAACCTCACACCGATCACTCCTTACTTGTATTTAATTAGTATTAAAGTTAAGAACATAACCTTTTACACTGTAGTAATTAAGTGTTGTAGTTGTTTGCGACTGTAGTAGAGTAATTTGTCATCAGAAAATAGTTTCGGGTATTTAGACTAGCGGAATTTGGATAACAAGGATTGGACATTACGTTTTTTTATTTTTACAGGCATCAAACTGAAAAAATATATAAACTTAAGACGGAAGTCTTCAACATTCAAGATTATAGTGGTAATCGTCTTCATTGAAGACTTCAGGCCATTAGCATATTACGGCTTGCGACTCGAAAAATCATCTCCCAAGCGTAATAGTCTTGGAAAATACTGGCTGTGAAGCAAACAACCACAATCCAATTAAGTTCCTGAATAAATTTACAACTGATAATAATGATCTGAAGGTTATTACTGAAATAGTGATCCTTCCTTCCCTCCTTCGTTTCCTGTGGTGCTACATTGCATACATCTCTTCCAACAGTTTTAATCTCCTGCGGCCGCTCGACAATTCCTCACCTCCTAGAAGTCTCGGCGTCTCGCCAATGTGTGTCGACCTACCACAAGTTATTGGTCTTCCTGTTCTTCTGGTGCCCAGCATCTGTCTCTTCATTATTTTCTTGGGTATTCGAGTGTCACCCATTCACTCAATAGTCTTGACTGCATTAGACGTTGCAGCCTGATGTGATCTACCTTATTCTTTGTATAGTTATTACCGTTCGTAATTGAACGTGATAAAACTACCCGTAATTACCCATCTAACTGGGCTAATAGTGTTCCTCAGTACTCAGCGCTCAAGTATGCCCAGCATCTTTATTCAGCCAAGTTTGCATCCACATGTGACGACAGGTCGTATTATTGTCTTGTATATCATAAGTTTAGATTTTTGTTGAGCTAACATGGACCCTATGCAGAACTCGAGCAAACAGAGTGCCCGTCAGAATTGCATTTCTTATCTCCTATGTCATATCATTATTGCCATTTACTTAATTCCCCAGGTAGTTAAAACGTCGAACAACCCCGATAGTCTCAACTCCGACATTGCAATTCTGATTCCGTCTTTCTCTCTGTCATATCAATCCTCCCTTTTTAATTTTTCTACTCTTGTTCTTAAAGTGAGAATTGGAGCCTTCTCCTTTAGATCTTTGCACGTCTCCGTAACTGCTTATTTAGACTTCTTAATTATATGTCACCAGGATACAATTTACTTTACTTATTCATTAGCGATGTTTGTTACGAATTATTGCGTATTGATAAAGTCAATAAATTGTAGGGCTACAGACAACAGATAGTTTACCAGATCAATTCATAGAAATCCTCCAGTCAGTCTCTTACTAATTATAATAGCAACGTACTTTTACACAAATAGACCTGATGCAAGACTATTTCAATGGCATACTCGTTCAGTATATTCTGAAACTAGATGAGACGTTTTAGCCTCTTACGAATGATCGGTGTTAGGCACTCTTAAATTATCAAATTTAAAAGCGGTTTGATTTCTTTCATGTTCTGAAAATTCAGGTGGTATTACGTATATGCCACTGAATAATGAAACAACTTTTGTGAATTGTTCTAAATAATTCTGAGTATTTCGCATTATTCAGAATGGAGAGCAAAAAACATATTTCAGGATCTGATAATTTAGAATAAATTAGAATCAGATACGGTTACGGTTTACGGTTTGACAGAATCACATTATCGAATATTTCTGAGATAAGAATAATCAAGAGAATATTAAATTTAGTTTGAAAATAACCGAACGTGAAAAATGATTTGAAAACATATTAAAATGAAAAATTTGAATACAGTGTGTAGTATCAGTGTAAAGTGAATGTGGTATTTGAGTTAGGTATGAAAGTCAGGCGTACTTACGACCCAGTTAGAGACGGCACCCTGCGGAATGCTTCTCAACCATGTGTTTATAGTGGCGGCGAAGTCAGCAGCGTTTTTATTCTGGTCGAGGACGCCAAACATAATGAAATTAAACGGCATTGCGAACTCAGGACCCAAATAGTACTTCACCGTTTGCTCCAGACTGGCGTACGCTTCCAAGAACATTATTCTGCAACACAAGTACTAGAACGTTTCAGATTGGATCAATACAATTGTGTGCTGTTAAAAACAATTCAGCGTGTCCAGGATTTAATAACATTTAAAAGTAGCCTCTTACTGATATTTCGCAAGCACTTCTTAATTGTGATTCGTAATTCTAATAATTTTTCGTCTGTGAGTTTACCACAAGATTTCGTCAAGTAAGGTGGCAACTAATTTAGACTCTAATATAAATTTATGTTCGTCAACTTTCTTCTACGGTGAGAAGTACAGTCAGTCCTTTATATAATAGTGAAGCGCGTGTCTTGTAAAGCGGCGACAACCACTTTTTTAGTAGCACTATTCAATCAACTGAACCACGTCACGTTTTGTGGAGGAGGGAGATACCTGGAGAAGTGCGCTGCAAAAGAAGTGATCAGACTAAACAATTTTACTTAAACTTTGAAGAACAGGAGAGACGGGAAGTACAGCAGCAGGGGCCTACGTAAGGGGGAGGGGATGACGCGACCGGACTCCGTCCTGAGAGTCGAACTAATTTGACGAGGACTTTTGTTAATCTCTTAATTTTAAGTTTAATTAAGAAAGTTGTATTAGTGGTTATAATCACAAACAGAATTATCACTGTTGCACACCCCTATAGAAAAATTATTCCGATTAGCGCTTTCAAGCTTCTCAGCTCATCGTCAGATCGGAAATCCGGATTCCGATCTGACGATGAGCTGAGAAGCTTGAAAGCGCTAATCGGAATAATTTTTCTATAGTGTTGTGCAACAGTGATAATTCTGTTTGTTCTTAATTTTTAGGTTAACAGTTAAGAGAAATTACAAAAAAAAAACGATCTTTTTCTACTACTGGACAAGGCCTCCGATGGGTACGAAACGTCTAGAAAATTAAAATATATCATTTTAAAGCAATCGACCACGGCCAATCAGCACTTCCAATATTATGAACACTTTTAACAATGTGTGTAAACAATAATGATAAAAATTACAAACGTATTATTATTCTCATAATAATAATAATTATAATACTACTAATAATAATAGTAATAGTAACATAACATGAATATTAACATTAATTATGTGTATATTAATTATTTTTGTATTTCCCGTATACAAGTATTAAAGACGAACCTCGGCAATAAAGTGTCTAAGTACTGAAAAAATGTTTTAAACTGTGTTTAGTTAACAACTGGACTTTACAAAGCCTTTGTTATTAAAGGTTGTAAAAAAATATAAGTTTCTCAAGCTACTTATGGTCTATCCTGAATAGTGACAGGTAATAACCTTCTTCATATATTTGCACAACGTTATTGTAAAAGTCCATGCCTTCTAGAATTTTATTACATGTAATGAATATTTTTGAGAAAGAAAGTGCGTGTCTATCTTGTTTTAAGCATGCAATATGACATATACAGCAACTAGAGAATTAGTGTTTTACATTCAATTATAAATTGTTTTTACGAAACAAATAATTGAAGCAGTTATGTCAAGTACGTAATTACCTGGCTTTGTTCTCACTCTTCGAGAAGGAATCCATGACGTGGCTCCAGTTCTTGAGGAGTTCGTACGTCTTCGGCAGATTCTGTGTGTAAATGTGATTGAGATTGTGGAAACTTAGCCCTCTATTCGGGTCAATCAGAGGCTCGTCAGGGAAGTTGTCGTCCTCGAACATGTGAGCTATGGCGTCTACTCTGAAACCGTCCACGCCTTGTTTCATCCAGAACATTATGGCATTCTGCAAGATGTTAGATAAGCAGTACTTCAGTAATAGTCTGGGGGCAAGTGTTAAAAAATCAGGTACCGTGGGCTCCTTGATGATAGAAGTATGGGAGAGGTGTCAATCGCTTCGTTATAAGGTGTAGAATAAGAATATCAATGGTGATAAGTTGAAATTTTGCTCAGAGATCCAAAATCAAGATGGCGGCCAAAATGGCTGCCAAAATATTTAAATTCCTTATAGTTGAACTATACTAACAAAATTAGTGTCAAATTATATGTATTTTAATTCATAGAATGACAGTAAAATATTGGGAAAACCTAATTACGCACACATGTTGAGATATTCAACATGGCGTCCAAGATGGCCGCCTCTGTAAAGGGCATTATGAATTCCTTCTACTTGTGTCTTATGATTTTTTTTTTTAACTATTTGCATCAGTATAACATAAAAATAACATACTATAAGCAAATCTTTTGTATGAGAAGAAATAGTGTTGACCATGTGGAGCTGTTATCCTGTGATAACAAACTCAGTTATTACTTTAAAATAAGTTGCAAAAAGAAACAACAGTCACAAAGATTGTGGTTGCTTAAATCTAGATGGTAGGTCTAGTATTTTTTGTCTCTTTAGTCTATGAGTGTCTTCACTATTGTCTAGCAAATTGATTGCAAGACTATTAGGGTGTAGTTCTATTTTACTTAAATACTTTTCACTGCACTTACTCACTTCGTCTGTAACAGATGACACTTTTAAGTCACAGAGGATTTCTCTATTTGGTATAAACCAGGGTGCATTTGTTATAATCCGTAGAACTTTTGTCTGGAATCGTTCTAGTATCTCTATATTAGACGTTGATGCCGACCCCCACAGCTGTATGCCGTAGGTCCAGATTGGTTTGAATGCCACTCTGTAGAGTAGTAATTTGTTGCTAAGGGACAGAGTTGATTTACGTCCAATCAGCCAATAGTATTTGCTGAGTTTATGGCCAAGTTGTTTTCTTTTGTTGAAAATATGCGTCTTCCATGTCAAGCCTTTAACCAAATGAATGCCCAGATATTTAACATTGTCCGCTGTGGTAGGTAATGGCCATTAAAAGAGACTTGAGGTGATGCTCCTCTGCACTTAGTGAAAGTGACATGGACAGATTTTGTTTCATTGATCAGGATGCGCCATGATTTCGTCCAACGTTGAATTTGATCCAAGTGTTGTTGAAGCATTCTCGCAGCAATACCAGGATCTGCATGACTAGCCAGTATTGCTTTGTCATCGGCAAACGTTGCTGTTCGGGTATAGGGACAAGTAGGAAGATCTGACGTGAAAAGTAGATAGATATAACGTTGGTCCAAGGACGCTTCTTTGTGGAACACCAGCTCCGACAGGGTACAACTGAGTTACTTCTAGTCCATATTTAACCCTAAAGTACCTTTCATGCAGGTACGACATCAGAATAAGATATTGCGTGTGAGGAAGTACTTTTTTAAGTTTGTAAAGGAGGCCCACGTGCCAAACACTATCGAAGGCCTGGCTTACGTCAAGGAAGGCCGCGGTACAGTAACCCTTTTTTTCAAAAGTATGATAAATGAGTTCAACTACCCGGTGAAATTGTTCTATAGGGCTGTGTCCTTTTTTGAAGCCAAACTGGTGGTCGGGTATCAAGTTTTTTTCCTCAATCACAGTTGTTAGTCTTCAGAGAATAAGTTTTTCTAGAAGTTTACCGAGTATCGGTAACAGGCTAATAGGTCTGTAGGATGTTACATCATTAGTGGTTTGCCTGGTTTTTGAATAAGGATGATACCTGCCACTTTTCACTGAGGTAGAAAGTATCCAAGACGTAGAATTGCATTGTATATCACTGTAAGTAGTACTATTCCTTTTCTCGGTAATTCTTTAATAAGACGCCCGGTGATAAGGTCATAACCAGGCGATTTTTTGGAATTCAGTTCATTTTTTACCATAAGCATCAATTCTTTAACTGTAAGAAATTTTGGTAGCGGTGACATTTGGTACGATGCCTGTAAAAAGTTTTCAATTTCAGCGTCATCTACTGGAGAATTTTGAGATGGTAGCGGCTGGAACACTTTTTCCAGGTGAAGTCCGAAGGTGGTGGCCTTTTCATGATCTGTACGAGCCCAGGATCCATCCTCTTTCCGGATTGGTGGAATAGGGTTTTTGGGATGTTTTAGGTTTCTCGTTGCTTGCCAAATAGAGTAGTCTGTTTCAGCAGTATTTGTAAGGTTTTCTAGAAAGTTCTTTAGTGATTCGTTTTTTAACTTTTTAATTAGAGTTTTTAGTTCTCTGGAGGCCTTGTCGTAACGTCTTTTGTCTGAGGGGTATCTGGAATGATACCAAATCCTTCTTAGCTGTCTTTTGATTGCTATTTTTTCCCTGACTGCTACTGGACAGCACTAATTTCTTCCTTTTTGAGGGATTTCCGGTGTAGCTTCCCAAGCGGATTCTTGAATTATACAGTTTAGTGTGTTTACCGCTACCTCTATGTCCATGTTGTTTTTGAGGGAAATCTGTAAGTTTATCTTCTGGTCAACGAGTTGTCTGAAGTACTCCCAATCAGTTCTCTTGTTGAAAAGGGTACCTGGTTTTTTTTGTAGCGGCGAAAGTGCTACTAATGGTTGCTATGACCGGGGAGTGATCAGAGGACAGGTCCAGGTTTGATTCTATCGTAAGGTATCCTGAGGCTATCCCTTTTTTTACGAAGAAATCTAGTAAGTCAGGAATTCTGCCTGGATCTGTGGGCCAGTACGTTGGTGCAAATGTTGATAAAAAGAAAAGCTGAAGTTTTGCATAATTTGAAATAATAGTAGTCTGCCTCTGCCAGGTGCAGTTAGACGGGATCCCCACAGGGTATTTTTAGCATTAAAATCGCCTCCTGCCATAAACCTGTGAAACGATACTGTATAACAGTATCATAATTTAATATGTATGTAAATACCTATAATAAGTAAGCAAAATGTAATGATAAATTAAAGTATTGAAATGTACGTAGTTTTAAGTAAAGTTATAATTGAATAGTGAATCTAAAGAGGCTCGGCTGTGCGACAGACCGGCGCCGGCAAAAATATGTATAATAGACCTAAGACACCCTACATGTCGTAAACACATAAAGTGTTTTGTAGTGTAAAACTAGCAAAAAACGCCTATATACCGTTAGGTTAACGGTACGGTGTCCTTCAACAGACAAAAGAGGCCATGCCAGTAAATATGACGATTTTAGAAAGTCGCGTCACTTTTTAGGGAGTATAACGAACACCCGCGTAAAAATATCGCCCGCACTTTGGGAACCAATCACCAATAGCGTCAGTAGTGAGCGCGAAAGAGATACGACACCAGACTGGATACATTCAAAAATACCGGCAAAATTTTAAATGTAAGACCAATAAGGAACGTTCAACAGAATATGTAGTGAGGGTAGAATTGAAGAAACTATAAAAATAACACGCGGAGCCCACAACAGGGGAGTCTAAGTTGAATTTTCACGCAAAACACGGGAAACCTGCGTCACTCGATGTGAGCAATTTTAATACTATTACTCTAAGTTCAAAGCATTAGATGATCCCGGTTCAATAGTTGAGATAGAATTACAACCATCAAGAAGTTTATTTTATATATGTGCGCGATAGTACGTACGGACCAGAAGATGTTTAACTTGTGCGCGTAGATTGCAGCAAGAAGTATATTATTTATTTGTGCGTGACGTATAGTAATAACGCGAGCGTGTGATGTGGTTAAAGAAAGTTAATAAAGCGTGATCAGTGAAAGTGTCGTGTGATAGTTAACGCAAGAATACAAGTCGTCATTCGCCTATCAGGAATCCTGCAACAAGTAACAATGTCTCATTTATAAATTACAATATAATTGATTAACATAAATTTCATATCTCAATAAACTCATCTCATTTTAAAAAGACCCACGATGTTCAGATACTAAACATTCAATTTATGCTAGACGACATGTTTGGGTGACTTATGATATAGCAAAGTAAGAAACCAGTACTAATAATTATTGAAATGATAAATGAATTAAATAATTAAATATAGATTGAATAATATAGAAGTTGTAGCAATTAAGAATTGATGATAGATATACTTATATACACATATATGTTTGTTTGATTGATAGCGATGATTTAAGTTTGTTAATGGAGTAAATTGAATCTACTAAGTACTCCTTTGAATATACTTGATTAATCTGATTTCGCAGAAGCTGTGAACTAGAAATATTAATAAATTCTTTTGTTGTTATTAACTATAAAGATGATAGTAATGATTAAGTCTAAGATGTATTCAGTAACAAGAATCTAACAATACAAATATTAGTATCTGAACAGTTTGTTATTATTTCATAAACAAACCTGAGATCTCCTGCTCTGGCGCCCAGGTAATAATTAATAATATAAATTTGAGTGGTGCAGTTCTCAATAAATCTTAATAGTTATTAAAAATATTAGAATAATTAACGCCACAAAACGTGGAGCTTTAATAAAAGTTATATTTGCCGCCCAACTGGTGGAGCTTAATTATAAAATTAAGTAAGCTCGGTAAAATGAGATAAGTAGAGAATAAGAAATAGAATATAAAAATTTCAAATTAATGTTAACTAGAAGTAAAACTAGAGAATTAAGGAATTTTAATAGACATATAAATAGTGAAGTAAAAATGTCAAGTAACATTACCAATAATAATACCAATAATACCAATGATAGTGATGAAGGGGAGGTCGAAGTTAATAACCAGATGGGAGAGACGGGAATACTTGACGAACTAACCGATAACGAAACCGCACCGGTTCCTTCAGAGGCAAGGGGACGGGCAGAAGAAAACGTAACAAGCGCAACACAACATATAATAACAAACATAGACATAGTCACAATGCTACAACAAGTTACAAAACAAATGACAGAAAAACTAACAAAACAAATGACAGAAATCACTAAACAAACAACGGAAAACAATAAACGGACGGAAAAATTGGAAGAAAAATTAACGCAACACATGACGGAAAAACTGGCAGAAAATACCAAGCAGCTAGAAAAAAGAATTGAAGATGTTAAAGAGAGCATGCATGAAAACAATATACAATTAAGGGCGGATATTGAACAGTACATGACACAACAGTTAAACGAGCACAGGTTGCAAGTAGAACAACAACTTAGTGCGATTAGGCGCGAGAACCAAGAATTATCAACAAAAGTGAGATCGGAAGCAAAGGAGGTAGTAAATGAAGAGATGAAAACATTTCAAACGCACGTGAACGAACAACTGGAGAGAAAAGAACAGATAATCCGGCACACGCGAGAAGAAGTCGCACTAGAAATTAACAAGCTAACTAAAAAGGTAGATCGAAATAATAAGAAACAAGAAGACCAAGTTCAGCAACACAGATAAGAAGTTACCCGTGAAATAAATGAGGTAAGAGATGTAACTACAGAGCAGATACAAAGACTCACAGAACGATACGAAAATAATTGTGTAGAAGTGGATGGACGATTAACTCAGGTAAAGGAAGACGTGAGAGCGAGATTTGCGCAGTTGGGAGCTGTACCAATGCAACGCAGTATCACGGTGGAGCATCTGAAGAGTGTGTCGTTCAACGGGGAAGGGGAATACCCCATGGAATTCATAAAGGAGTTGGAGGAGATCCGGAAGGAGTATTACGCGAACGAGGGGGTAAACTGGGTCGCAAGACATCTAGAAGGTGAAGCAGCGATATGGTGGCGGTTGATACGAAGTGATATTAATACATTCCAAGAGTTCCAGAACGCATTCATTGCGAAGTATTGGAACCAAATGGTACAAGAAGAGGTGCGTGACCGGCTGGAATTCGGGAAATACAGGTATGAGAGTGGATTGAGCATGGTTCAATACATGGAGAGATGTATATTACAAAATCGCCAACTGATTCCACCCATATCTGATCAACACCTGATAAGGAAGTTAGCACGCCATTACCACCACGATATAGCTGTCGCTACTATCACTAGAGGAGTCAGTAACATTGCCGAATTCCAAATGTTATTGATGGAGTTTACAGCAATGCGAAGTATGAATACAGTACAACGACAGCAGGTAAAACGAGAAGAAGAAAGTACAAATCGCCCGTGGCAGAATAGGAGGGCAGAAAGGCCGGCGGATAACGGTAATAACTCATGGCGGAACCGGGTGCAGAATAATAATGAGCACGGTCGACGGGACGTAAACAAACAAAAGCACGTATACGAGGCGCAGGTCAACGCCGTCGCAAGTACAAGTCAAGCTCAAGGACAAACAACCAGCCCAAATACACAATATCATAATTCAAAAGACTGAGTAGGGTTCCACGTAGTGATAAGGTAGATTTAGTAAGTAGTTATAAGGAAATTAGCACAACATTTGTAGATGTAAGGGATGACTTATTAGAAGAGGATAAAGAGACGATAAGAACACGAAGATTGAAATGTCCGGAAGTGGAGTTGTATCTAAATGGGGTACCGGTTATTTCTTTACTTGATACAGGGTCCCAGATTAATGCAATTTCCAGAGAATGGTTTAATAAAAACAGACATAAAATGGGAAAATTGAATATACTAAGACTAACAAATACAATAGTGAAAGGAGCGGTTGGTAAAAAATCGAAGCAAATTACCCAACAAATATTGGTAGAAGTAAAATTCGGTGCGTGCGTGATCGATAGTGTGTTTATTATAGTACCCGATCTAATAAGAGATTGTATAATGGGGATCGAGCTGTTACAAGAAGGTGACTGTATCATCAATTTCAATAACAACCAAATAACATTTAAGAATCACGTCACGGAAATAGGTGTACCTGAAAGTTTAGAAATGCTAACACTGGAAATGAACCAGGGAGAGGAACATACCACTACAATGATCCGGGAAAAACTGGAGGAGGTGACTGGGATTAGCCAGCAAACGAAGAAGGAGCTGGAAGAGGTATTATTAAATAACCATAGAATATTTCGGGAGCAGCCAGGTAGAGTAAATGGATATGAGCACAAGTTCGTCGTAACGGATAACACGCCATATTGCATAAAGGGTTGGGCTATACCAATAAAATATCAAAGTGCCGTTGAACAAGAAATAAAAAAAATGGAGGAATGCGGAGTGATAGAGCGAGCTGCGAGCCCATATATAAACCCTATCGTGACTGTCATCAAGAAGGACCAGTCGGTACGGCTATGTCTGGACGCTCGGTGAATTAATTCGGTGACTGTACCAGATTATGAAGGGGCTGTACCAATTAATGAGGTATTAGCGAACTGCGGTGACATAAGGGTAATGAGCAGTATTGATCTGACTAGTAGTTTCTGGCAGATGCCATTGGCCAAAGAATGTCGTGACTACACAGGGTTTTTATATAAGGGACGATGTTACCGCTACACTGTTACTCCGTTTGGACTAAAAACCAGCTTGGCGAGCCTGACCCGTGGATTGGACCAGGTACTGACTGACGAAGTGAAGCGATTCACAATTATATATGTGGATGATTGCTTATGCGTATCCCGGAGCATTGAAGAACACATAGTCCACCTGCGATTGCTACTCGAAAACTTGAAACAAGCTAACCTCACCGTGAATCTACGGAAATCAAAGTTCTTCAGACAAAAGATAGATTATCTAGGGTACGAGCTATCTACTAAAGGCATCAGTGCGTCACCAGAAAAGGTAGCTGCAATAATGAACTTCCCTAGACCAAGGATCCAAAACAGCTAAAAGGATTCCTAGGATTAACAAACTTTTATAATAAATTTACGAGTCGTTATGCCGAAGAGACTCAGCCACTGCTACAACTGCTGAAGAAAGGAGTAAAGTTTAAATGGTCGAAAGAGCAGGACGAACAGTTCGAGAAGGTGAAACAATTGTTCGTAAACACGGTGATGCTCAGACATCCAAATCCTAACAAAAGATTCTACCTACAAACAGATGCAAGTAAATATGCGTTAGGAGGGCAGTTGTACCAAATTGACAACGATAATCAGATAGGAGTTGTTGCATTTACTAGCCGCGTTTTCAGGGGAGCAGAACTCAATTATTTTACCACAGAGTTAGAATTATTAAGTGTAGTACACTGTTTAAAGAAATTCCGAACCTATGTGTTAGGGCGTCCACTAACAATAATAACGGACAACAAGGCCCTAACTTTCATGCAAAAATGTCAGTTAACGAATTCAAGAATTACGCGATGGATACTCGCTATCCAGGAGTACGACTTCGAGATCCTACACTGTAAGGGTAGTGAGAACATCGTAGCGGACATACTCAGTAGATATCCCGAAGATTCACAGATGGACAGGCCCATGGATTATGATGAGGAATTAGAAATAAATGCGATAGAAATAAAGATCAACCCAAAGCTAAGGAAACAATTACAAAACATATCACAATTACAGAAAAACGATGAGAAGCTGAAGAAAATCATAAATCAATTACAGAGTGATCCGCGCAGTAAACTACACAAGATATATACGTGGCTCAACCAAAAATTATACCGTCAGGAGAAGCGGAAATGGAGACTGGTACTGACGAAAGAGCTGGGTGAAGATTTAATTAAGGAGATCCATACAATATATGGTCATATTGGTATAAAAAGAACATATGAACTAGCCAAAGAATACTTCACGGGGGACCACTTGTCTAAATTTACAAAACGATTGATCCGAAACTGCGAAAGATGCCAAAAATGTAAGGATCACCACAGGAAGGGAATTGGTGAAACCAAACCAATATTACCAAAGGCCCAAGGAGAGCTGGTCAGCATGGATTTCTATGGACCACTACCGACATCAACGAGCGGTGTAAAATATTTATTAATAATTATCGATAACTTTACTAAATATGTAAGATTATATCCCATGAAGAGAGCAACGACTGCCACAACAATTAATAAGTTAAAGGTATATATACAGGAGGTAGGTAAACCGACTGCTATATTAACTGATAATGGAGCCCAATTCACCAGTAAATCGTGGGTGAAGAACTTAATCCACCTTGGGATTAAACCGAAGTACACTGCTATTCGGAACCCATGTACGAACCTAGCGGAACGGGTAAACAGACAGCTAGGGAATATGTTTCGAATACTGGTGGGTGGACACCACACAAAGTGGGCTAAATATATTAGATTGGTAGAAAAGTGTATCAACGAAACATATCACGATACCATCGAGATGACACCACATCAGGCTCATTGGAGTCGGAAACCAAAAAGAGTGTGGGAGATGTACGTTGACAAAGAACTGATGAAGGACGAAAGGAAGGTAAACCCAGATGAACTCTACCAAAATTTGAAAAGAAAGGGTGAGAAGAGAGCGAGGAAACATAATGAAGGGAAAATGCAGCTGAAGTTCAATATTGGAGACCTGGTGCTGATCAGAACTAACCCGATCTCTGAGTTAACAAATAAAATCACTGCGAAATTTTGTGAGCTCTACGAAGGCCCATACAAGGTCAAGGAGGTCAAAGGGGGTGCAACATACGTGGTAGCTGAGATCGACGACCTTGAATCGGTGCGGGGAATCTTCAACGTCAGACAGATGAAGCCATATTACCACGAATGATTCGCTATGAAAAGGGGAATTTAAAGATAAATAATATTAAAATTCCTTAACATAAACAAATTTTTATGCAATCAATTTAACTTGATATGGATAAAGTGTATTAATATTTATCTGTAATTAACATAACTTAAATATTATGTAACATAACTTAAATATTATGTATGTAAAGAAGATACAAAGAAATTTGATGTTAGAAATAAATGGACAAGCTTTAAAAAAAAAAATATATATAGTAATCGAATGTTATACGTTAAGGAAAGAAAGTAACTTAAATCTTAGAAAGGGATAGTGATTGTTTAAAATGTGTGTTAATAAAGCGAGTAAGCGAGGGTATGAGAAAGTAATGTTACGTAAATTAGAAGTAAGGGTGGTAAGATATGTAGCACCGCGTATACCCTTCGAGCGAAAGCGAGAGTGACTAGCTAAGGGGACCGGTTTTGACCGTATTGTTAAAGTGTGTCACACCAAAAGTGTAACTTTCATTGAATGGTTGTGCTGTTAGAGGCATACGAAATAATTCCACAAATTATATAAAACAATTATTGGAATTAGTTCGGGGGACAATGAAACGATACTGTATAACAGTATCATAATTTAATATGTATGTAAATACCTATAATAAGTAAGCAAAATTTAATGATAAATTAAAGTATTGAAATGTACGTAGTTTTAAGTAAAGTTATAATTGAATAGTGAATCTAAAGAGGCTCGGCTGTGCGACAGACCGGCGCCGGCAAAAATATGTATAATAGACCTAAGACACCCTACATGTCGTAAACACATAAATTGTTTTGTAGTGTAAAACTAGCAAAAAACGCCTATATACCGTTAGGTTAACGGTACGATGTCCTTCAACAGACAAAAGAGGCCATGCCAGTAAATATGACGATTTTAGAAAGTCGCGTCACTTTTTAGGGAGTATAACGAACACCCGCGTAAAAATATCGCCCGCACTTTGGGAACCAATCACCAATAGCGTCAGTAGTGAGCGCGAAAGAGATACGACACCAGACTGGATACATTCAAAAATACCGGCAAAATTTTAAATGTAAGACCAATAAGGAACGTTCAACAGAATATGTAGTGAGGGTAGAATTGAAGAAACTATAAAAATAACACGCGGAGCCCACAACAGGGAAGTCTAAGTTGAATTTTCACGCAAAACACGGGAAACCTGCGTCACTCGATGTGAGCAATTTTAATACTATTACTCTAAGTTCAAAGCATTAGATGATCCCGGTTCAATAGTTGAGATAGAATTACAACCATCAAGAAGTTTATTTTATATATGTGCGCGATAGTACGTACGGACCAGAAGATGTTTAACTTGTGCGCGTAGATTGCAGCAAGAAGTATATTATTTATTTGTGCGTGACGTATAGTAATAACGCGAGCGTGTGATGTGGTTAAAGAAAGTTAATAAAGCGTGATCAGTGAAAGTGTCGTGTGATAGTTAACGCAAGAATACAAGTCGTCATTCGCCTATCAGGAATCCTGCAACAAGTAACAATGTCTCATTTATAAATTACAATATAATTGATTAACATAAATTTCATATCTCAATAAACTCATCTCATTTTAAAAAGACCCACGATGTTCAGATACTAAACATTCAATTTATGCTAGACGACATGTTTGGGTGACTTATGATATAGCAAAGTAAGAAACCAGTACTAATAATTATTGAAATGATAAATGAATTAAATAATTAAATATAGATTGAATAATATAGAAGTTGTAGCAATTAAGAATTGATGATAGATATACTTATATACACATATATGTTTGTTTGATTGATAGCGATGATTTAAGTTTGTTAATGGAGTAAATTGAATCTACTAAGTACTCCTTTGAATATACTTGATTAATCTGATTTCGCAGAAGCTGTGAACTAGAAATATTAATAAATTCTTTTGTTGTTGTTAACTATAAAGATGATAGTAATGATTAAGTCTAAGATGTATTCAGTAACAAGAATCTAACAATACAAATATTAGTATCTGAACAGTTTGTTATTATTTCATAAACAAACCTGAGATCTCCTGCTCTGGCGCCCAGGTAATAATTAATAATATAAATTTGAGTGGTGCAGTTCTCAATAAATCTTAATAGTTATTAAAAATATTAGAATAATTAACGCCACAAAACGTGGAGCTTTAATAAAAGTTATACCTGTTGCCAAGAGAGTTTAGGAACTCTATAGTTCCCTCCCTGTCTGGGGGGTAGTTGGGCGGACAGTATACAGAGGAGATTGTTAGCGATCCGTGCAAATCTTCTACGACAATACTTGTGGCCTGAAGATAGTTTTGTTCAAACTTAGGGAGCTCGTAGTGCTGTATGTGGTTTCTTATTAATATTGCGGTGCCTCCACTAGGTCTCCTGGCTGCATCAGGGTGTGGTAAAGTGTAAAGTCCCGAATGTTGAAATATGAGTTGATGGAAAAGTGAGTTTCTGAAACGAGTAGAATATCGATTTTGTTGTGAATTAAGAGTCTCTACTTCTTGCCTGTGAGCAGACAAGCCATTTTCATTCCATAACGCTATTTTATAGAGTTGTGCCATTACGTAAATTTTTGTTGTAGGAGTTCCTTTAGTGTATCAATCTTATCGTTGAGTCTTTTTATTTCTGCGGACATGTGGTTGATAGTTTGCTGTTGACTCGTTACATTCTGAAGAAATAGATAAAGTTACTGTTATTATACTCGGTTTGCTGTAGTGGTGTAGATTGTTGTGGAACTTGTGAGTTCGTGCCATGAAGAATCTGCGCGTAAGTTGATACATTGGGTTGTTGCTGAGTGGTGTTAAAAACTGGCAAAGCATTGTCGAGCGGTTGCTGCACATTAGTTGAGTTGCTGAATTGATTGTCTTGAGAGCCTTGATGGATTTGTAGAGTCTGACGGTGTTGTGTCTTTTGTAAAGTTGTGCCATTAGGGGACCGGAATCTTCTATTTATTATTTCCAGGTAAACTCTGCATATTTTGGCATTGGCAGGGTGAGCACCACCACATAGGGCGCATTTAGGGTCTCGTCCATCTCCCTTTTTTTTTTGTACAGGTTTTATAGTCATGATTTCCTGCACATTTGTAACAACGATAGGGCCTAGTGGAGTTTTTTCCAGTGTGACCGTAGCACCAGCATCTAGTACACTGGGGTAATTTGGTTTTCTTTATAGGTTCTTCGAATTGAACGACCGCATTTAATAGTCGTCTAATTTTGAAGATATCAGCATTATTTGCTTTTTTTTTGTAGGTCGATAAAGAAAAGATTTTTTGGTATGTTTTTTTGTCTTTCCACACCTGTATGTTTGTAATAGCTACAGCTGTATGACCTTCTTCGTTTAATGCTGCTGCTATGTCTTCTGTATCTGTAGTGTGATGAAGATTACGTAGGACTACTCTAAATTTTTTTTTTTTGGTCTTATGATATATCAAATTATATGTTTTTTGGGATTTAGAATTCAAAAAAGTGAACTAAATTGTTGAAAAGATCAAACTTTATTATTTTAAATGATGGAATCAGATGTGTGGGGTATTACAAAATACAAAAAGGAAATGAAACCGAGAAAAAAATTAGTTTCCTAAGCACTTAAGTTTCCAAAAATAACAATCCTGCAGTAGAAACAGGTTTTAAACACTACTCTAATCATTGTAAATTAGTTAAAATTTCGTTCCGTGCTCCTCGCGCAAGGCTGAACAGGAAAATTTTATTATGCGCTGTTTCCGGGCCTGTTTCCGGGCTCTGGCAGGCGGCCTGCCCGCGCCTGCGCCGTAGCGACAAGATGGACGACTGTTTTGTTTTGTTGTGTCAGTGTAGTCGGTGTCACGTTGTAAGACAATGATTTTTCGTAGTTTATCTGAAGCGATTTACTTGATTGTGGTAACGTAGGCTACTTAGTGTTGTGTGTCAGTTTTATTTTAAACAAAATGCCTAAGCAGAAATGTCTCAGCGGTAATAGTAAGTAAAGTAGAATTAAGTTATACAAGAAAGTCAATGAAGTGTACAAGGGATGCCCTTTTGGTTGAAGCAGAAAGCGCAGGTGACAAGATGAACAGAGAGTTAAATATCCTATACCGGGCTGCTAACATTATTCGAAAGGAAATAATGAATTCTAAAAGTTGGAATTTTGATGGTTCTTTTCCAACAGATTTAGTACCAGATGCTGTAAAAACATTCTTCAAGTGGTGCATTAAAGGGAAGTGCGATATTTCAGACACCATAGAAGTTAAACATAGAGACATTGAAAAGAAAACTGACGTACTATCTCAACTGTTAATTTCCTCATGCCTATCAGATAGACAATTAAAAAACAAAACATCGATTACATTCCACATTCAACGTGAAATGCCTCTACAAGCAGCTGTTGGTTTGACAGTTCATGGTACTACTAGAAGCAAAACGATGGTTGAAAGGTTGTATGGGCTTGGTTTTTCTATAGATTACCCAAGAGTGTTACGACTTGAAACTCAGATTGCTTCCTCTGTTCTCCAAAACTTTTTAAAGTTAACTCTGGAATTTACATTCCTCCTGATGTGATAAATGGAAGATTTGTACATTGTGCAGCAGACAATTTAGATTTCTCTGAGGACACTCCAGACGGTAAAAGAACACTACATGGCACCGTTATGACGATATATCATATTAAGGATCAGAATGACAGAATGAACGGCTTTCTCTTAAGCCATCAAATGCTCGCTCATTGGAAAATGCGAATGATGCTGTACCTACCATAGTTCCTTTTCAAAAGCCTTCTAACTGGGCATCATGTTGTCCTGAAAGCAAAAGCTACAGCGAACAGATACGTGATAGAACTGCTGTACAAGCTGCAGAACTTAGTAATTTTGCTTGGATACTGATAAGAAAGAAATGCATAACAGCAGAAGATCCCGTAGAACTGGAAGAACAAAATGCAGATTGTTCAACAAAGCTTGCTACAACGTCTCCAACTTGGACAGGTTACATGTCTCTGTTAGCAGAAACAAAACCAGTTGCAAAAGTATCCATGCTGTCGTTAATTGCAGAATCACCAACGCAGCACTCTGTTCAGCTTACTTTTATGAAACAGTTTAAGAAAATAAATTCACTTATTCTTGGACCCAACAACAAAGTTGTTGTTACTGTGGACTTAGCGTTGTATAAACCGTTAAAGCAGCTCGAAAAGTCTATACAAGATTGCCATAAGAAATGGGTGTTAAAACCAGGAGAACTACACATAATCATTGCCCAGTTACGTACAATTGGAGACTTTATTGCAGAAAGTGGAATTCCAGATTTATGGATAGAAAGTAATATGTATGGTACATCTACAGCTCGTCAAATTATAGAGGGTAAACACGTCCGCAGAGGTTTACAAGCACATATTACAACTATGTCATCACTAATGATGTTGCTACTTGAAAAATTCTGTACCGAAAATCCCACTGTTATTGAGGATGTAGCACCACAGGTTGCGAATGTTGCAAATGCGTTTACCAAAGGAGAAATAGCAGACATAAGGGAACAGCATCTCAAATTGGTATCTACTTTGGAGGACAAAGGAATTCTTCAGAAACTACATCAATTTTGTGATCAAAGGGGAAGCAATGAGCCAGTATTTAAGTTCGCTTGCACCTACATGGATATGGTCGAATCAATGTTGATGTTTGTGAAATCAGTAAGATCTTCAGACTTTTGCTTTCTTTAGCGTCACTGAAAAAATTCTTAAAATATTTCTTTGCTATGGATCGGCACAACTACGTACGAATGATAACATTGTATCTGTCAGAAAGGATAAACTTCAGGAAACAGCTCCTTTTATCTGGAATGAATTTATGTCTGGCAATTGGGTAGTGAATCAGAACGGAAAACCATTTTGTGCTCTTGGTGATAATGAAGCTTTGGAACATCAAAATAGAAGATTGAAAGTTCAAGGAGGATTGAGTGGAATAACTCTCAATGATTCATGCAGGATCAAATTTTTCCTTACAGATGCAGAATTAACCCGCATTGCAGAAGATACCAATACACTTTATGGACGTTGCACAACAAATAGCGAAGAACATCACACATCTTCACTGCAGTTCATAAATCGACTAGATCAGCATGCCATTCAATTGAAAAAGGCTTTCGAATCGACAACCAATCCTTTTGCATGTAGAAACACGTATTTGGTACAATTGGTCACTCAGCGAGTGTTCCCCCAAGATATTGAACATGATGTTGGGAAAGTAAAAGAAGCTGAAGAAGAATTGTGTTCCAAATTTGTGAAAGAACGCATTGAAATACAAAGCATACCATTTGGTCCCGCTTGAATAAATTGAAGTTAAAAACGTGTAACTCAGCAGCCAAAAAGGTTAAAGTTGATTTGAAAGGAAAAGTGATTGAAATGAAGTCTAATGTTTCCCTATTCTCCAAACTTGTTATAGCTTCCCGATCAAGACTCGATGTAGATATGAAGCTTTGCCTAAGTGAGTATGAACTTTCCGCAGTTCCAAGATCCCTTTTTGCTCCTGATGGTAGCATGCACCACTGCTTGGCAAAATATAAGCTTACACAGATTTTAGAGAATATCCCTAAGAAGACCATTACGATCACAGATAATATACACAGTAGCGAACCAGAACCAATTATTGCTACGTCATCGTCCGATTCAAATATCGTAGTAATTGTAGATGGCATGGCCCAATTGCATGCTGTTCATAAACCTGCATCACTTAAAACTTGCCATGATTTTGGTCAATTCTTCAGTCAATATATTGATCAAAAATACAATGGGTATACAGAAGCTCATCTCATATTTGATCACTACAAAGAAGGATCATTGAAAACTGCTATTAGAAACCACCGCCAGATAACAGGTAAACCCAGTACAAGATTTTGCCTACAACAAACATCAGCAACACAACAATGAGAAAGCTGTTGTCACATGAAAAAACAAAAGACGAGTTGACCGCATTTCTAGCAGAATATTTCATTGCATATGGTAAAGAGCATAAGAAGAAATTTATTGTTAGTTGGCAAGATAAAACTGCAGCTACTCACACAGATGTCACAATGTTGGAATCAAGTCAAGAGGAAGCAGATACCAAAATAATTCTTCATGGTGCTTACGTGACTCAAAAAGGAGTCAAAAACTTGCATATCTACTCTCCAGATTCAGACGTGATGATCCTGGCTATAGCAAGATACGCCCTTCTTCCACAAGTCACAGGCATTTACTTTGGACATGGAATGAAGAGATTTATAAGTCTACGACCTATTTACAATGCTCTGGGCCCTTTAAAAGCATCCGCATTACCAGGATTACATTCATTGTCTGGTTGTGACACCACTGATTCTTTTGTAAACAAAGGCAAACTGACTTGGTGGAAAGCTTTCCAATGTGCTACTACTGATGTTGTTGAATATTTAGCTAATCTTGGTACGTCACCAGATATTTCAGCGGAAACCAGGGCTTGGTTAGAGAAATTCATTTGTCAAGTATATATACCTAACACTTTGATTGTGGATATTGGCGAGGCAAGATGGTGGCTTTTCACCAAAAAGCAGTTTTATGATGAACGTTTACCACCAAGAGAAGCACTTCAACCAGCAATTGAAAGAGCAAATCTGCAGGCTATGATATGGAATCAAAGTTTAACACAATACCCAGTATTACCATCTCCAGAAGAACATGGCTGGAAGAAAGTCGAGGATAAGTTCGAGCCCATTATGTGTACGAAACCTTGTGCTCCATCATTCCTTTTGGAAATCAGTAGGTGTGGATGTAAGCAGAAAAGATGTAACCAATCATGTATTTGTGTTGGAAACCAATTGAAATGCACAGAAATGTGCCAATGGTGATCCGGAATTGTGTGACAATGTTGGTTCCCTTACTGATGATGAGGACACTTTTTGTCAAAGTGATGATGATGATGATGACAGTGTCAATTACAATGATTAGAGTAGTGTTTAAAACCTGTTTCTACTGCAGGATTGTTATTTTTGGAAACTTAAGTGCTTAGAAAACTAATTTTTTTCTCGGTTTCATTTCCTTTTTGTATTTTGTAATACCCCACACATCTGATTCCATCATTTAAAATAATAAAGTTTGATCTTTTCAACAATTTAGTTCACTTTTTTGAATTCTAAATCCCAAAAAACATAATTTGATATATCATAAGACCCAAGTAGAAGGAATTCATAATGCCCTTTACAGAGGCGGCCATCTTGGACGCCATGTTGAATATCTCAACATGTGTGGGTAATTAGGTTTTTCCAATATTTTACCTTCATTCTATGAACTAAAATACATATAATTTGACACTAATTTTGTTAGTATAGTTCAACTATAAGGAATTTAAATATTTTGGCAGCCATTTTGGCCGCCATCTTGATTTTGGATCTCTGAGTAAAATTTCAACTTATCACCATAGATATTCTTATTCTACAACTTATAACGAAGCGATTGACACCTCTCCCATACTTCTATTATCAAGGAGCCCACGGAAAAACACTTGCCCCCAGACTATAAGTTTTGTAAAAGCAAACGGTTGTTGTAGCATCAGTGAATTCATATTTGTTTAACAACGAATCTACCAATATAGCCTACTTGGATTCTAATTCTTAACGAAAGACTAAACTATTTATAGGCCTACATTCTATGCTCTGTGCTCTAAGCTGAGCTTGAGGCTCATGAATGTTTTACTATCCACCACGTAAACATCAGCTCAACGTCTGCCTAAATCGGCTCTTTCATTCCCTCTCTCCCCCTCTTATGTTAAAGACACTGTGACAGGAATGTTGTACATATGCTTGGACTTTATATCTTGTTAAGGTAATAGTGTGCTACACCTTGAGTGCTATATAGTTTTTAACAAAAGTGTGTCATGAACATTGACAGCAGACTATTTAGTTCAGCGAACACAAACTAGTGGATAATTTAATGGCGGGGCAAGAATTAAGTGAGCTGTGTTTACAACATTTACGGAATTTAAAACTACTATCGCCTATCGGTGTTACGGCATAACAAGGCGAGATTACATAACGAGTTTCATAATATTGGAGACGCCAAAATACAAAATAACTATAGGCCTATATTCATTAAACATATATTTTTCAACACTTAATCTTAGCTACACAGATGCACAGACGCGTGCACACACAAACAAACAACCACAACATTCGCACAAACATATTCGTATTAGTTATTAAAATATTTACTTAACCTTCCTCATTCCGATGAGATGAAAACAAATCTTGTTTTGTATGAAGTTATTTTTGATGAAAGAGAACTACAAAGGGAAAGCAGTTCTGTTTTGTAACCACTACCAGTGAGGATTGCCACAGAATTTCTGTTTCAACAATTAACTGTAATATCTGTTCGGAGATGCGAAAAAATGTCTAAATATTACGTTGATATTAATCACAATATTTCATGTACGAAGCATTGCGTAAAAATAAGCGTATCTGACTAATTGTTTTCCTTCACATGATGACGTCTACAGACTTGAGCGCCGAGTTCGCAGTTAGATACAGCCATCCATTTGATTACCGAGGAAATGGATAGTGACTCTTCCTTCTGCCATTAGTTTTTCGAACTCTTAATGTGACAAAATTAACTTAGGATTTTAGTATTCAGAGTTGATGGTAACCTTTGGATTATGTGTAACATCTCTGGTTTTTGTTCGTGTTTATGAAAAAGATACCAATTACTTGTAGTGTCCAAGTCTCTGCTATCTAAAGGAATACAGAGAATACAGAGAATACAAGAGTATGGAGTAACTTTTCCTTTTGTCAGCATTGTGATGATATTTTCCTTCACCAAACGATCCACATCTCAGTACGTATCTTCTGAGCAACCTTCATTAACTGAACTCATTGAACTCAATTAGATACGCATAATTGTTAACGATGCCACAGGATGTTTCTTGAAGCACGTAACCTAAGTCTATGAAGTTATTGTTTTCAAGATTCACGATTATTATTTATATGTACTAGTGGCTTCAATTTCAAGCTTAGGTAACTGAGCAAAAGCAGCAAAAGACTGACGTAGTGTTTTAATTATAATACAGTACTCCTGACTGTTACCAACAAGGGCACAAAGTTTGCCAGAGAAAGAAGATACATTAGATCATAACGAAGGCGGCGGTTTAAGAGCGAGTCTCCTCAGAGCTTTAGGCCCAGTTAAACATGATTTGTTAGCTAACGGTGTCCACTGCGTGGTTAGTCAACACAACATTGCTTTGAATTTCTTGCATAGCCATGTAACAATTTCCTATTGTTAAGATAAAAATGTAGCGTGTAACATGTAGCATTTTCTTATGTAAAAAAACAATTTAAAATATTGGAATTTTGAAATTATTCTTTCCAATTTTGCAATATAAGCGTCCACACGTCGAACGGAAATGCAAAGGAACAAAGACTCCAAACATGTGAGATGAAGTTCCTCATAACATTTGCAGCCACATGGAATGAGTCGATTCGTTGCCACTGGAAGAGAAGATGCACAAAGGTAAGGAACACCTAACCAGAATGGATGTAAACAGCATTCCAATGAGCGTCGTAATGTTGGACGTTCATTTGAAACGCTGGTGAAGTGGATCAGGTCTAGTGACCTGTGCCGAAAATGAAGACGTCGACGACGAAACCCAGTCGCGAACATGAACACGAGCAAGCCTCCCACTTCCCTGATATATTTCATTCAGATATTTATTGTCAGCAGTCACTATTTTTGTGTTATGAATTTCTATTGCCTGTTAATGGTTTTGTTCTGGACGAAGCATTTCGGCTTTCAAACATTATCAAGTCCTATTCACAAACCTCGAGAATGTAACTCTGAGCCTCGTCTCCTTATCTTTGCAGGATAGGACTCCAGAATGACGGAGGCACTAAAACACCTCATCCAGAAGGAAACTGTTAGCAGATTTACAACAAAATTGGCAACGTTAAAAAGCGAGTCCTTGACGGGTTTATCGTAGGATCGCTACGATCTACAGTTTTCATATAATGATGAGCGATCAAAATACAGTATAAGAATATGCCTTCTTTTACAAGATCTACGATTAAAAGTATCTTAAATCGTTGTCCTGGAAACGGAATGGAACGCGTTTGTCCTTGGAATCGTACTTTGTCTTGGGAAATCCATCAGCACTGAGACGAAACAGTAGACTATTATACGAGCCATAACGTTAAATACGAATTATTATAACTGACATACTTATTGTTATTATTATACTTGTACATACCGTACTTAATACTCAACTAAGCGTGCTGGACGTAAATGGATGACTTCGGCGTATTACAAAGAGTGCTAATGTCTATCCCAGAACGGATGACATAAGGCTCCATAGATATACTGGAGTGAAGGTTTTGGAGTATGTACGTAGTAGTTAGGAGGTGAAAACTAAAGGAAAAAATATGCGTCACACGTTAGTTTTCTTACATTTGATATCTCCCTGTCGGCAAACTTTGTTTTACATAATATGGTAATATATAGTGGCATTAATTAAAAAATAAGATTGTAATTGCCTTTCAAAATAAACTTTTGGTAAATAACAAACTAGGCTAGTGGTTATGGCGGCTTCGAGAATTCGATAGGTCTCGGATTCGATTCCCGAACGTAGCATAAATTGAAGGTCCGTTTTTCAGCCCCAATATTGACTCAGTCGGTGGATATCAGTACCTGAGATAACCCTCGGGTAATAATGGGCGGCCATATTACCTTCCTTTAATGCCAAACAGTTCACATAAGGCAGCCTACTATGTCTAATTCATAAACTACTTCGGTGATGGTAGAAAAAGAAACCGTTATTATTATAAATAACAAATGCATTAAAACATGATAAGTGTTAACAAGCCAAAAGCTTCCAAAACAATATACTCACGGTCATGGCTTCGACCACAGCAGGGTTATTGTAGTTCAGATCTGGTTGTCCCTCGACGAAGTCGTGCAAATAGAACTGTTGTCTCTTGTCGTTCCACTTCCACGCGCTGCCACTGAACACGCTTTGCTGGAAAACACAGAATTTGTACTCTTTAAGTGGAAATCACGACAAAATAAAAGGAAGTATTAACTCTTATAGATGAGAACGTTAATAATAATGTATTAACGTACACAGTCAGAATTATTATTTTATTAACGTCAGAATTTCTGTCTTCCATCTGACTGCAAATTTTAAGGTTCTTTGACTATAAATTAAAAAAAAAGATTACATATTTTAGCATGACAGAAAATCAATCTTATTATAACACCAAAAAAGAAGGAAAAATAGAATATAACATAGATTATTAAAAAACCAAACTGGCAAAAAAGAAAAAGTATTATAATAATTAATCAAGAATAAAAGTAAAATGAAATCCGAAATTAAAAGAAGTTAAGTTCATTAAAACCAACTTAAGTGATAATCCAACTTATATAGTAGCCTATATATACCCAGGTAGAATAGGAGCAGTTAAGAAAAAACCATATATAAACCAAAACCACCGAATAAAAATATAACTACTAAGCACATAAAAACAAAACCACCAACAAAGTATAACAAAGAAAAGTACAATACAGTAGAAAAAAAAGAAACTATGTAAATTAAATATAAGTAGAAATATTAGATATATGATGGAAGGTGTACAAAGATAATTTAATTTGATTGTGAAAAAATGACAAACAATAATCACATTTAAGTTCTCCCCAATGACTAGATAAAATGTCTAGAAATCAAATTTGGGAATATAGTGAATAGTGAGAGTAAATCCCTAAATTAAAACAAAAACAGCAAAAGACTGCATAATAATTGATTTTAATAAACTGTTTAAATAAAAACAGATGTGTTTTGTTTAGGTTAGCATTTCATTGAACTCAAAGCATTGAATGCTTGAGATTAAGTTTATTTTTTTAAATATAATATCTTTATTATATTTTAATGATGTCAATTAATAATAAACACTGTTGTAATTAAGTAAGGGCAATTTAGTTAAGATTTTATTAGAATTATATGTCAGAAAGGGTATTAGCAAGCTGAAATAATAGTAAACTTTGTAATTGAACTAACATAAGAAATAGGCCAAATGGTACCTATCACCAACATTATAATTAGTAAATAAGTTAATGAAATTAATTAAATGAATGAAAATTGTTGAATGTAAATCACTAACCATGTATAATAACTGTAACAACACTTAGTGAAAGTAATTAAGGAATGTATAAGATATTATTAGTAAAAATGCAAGTGTAATAACACTGGAGTCTAAAGAAAAGCCTAAATTGAAGATAGTATTCAAATTAGCTAACCAAATCATCAAATTACTGAGAATTAAAGAACCCAAACCATAATAATTCAATCAATGATCTTGTTCAATGATAATTAGACTCTAACATAAATTGTCAACCATTTAATGTGAAAAGAAGTAAAGTAGTTAAGGCCTACAACCAAATATACTGTAAATATGACTTTTTGAGTTAAAAAATACTATAAATATATCATGTGTGGAATTAAATGATGCAGAATTAAATAAGGAATTTGATTATGTAATTAGCATTTAATAAGAATAAATAATAAGCAAAATGTAATTTATAATATAATGTAAGATTCAATTCTTTTGTACAACATCAAATTTGAGGCTTAAGTGTCAGCTGATTTAAAACAATGAAAATTTACTAATAAATCAGCCAGACCTTTTGTATGATGAAGAAAAAACAAGAGTTGATTGTTAAACGTCGAGGTGAACACATCAGAATGATCACACCCAAAAAGATAAAAAATATAATTTGACATGAACTAAACCCATAAAAAAAAGAAATTTAAAATATGAGTTATTAACACTAAACTCAAATAAAATAAATCCAACCATTATATTTACGAAGATTGGAAAGTGTAATCAAGATATTAGAACAATCCAAGCACTAATTCAGAATTTGCCGATATGAAAATTATCATTATAAAACTGGACGAGCTATTTGAACGAGGACACTTCTGAACAATTATTGCCGAACCAAACAACGGATCATTTATACGGAATAATCACTCAACGACGAAGAAAATTGATCACTACTACTATGAGGAAGGACACATAAAGAATCAACATTTATTTGGAGGAAATTCGTCTTGAAGGTCTTGGTGTACATACGAAGCAAGAAGGCGGCCATCTTTGTTGAAACTCAGACCGGTTCCAGTCAGTGTGATGACGTCAGCATACTCTTAGACGTTGGTTCGAAAAATTTAAATATTACTAACATTTTTATAATAAACATTATTTCTATTTTGTCATTAAGAACTTGTTAATTGTAAGTATTGTACCTTTCAGCATTACCCTTTCTCTGACTTATGATAACAGCTAAAAGAACCTATAATTCAATGTTAATAATTTATATAAAGAAAACAATTTGCCCTGAGATATGAGTTTTCGAGCTGTGGATTATTAGTTCGATTCAAAGTCGATTAATCGCAATTAGATTAATAATTTCATTTAACATTCCAATTTTGAGTTTTATTTCTTGGTGAACATATATTTAGAAGAATTTCAGGTGGCACTTGAAACCTGTACTTCAAGGAAGAAGAGAATAACATCGCAAAGGAGTACAATCACTGAATAGCTAAATACCACTAATCGATTATTACATTTCATAATCTATTTAACGCTGGAAACAAATTATTGTTATTATAACTCAATAAATCAACTAAAATAGTAATTAAAAGAATTAAGGACTAATATAATAAATAAATAAATAAACTAATAAATAAATAAAAATAAAAAAATAAAACATTTTTCTCTTCAATTAAATTTAAACAAAATTTTTTACAAATCATATATTTATTTTTGTAACCCATAAATAAGGAAACGTTAAAAAATTTCCGCCTACAACAGTGGTGCTTATTAAAGAACGACACGAGCAAAGTATCTGAAGACAATCGCAAAGTGAATTTTACGAAACGTCAAGGAAAATTCGTATCGTTACAAAATTGGCGCTCCAACTTAAGGGGCTGAAATTAGTAATTGATAGGCCATAAGAAATAAAAATAATCTGCCTAATTTCTAATTTTAGCTGGCAGCTGTTACAAGCTCAGAAGGGTAATAAAAATGCCAAAGAGATCAACATCAAAGAAAAGGGCGGTAGAAGCCGAGGAAGAGATAGGTATGGAAAACAAGGAGGCGACGCCAGTGGAAGACGTGGAAATGATACTACCTCCGGCTGAACCAACCAAACCCGTCTTACTGGAGAATCAACCAGAAAAACCCACACAACCAGAGAACGCGATAATGCAAGAAATGTTCAGGCTTAAGATGGAAATGAGAGAGGATAACAAATCAATGAGTAAGAAAATGGATGAGAACAACAAATCCACAAAAGAAGAATTGAGTAAGAAAATGGATGAGAACAACCAATCCACAAAGGAAGAATTGGGAGAATTAAGTAACAAAATTGAAAATACCAATAAGAAAATAGATGAAAGCAGTAAGAAGATGGAAGAAAACAATAAGAAGATGGAAGAGAAGCTGGAAGGGAAATTGGAAGAATTGAAAGATGACAACCAAATGTTAAAGGAAGAGTTGAGTAAGAAAATAGATGAGAATAATCGAACATTAAGAGAAGAATTATGGGAGGTTAACCAGAAAAATATTGACAAGTTAGACGAAAGGATAGAGTTGATGAAGGAAGAGTTGAGCAAGGAAATCAACGATAATAATGAATCCACAAACAAGAAATTAGAAGAAGAAACAATAGGAATAAAACAACAAATTATAGAGGCTGACAAGAAGTGGAGTCAGACTAATCAAGAAGTACAAGATTTTAAGGAAGAAGTAAACACCAAAATTACTGATATCGAAGAAAACAATCGGAACAAATTGGAAAAAAACCGAAGAGAAACACAGGAAGAATTGGGGAATGTACGGAGCCAATTCACGGAAAAGTGTGATGGTATCGAAGTTGCCATGACCAATATAAGTGATAAAGTACGTCAGAACCAGGAAGAAATAGAACTCATTCGGAATCGACCAACTAACATTACTAATATCCCTACGACTGAAGGTCGAGAATGGCTAAATTTTAGACAATATAAAAGAAAACCAATGGAATTTTTGGCCAGAATTGAGGAGTATTTTGCTAAACATCGGGGAAATAGATGGAGCACAAAACATGAATTGTTAGATGAATCTTTCAGAGAAATGACAGAAAATTGGTGGATGGCAATCAGGAGTGAAATAACGGACTACCAACAATTTAAGAACCTGTTCAAGGCAAAATATTGGTCAGAGTCGACACAAAACTTAATACGAGATAACATCTGTCACGGAAGATATAATGCCCACAATAGGTACTACCTCGACCGCATATTTCCTAGGGAAAGTGTGTTTAGCGAAACACTTAGAACCAAACATACCAGAGGAGTGCCTTGTAAATAAATTATCGTATCACTATGATGAAGATATCATAAGAGCACGGAGGGGTAGCCAGATAAAAACAGTACAAGCCATGGCAGAATTGCTTGAGAACTATGAACATGAAGACTACTATCGCCAAAGTAGGAGGAGAAATGATAGACCGGATTTAAGAAATAATCATCAGTACCATAATAATAATAGTAATAATAATAATAACTACCCCGGGAACAGCAACAACTTTAATTATTATAATCATAATAATAATAATAGTAATAACAATAATAATAACCACCCCAATAATAGAAATAATTACTATAATAATAATAATAATAATAATAATAATCATAACAGTCAGAGAAAGTCCAACCAAGTTAATACAGACCATTATTCTAATACTAACAGGAATTATCAATCAAGTAATAATAATAATAACAATAGAAACTATAGACCAAGAGTAAATTATATAAGAGCAGAAGAAAATGGTCAAGGAAGGTGTCCGCATCAGAGACGGAATAGTTTTCATGATTATGAAAATCGGCAGATGAATAGCGGACGTGATAATCCTATGTACAATAGACCCAGACGAAGTACCAGCTTGGATGATCAAGACAGACAAACAAACCACGAACCACCATTTGACCATCGTACTGAGCGGCAAGAATCGACTCAAGGTTTCCAGACCGACATCTCTGTCTGCTCAATGGATAACAATAATGATAATTTAAACGGGGGGAGCAGTGATAAATTTTCACGACCCTTCACTGCTCCTATCTCCTGGGTACGAACAAGAATTGCAAAATGAAAGTAACTTTACCATCATTTGTAGTAATTATCTAAAAAATATACGAAATGAACTATTGGAAGAGAACACTACAAGTCTCAATAGCCAGAATAACGAAATAATAAACGCAGAAGTTTAAGGAATTTTAGCTCATGATCCAGCTATAGGGATTACTCCATACTCCGCCATGTACGAGAAACCACCTCCCCGAGAGATCAAAGAAATAATAGCGTTTCCTAATAATGACGAATATAAATTTGATAAAATAAAATTTTATAATAAAGTGGCAAGGACCAGGGAAGCGCCAAAACAAGTATCAGAAAGCAATTGGAAAAATAGTCGAATATAAAATAGGAGAAAAAGTACTACTGAAAAACCGCGAATTACCAAGCACCCTAGAAGGGATCACTAAGAAGTTATTACTGCTATATACCGGACCATATATAATCACAAGAGCAAATAACAATAACACCTATGAACTAAAAGGTATTGTTTCAGAAAAAGTCAAAGGCGTTTATAACCAGTCCTCAATCAAAAAATATTACGATGATTAGAATAAAACTTGAAAATTCTAAAAGAAAAGTAAGGTCAACTTACACCAATTATTTACAGGAATTAAATTTGAATTGAAATATAAAACTTAAAAATTCTAAAAGAAAAGTAAGGTCAACTTACACCAATTATTTACGGGACTTAATTTTGAATTGAAGTATAAAACTTAAAAAATTCTAAAAGAAAAGTAAGGTCAACTTACACCAATTATTTACAGGATTTAATTTTGAATTGAAATATATTTACTAAATTCTAAAACTAAATAAGATCTAAGATGAACTTATATCAATAATTTACAGGAATTAATTATGAAGTAAAAAAAAAAATCTAAAGGGAAAATAAGAACAACTTATATCAATAATGTGAATAAATTAATTTTGGAAAGGAAATATTAAAACATTTACGAAATGCAAAAGGGAGTAAAGACCACTTAAATAATATAATGTTAATGAAATAATTTGGATGAAAACAAGAGCGAAATAATAATTTTTGAAGAAAAAAAAAATATAACTATAATCACTACTTTAATTTTAATTATAATAAGAACCATTGGAAGAATGACTCTCATAACATAAAACCAGTAGAACAATTAATTAGAACCAAGATGAAAAACAAGAAAAAAAATGTTATTAATATTGATAACCAGAAGAAGATTGTGCGAACAACAGAAGAAATAAAGAGAATTCAGACGTAAAGGTTTACACATCATAACTAGCAATAAATTATATCAACAGAGCTTCCAAACATGAGAAGAATAAATATATCAACAGAGCTTCCAAACATGAGAAGAATAAATAATAAGAAGAATAAATGAGATAGAAAGTATTAGCAAATCCGAGCAATCACGAAGTGAGGAATCCAAGGATGTTTATTATTAGTCGAGAAATGGACTGTTTTTTAATAATTTTTATTTAATGACTGTCTGTAGATGTATTCCAGCAGTATTATATTTTGAGCAGAGATGATGTTCCTCTGATCTCAAAAAAGTGTAGTATGGCCAACAGAGTATATGTAGCCACAAGTGCCTCTCTGGACTGCCCCAGCTCACGTGTTAGGGAATGAATATCCCATGGATAAAGCACCAAGTAAAGGAATAAATATATATAATAATAATGATATACCTCAGATTACGATAACTATCAAATAAGAATAAATTCAATGGAAAGAAAAAAAACTAAAGCTCAATTACGAAGAAGCAGATATAGAAGTGGGTAGGAAGACAAAAAATATAATAAACAATAAATATCATAAGCAATTATTTCATACATACTAAACGTATGATCTGAATTAATCACTTCTGGAGGAGAGCAATCTGTAGCATGACAGAAAATCCATCTTATTATAAGACCAAAAAAGAAGCAAAAATAGAATATAACATAGATTATTAAAAAACCAAACTGGCAAAAAAGAAAAAGTATTATAATAATTAATCAAGAATAAAAGTAAAATGAAATCCGAAATTAAAAGAAGTTAAGTTCATTAAAACCAACTTAAGTGATAATCCAACTTATATAGTAGCCTATATATACCCAGGTAGAATAGGAGCAGTTAAGAAAAAACCATATATAAACCAAAACCACCGAATAAAAATATAACTAGTAAGCACATAAAAACAAAACCCCCAACAAAGTATAACAAAGAAAAGTACAGTACAGTAGAAAAAAAGAAACTATGTAAAATTAAATATAAGTAGAAATATTAGATATATGATGGAAGGTGTACAAAGATAATTTAATTTGATTGTGAAAAAATGACAAACAATAATCACATTTAAGTTCTCCCCAATGACTAGATAAAATGTCTAGAAATCAAATTTGGGAATATAGTGAATAGTGAGAGTAAATCCCTAAATTAAAACAAAAACAGCAAAAGACTGCATAATAATTGATTTTAATAAACTGTTTAAATGAAAACAGATGTGTTTTGTTTAGGTTAGCATTTCATTGAACTCAAAGCATTGAATGCTTGAGATTAAGTTTATTTTTTTTAAATATACTATCTTTATTATATTTTAATGATGTCAATTAATAATAAACACTGTTGTAATTAAGTAAGGGCAATTTAGTTAAGATTTTATTAGAACTGTATGTCAGAAAGGGTATTGGCAAGCTGAAATAATAGTAAACTTTGTAATTGAACTAACATAAGAAATAGGCCAAATGGTACCTATCACCAACATTATAATTAGTAAATAAGTTAATGAAATTAATTAAATGAATGAAAATTGTTGAATGTAAATCACTAACCATGTATAATAACTGTAACAACACTTAGTGAAAGTAATTAAGGAATGTATAAGATATTATTAGTAAAAATGCAAGGTAATAACACTGGAGTTTAAAGAAAAGCCTAAATTGAAGATAGTATTCAAATTAGCTAACCAAATCATCAAATTACTGAGAATTAAAGAACCCAAACCATAATAATTCAATTAATGATCTTGTTCAATGATAATTAGACTCTAACATAAATTGTCAACCATTTAATGTGAAAAGAAGTAAAGTAGTTAAGGCCTACAACCAAATATACTGTAAATATGACTTTTTGAGTTAAAAAATACTATAAAATATATCATGTGTGGTATTAAATGATGCAGAATTAAATAAGGAATTTGATTATGTAATTAGCATTTAATAAAAATAAATAATAAGCAAAATGTAATTTATAATATAATGTAAAATTCAATTCTTTTGTAAAACATCAAATTTGAGGCTTAAGTGTCAGCTGATTTAAAACAATGAAAATTTACTAATAAATCAGCCAGACCTTTTGTATGATGAAGAAAAAACAAGAGTTGATTGTTAAACGTCGAGGTGAACACATCAGAATGATCACACCCAAAAAGATAAAAAATATAATTTGACATGAACTAAACCCATAAAAAAAAGAAATTTAAAATATGAGTTATTAACACTAAACTCAAATAAAATAAATCCAACCATTATATTTACGAAGATTGGAAAGAGTAATCAAGATATTAGAACAATCCAAGCACTAATTCAGAATTTGCCGATATGAAAATTATCATTATAAAACTGGACGAGCTATTTGAACGAGGACACTTCTGAACAATTATTGCCGAACCAAACAACGGATCATTTATACGGAATAATCACTCAACGACGAAGAAAATTGATCACTACTACTATGAGGAAGGACACATAAAGAATCAACATTTATTTGGAGGAAATTCGTCTTGAAGGTCTTGGTGTACATACGAAGCAAGAAGGCGGCCATCTTTGTTGAAACTCAGACCGGTTCCAGTCAGTGTGATGACGTCAGCATACTCTTAGACGTTGGTTCGAAAAATTTAAATATTACTAACATTTTTATAATAAACATTATTTCTATTTTGTCATTAAGAACTTGTTAATTGTAAGTATTGTACCTTTCAGCATTACCCTTTCTCTGACTTATGATAACAGCTAAAAGAACCTATAATTCAATGTTAATAATTTATATAAAGAAAACAATTTGCCCTGAGATATGAGTTTTCGAGCTGTGGATTATTAGTTCGATTCAAAGTCGATTAATCGGAATTAGATTAATAATTTCATTTAACATTCCAATTTTGAGTTTTATTTCTTGGTGAACATATATTTAGAAGAATTTCAGGTGGCACTTGAAACCTGTACTTCAAGGAAGAAGAGAATAACATCGCAAAGGAGTACAGTCACTGAATAGCTAAATACCACTAATCGATTATTACATTTCATAATCTATTTAACGCTGGAAACAAATTATTGTTGTTATAACTCAATAAATCAACTAAAATAGTAATTAAAAGAATTAAGGACTAATATAATAAATAAATAAATAAACTAATAAATAAATAAAAATAAAGAAAAAAAATTTGTTTAATTAAATTTAAACAAAATTTTTTACAAATTCATATATTTATTTTTGTAACCTATAAATAAAAAAACGTTACAATATATGTCTTCTTCTTCTTCTTGCCTCTTGAAGCATTAGGCGCCACACACACACACGCGCGCGCGCGCTTTTGTTATAATAAATTGATTTATCTTCAAGTGTAAACAATAAATATACAAACAACCAATAATTATAATTAATAAAATATATTAATTAAAATATTTATGATTTAATCAAAATCGTTTCTAATAGAACCATATGCAGCATGCAAATTAACTAAACTTAGAGATTCTTCAAATAACTAATTCATTCTTGTAGAAAAATACTCTGTAGACATTTATGAGAAACTAGCATTCAAATGATTATTCATTTAAATCCTAGCTAACACATTGTATAGGCATGTAAATAGAACTATAAAATTTTAAAATTTTAAATAAATTTAATTTGCTTTAGTTAAATTAATTTGACTTGTTTTCAATGATATTTTAGTTTCATTGTATTCAGAGCGCAGGAATTACACTTGACTAATAACAGCGTAAAGAGATTTTTCACTAGATGCCAGAAAATGATAGGCCTATTTTTGTAGTTAGACACACACACACACACACACACATTCACACACGTTAGCATTGTGTATGTGTATTAATTATTTACGTACTGTCCGTACACAGCCCGTGACGTTGACAATAAAAATTGTGGAAACGTCGACACAAATGTTGTAAAAATTCTGATTTTTAATGACCGAACCTGACAATACCATTTCGTTATATATTAATTATAAAGTAAAAATGTCTATATACCCATAAAGTTAGTACAAATTAATTTTAGATTCGTTATTTATTTCGTGAATAAGAATTCAGTTACCCAGTTGTTGGGCGGTATGGGCTCCCCGTTCGGTCCGGTACCCTTCTTGTCACGCCATACGTAGAAATCTTTGTACATCGGGTCGCCGTTCACTGACTTCAGAAACCATTCGTGTTCGTCGCTAGTGTGATTCGGCACAAAATCCATTATCAGCTTCACCCCTAACAGACAGCATTCACTTGTTATATTGCTCAACATTCGACCATATATTTACTGTTTTTAAATCAAAAAATAACAGTGCTAAAAAAACCAACATAATCTGTAACGAGATTTTAATTCCAATTGTGATGTAGCGGTTCAGATTTTAAGTACTTTTGTATGTTGTCTGTGAGCTTACGACATTTTTTGATGTAAAAATATGTTTAAGTTTTTACTCTACGCAAATTGCGTTAATTAGGAGCACCAAGCACTTATAAACGATGATTGGAAGTTGCAATGATGTTTGTTGCTATCTGATGAAGCCAGTGTCATTACGTTATATTGCCATAACTATCTGTGTCCATCTATTCAATGGTGGACGGAAAGATTTGAACGGAAGTATGTTACAGAGGGAATAACGGTCCTACTACAGACACAAAGATAAATGTCTGTCATATTACAACTATATGGGCACGTGATGAGAAAGAAGAAGAAGAAGAAGAAGAAGAAGAAGAAGAAGAAGAAGAAGAAGAAGAAGGAGGAGGAGGAGGAGGAGGAGGAGGAGGAGGAGGAGAAGAAGAAGAAGAAGAAGAAGAAGAAGAAGAAGAAGAAGAAGAAGAAGAAGAAGAAGAAGAAGAAAAGAGAAGTTGTTTATTTAAGAAACTGCAAGGATATGAGAATTGAAAAAAGGTTATTCTATTTGTAGAAATAAACTGCTTTGTTATGTCTCTTGTAATTAGAAATTAATGAAAATAAATTTTTTGAGAAACACAGGCAAAACCACAGTTAATGCTACAAATAAAACGCTGCTAACTATAAAATAAATTGGATCGAACAAACAGTATAAAGGAAATAGCGTACGCTCAGGATATCAAGTTGAAAATAAAACGATTATCAGTTTTAAAAATGTTTAAATTATATTATATATAAATTATGTATACAAACCATCTTATCGTTTTAATTAAACTGTGTTTAATAAAAGAAATCTACAGAACATCTTGTGGGTACAGTGGCACCTGATTATAAACGTGCCAACAGCACGTAATCTCTTGCAATACGTTAGGCTGAGGTAGCACAAGACCTTGTTGTGACTGAGGTTTGAGTGTCTCGAGCTGTGACGTCCGTATAGTGACAGCCTTACTCCGCCGGCCCAAGAACGCTGCCCCCTTGAGAAACACCAGTGGTATTACGTCTCTGTTAATGAGCATAGGGTTTTGAGACGTGTGAAGCCTGTAACGCTAAAAGAAAAAGGAAAAATCAACACAGTTGTTACATACCGGCTGACTTGAGCTCAGCAATCAGGTCTTGTAAATCTTTGTTGGTTCCATAAATAGGGTCCACTTGCATGTAGTCGGAGATATCATATCCGAAATCTCTCTGAGGCGATTTATATATCGGCGACAACCAAACAGCAGTTACTCCAAGGTCTCTGATGTACTCAACTTTCTGTTTGATGCCTAAAAAAAATTTACAAAGTTTAAATGTTGAATGCTTCAAAAAAGTGACACGTAACATTCTAATGACAAAAATTACGAATCACTAGTCAAGAACTTAAGGCAATTAAATAAGCTTTAAGTTGAAGTTTCGAACAAAATATTGTGCTTATTTTTATGTGAAAAAATTTAATTATCGTTTAGTGTAATCAAATACTAGGAATTTACAAAAATTAAAAAGTATATTACACAGGTACGTAATATTAATTTTAAAATCAAGATAATTATTTTTTTAGATTTTTAAAGCAACTTGTTTTTAAAAATTCCGTTTGCATTTTACTGATATATTCCATTGAATTTCTCATCCAGGTGTAGAGCTGAAGTGTGTTGTATACTAGAGAACCACCAACCCACATTCAAAATAATATTATGAATATTAAGTAATATTGTGATTGTTGTAATACTTTTTTTAATATTTGTCATTAGAATACGTATAAGTTAAGTGCGTAGGTTATCTTATTCACGTATATTTAATTTATCCACAATTTATGTATAACTTATGTATATTGGTAGACACTATTTATAAAATACAATAGAATGTTCTGTATCAATGTACAATGAATTTGTGAATGGACGTAGTTTAATGGACTATAGGTTCTCGAATATACACCTGGGACAAACTGGACTATTCTAGTAACTGACGCATGTTGGTGAATCAAGTCATTGTCAACCTATATAACACAGGAGAGAGAGTGAGGGTGGGAGGGAGGGAGGGAGAGAGAGAGAGAGAGAGAGAGAGAGAGAGAGAGAGAGAGAGAGAGAGAGAGAGAGAGAGAGAGAGAGAGAGAGAGAGAGAGAGAGTGTCAGTTTTTATTGAGACCTACAAAATTAGTGCCTGTGTTTGATACCACATTTGTGTGTTATAATTTTGTTTGTATAAATTTTGATTGTTTTAATAATTGATATCGCAGTTGTAAATCAAAATTGTATTTTCTGTGTTATATTTTTATTTGTGAAAAATTATTTGTGAAACGACAAATAAACAATGTTTCGACACTGATAGTGTCTTTTACTTCAACCGCTGCCTAGAAGACAAGTGTCCGCGCATATCTGGGAAAGTTGCCGGTTAGTGAGTATGTTGGCGTCGCAATCTGTATGTAACCAAAAACTCGGTTGCTAAGAAACTAACTTTAGCTACGTGTACAACACAACCTCATATTCGATTTGCTTCAACTAAGAGGTTTTGATGAATATCACTGATGGAAGTACTTTTGTTACAGTTCCCCACTCGGTGAAATTTTACAAAAAAACATTGCTTTCATAAAAAATAAGAAAAACATATTGCTTTCATTGATTGTCAGAAAAATAAGTAGGCCCTATTACTTAATTTTTTGTCATTTTATTATTCTGTTTATATTTTTATTGATTACTTATCTTATATCTTTCTATTTGTACATATTAAAGTGGAAAATTAGACTAATTTTAACATTTTCCCAATTTTAAATCGGCATGTTACAGTTTCCATTTTTAGTTTCAAAATTTTGACTTTACATTCATAATCAGCCTCCTTATAAACCATGCACATAATGAAAGGCAGAATTATGTTACTTATTTATATTTTTACAACATTTTCGTCTGTACATTGAAGCCGCTATTTTGAATTTTTAGGTTTTGACTTTGATTCGTATCAGCGATCTCCGAAACACACACATACACAAATAAAAAAGAAGTAAAGCTTGAAGAAATTGTAAAGCCTGACGATTTTAAAATTTATTTAAAGAGTAACACGAAAAATGAAATTGGAAGAATAGAAATTAATGTAAACAAAAAAACTTTGTTACAAACATTAGTCATGTACATATGTGATAAATTACTGCTGTGAAGCGATGCTTTGATGAATGACAAACGGAGGCTAGCAAGTTGATATCACATTAAGGTAATTTGTATCTACTGCGTGTGACATTGTTGCACTGTGGACACGTAATAATTAGCAACAGTGACAAATTAGTATTTGCTTATATTAACATATCTAAATGTGTGTACACATACGGATAGCAGTAGGCACCTTTGAAATAATCCTTGAAAACCTAAACAATGAAATAGAGCGGGTTAAGAATGACGCCTCCTGTTTTACCCTTGACTCTGAATAGAGACGAGGTCAGGTCAAAGAGCAGACCCGTCTCGTGATAACAATGCCGGTATATTGATGGCTAAATAAGCCAAGACTGCAATGACCTACACCCGTCATGAATTGAGAACCCTACACGTGTCAGCGTGGGTATGACTGTGCTGGTTGGACCCCGGCTGCAAACAAGAAATCTTAATACGTTAATATGACAAAAGTATTTCGGATGCTTGACGCCGGAAAAACATAAAATAATGACTTTTATAATGTATAATACGTTTACGTCACTCGTTTTTAACAGTATACTATTTTTGTACCGTCGAGAGAGTTCAAGAGACGAAAGAATCTGGCCCTTAGGGCATTTGATCGTGTATGGGTTAGGATACAGTTGTACAGGTCGACTCAGGTAAAATAAATCCTGAGGTAACACCTAGTACAACATAGTCGGACTGACTCCTTGCGTACAACATGTCTTCGTCAACTTAACACGTGCAGGGGAGGATCTAGCAAGTAATTGGGAGGGGGGAATGAAAAGTTTAACCATACTTTAAAGGTCTAAATTATACATTAAACGAATGAGTGCAGGTACAAATACACTGCGATGTTTATCAGCACAATATGTTTATTAACGTATAAGTATAAAATCATATCTGTGTTTGTCAGTCCATTGTCTCCTTTAAATAATATTCACTTACAGTTTAAAGTTTGGTACTCATTTATGGTACGTTTCAAACAAAAATTAACATACTGCTAAGGTACAGTTGGAATTTCAAGTAATTTTAGAATAAAAACATGAATATTGTGAATAAACTAGTACGTACGTCTCGTTCGAGTCACGCAATGTTAGCCAATTTGTGAATAAGAACGGGTATGTCTCTCCTTCTCTCCTCTCTTTGATTGTGTTAATATAATTCAGTTTCTGAGGTATCTGGAGTTGTGGGATATATTAATCTCGTTAATTAAGATTAACTTATCTCTCTAATTAAAATACCAGTGTTAGTGTGACTGTAACTTAAATAATTAGTGTTTTATTCTAAAATCTCGCTCAGCCCTAGTATACCTTGCAGAGAATTATTGAAATTTCGTATTTAATGCTATTCTCTTTGGTGTCGGAGAATTCCGCAACAAACGCTGCAGTTCCGGAACAACGAAATTTATAGGTTAATTCACCATGTACGGTAACCAATTATTATACACTTAGTCTGTTACTTCTTATTCCCAACTCATTAAATAATACCCCAAATAAGAAAATCCTGAAATTATACAAGTTTTCTTTATTAATTCAATCTGTTAACATTAAATAAGATTGGTTCTAACTGGCATACGAAAGGCTATATGTTGCGTGAATTGATTATTGTTCGGTCCAATATTTTATTTTAGATTCAGTTATATATTTTGTTTTTTATAATTAATTTAATTCAGGGTGTGAAGGTTCTTGTAACTGTGGGGAAGATTAAAAATACATAGATAAGAATGCAATATATTACAAATTTGAAGTGTTGTGTTGTTTAATATGATTTATACAATTGTATATTACCAGACTTAGAGCGAAGCAACTCGGGCAGGCAGTTGGTTTTTAACCTCGTGTCGCTCAGAATGGATATGATTTTCTTTATTCTTTTCTTCAGTTCAATAAAGTGGAATCCTTGTCCTGGTTAACTCGGAAATACAGCTCCCTTGGTTTATTTACCGCCAGACTGGTGGTTGTTATTCTGCAAATTCTGGATCCAAATACGTTTCTTCTATCGTATGAAGTAACTAGTGATGTTCCATGTATTTAAAAGGTTAGGATTTTCAATGTGGTGTGTAGTATTAGTTCGTTACACAGTTGATTCTTTATATTGGATTAATATTTCATTAATTCTTTTTCTGATATTGGACAATCCAAGTCCTTACTTGTGGAACTCAATTATTTATTATTTTGAGACCATACCATTATATAATTTGGTTAAATTTTGTTAGCATAATTCAGACAATTATTAATATATTGTGATCAGTAACTGGATTGACATAAATTAGAATATTTTATAGTTATATTAACTAATTTTTCTGTGTTTTTATCTCATCACGTTCAGATCATAAATTGCAATAATTAAAATCAACAACTTAAATTCATTTCTGTTGTCCCTAGCAACAAATTTATTTTTATTCTTTTTCAATGTTTTGTATATAGTGATTATTTTATATATTTTTCTTTCATTCCTTATTAAACTTCCATTATATCGGAATATAACTTTATTTATAGTTTGTTTACTAATTTCTACATATATTCTGCTGGTTTTTCAATCTTAGTTTGTTTCTTTTTATATTTATTATTTTTCCGATATCAAACGTTATCAATCGATATCATTGCACTATGGCATCATCATAATTTGTTTATATTGAGTTGGTTTATTATGTATTATTACTTATCAAATGTTTTTCCTAACTCCTTGAACTGTATTCATTAATTATTATTAACTTCTGTACCTAACCTTTATGTTATGAGTTGTTATATAGTGCTATTGGCTGTTAGGCCTTTTATTGTATATGAACCTACCTTTGATTATAACTGGTGAACAACTATAGCCTTTTTACATAAGTTTATACATATAATCAAACCTTAACTATTTACATTTACACAAATAATAATTCTTTTTATAACTAATAACAACTTTATCTTGATCTATGGATCACATATAAGAAAATTGAGATCCATTAACACTAATTAACTGCCTTCCTACACCCTTCTATAACAGTAATCAAATAATACATTTTGCTTCATTACTTTCTATTACTTCAACAAGTAATTTGCAAAATCTAACATAAACTTTAACATAAAATTCATGGTAACAAAATAACATCATTCAATTCAGAATCATTACTTTCTATTACTGTAATGTAAATTATTGACTCGCCTTTATCTAATTTCACTGTCATTTACTTTGACATTTTCTGTATTGGTTTCTTTTTTTTACAATTCTTATCAGTATATTTGATTTATTTACGTTTCACTGAACATGGATTTCTTACTATTGTCTATTTTACAGGTTTGTTTTTTATTGTTATCCCTACCTTGCATCCTTATTCATTTTTACACAATTATAAATGTATTTATTAGACCTTTGTATTATCATGGGAGTTAAATATTTATTTACTTATTATATTTATAATATTCTATTTATGTAACGTTGAGGACCGCATTTCTGTTGCGTAACATATGCTCCCCCTCCTAAAAAAGTTTAATTTACCTGAATGAAGTTTAGGTCAAGTAAACTTGTATTTTTCACATGCCTTTTATTCATATCAACATTAATGGTTAATGATGGGATTCTCAATGTAACTTTGTTAGACTGGTATTCATAATTCTTTACTTAATAACATTTCATTATTCCTATTAACTTTTTTTTTGGTCATATACAATTTTCCTTAAACAGTATTTGTTGATAGTTGGCTACAATATTCCTTGATACTTTAGGCTCACATCTCTTCTACTTCTAGTTACTGCAATCACTGTATTTCTCATTTATTCTTCTGTCAGTTATTTTCCTTCTGTTTTCTTAGTCATTCTTGCAACGATTCTAATATTCCTTAAATATTTAATTTCCCTAACAATCCCTAATATGTGCGTTGGTACAGTTCAGAGAGGCACTGTTTGGCTTCATACTCTGCTGTCCACACTACACTTTAATATAGTACTGCTGGAATTCATCTACAGTCAGCTACAAAAATATAATAATCTCATAATAATCTTCTTAATTAATTAATAATAAACATTTGGGAATTCTTTACATTGTTGCTTTTATATTTAATTATTTCTATCTCTTGTACTTTGTGATTCCATTTTATTTTCCTTAAACATTTTCTGATAATAATTCTGACAGTCATTATTTGTAATTAGTTTTGTTCTTATTTCTTGTTGTGATAATAACGCTAAGTATCTTCTCTTCATTTGTTCTTCTAATCCCAATATTTTCTAACTTGTAATTGTTTTGTTTATTACTATTACTGAATTTCAGTGTAGTTACAGTCATTAGCTCAACTATCATTTTTCTTATCTTATTTCATTACTTTGGCTGGTTATATTTCAATGAATCATGTTGATAAATATTTTTTTCTCGTTCTCTTTAATATTACATTGGTCACAATCAATCGTTTATTGAGGTTGTTCTTTTCACTTGGCAATGCGGTAGGTATTTTAGGTCATATTATTCTTCCTTTGTTATTCTGCATAGGTATATTTGATATAAAAACTTTTTATCTTGGGGTTTCATTATTCCTTATTCATAATATTTCTTCGTAGACATGTAGTAATATTTCTGGTTTTCTTCTATAATCTTGGGGTTGGTTATTAACTCTTCTTAATACCTTCTTCATAACTATATTTTAATTCAGACTTACTTCCTTTTGAAGGCTATGTTTTCTATTTATATAATATTGTTCAAAAAATTCTTTTTATTTACAAGTGTTTTCTCTTCAAAATTGGTAATAAGTTGTTCTTATTTTAATTTAGAATTTATTGGATTTTTATTAAATATTTCCGTCCGTCTTGTCAATTGGCTGCCTGGTCAGTTTTCAGCAAATCAGTCCCATTTTTCTGGTTGACTACTTTTTCTTCTAACCATGGTCCATTAATTCGACTGAACTCGTTGTCCGGATTACTGCAGTGTTCATACCAATTTCTACACTTTTTATATATCTCTCGTGTATCTGGTACTGTAACTCGGCTGATGCAAAGTCTTCATTTAAGTCAGGGTGTTCGGTCATATTTAAATCTTTCTTAATTAGCAGGTATTGTATCTCCTCTATTCTAACATAATCACTTGTATACTCTATCTTTCCATTCCCTTGGATATCTGGACTATTTACCAAATGTTTTACGGGTATCTTCCGTATTAACGATATAATTGATTTGATCATATACTCTTTAATCGTTGATATTTTCAAATAATATTTAAATTTATTTAAGTTTTTTGTGATTGTTCTATGTTGGTTTATTTTGGTTATTTTCATAACGTTTCTTCTATAATTCCTACCCTTACATAACTCCCTTCGTTCATTAATTGGGATGTTAAACGCACTAATTAATCCACCTTTCCTCATCTCCATTTCTTCTTTTGTATGGACTATTTTCTTTCTCCATATTTTCCTTATTTTCTGGATATTCTCTTCTATGGTCGGATTTACTATAATACCTTCGGAAGTGCTGTCTAGTGTTTTAGACATATTCTTTAAACTCCTCTCCATTTCTTTATTTGTCTCCTCCTTGTATTTATCCACTTCTGGGCTAAGTGTGTTATCATTTTCAAACTTCCCTTCGAAAGTTTCCATTATCTCATTATTGAACTGCTCCTTCTTATTCTCAATCCGCTTTAAACCTGCTTCGTTCATTTTCACAATTCTTTCATCCATTCGCCTTAAATTTTCTTTGTTCATTTGTAGGATGTCTTCCTTCATTTGTTTTAAACCCTCATCATTCCTATCTAACCTTTCGTGAATTTGGTTTAATCTTTCGTTATTCCTATCGAATTTTTCGTTCATTAGTTTGAGGTTTCTTTAATTTCCTCATTTGTTTTATCGAATTTTCCTCCAGTCTCTTTGAGTTTTCCTTATTTTCCTCATTTATGTTATCGAATTTTTCCTCCTGCTTCTTAAAATTTTCCTTGTTTTCTTCCTTCTGTTTATTAAATTGTTCTTTTGAGTTTTCCTCCTGTTTCCTAAATTGTTCTGCCATAAATTTCATGATCTCCTGCCAACTTGGTACTTCTCTGGCTCCCGCTTTATCTATTTGGTCCCCTTGGGCATCTTCTTCCATTACTTCCTTTTCCTTGTCCGTAATTATTTCAGTTTCTGCTATTTCGCCTGTCTGTTGTTCCATTTCACTGTCTGTGATTATTTCTATTTCCTGTTCTTGTTCACCTTCTTCCTTCTCCGTATCTTCTGCCCTCATCTTTGATCTACCTCTGGTATTATGCATGTTTATTCTCCCACAGTTGCCTGCTCTGGTTAAGTAATATAATATAATTATAGTTACTTAACTTAAGCCCTACACTAGTTGAGCGCCAATTTGTGAATAAACTAGTACGTACGTCTCGTTCGAGTCACGCAATGTTAGCCAATTTGTGAATAAGAACGGGTATGTCTCTCCTTCTCTCCTCGCTTTGATTGTGTTAATATAATTCAGTTTCTGAGGTATCTGGAGTTGTGGGATATATTAATCTCGTTAATTAAGATTAACTTATCTCTCAAATTAAAATACCAGTGTTAGTGTGACTGTAACTTAAATAATTAGTGTTTTATTCTAAAATCTCGCTCAGCCCTAGTATACCTTGCAGAGAATTATTGAAATTTCGTGTGTGTGTGTGTGTGACTTTTCTCGGTTGCAATTTAATATTCCTTTTTATTTTTATATTTTCCGAGTATAAGACCGTTACGTAATCTTCGTTATCAGTTCTTCAACCAAATGTTTCCACTACTTTTGCGATAATCTCTTCAGTGGGTGTTGTCTTGACCAACCCAGCACCACCCAGAAAATACCGAAACAAGAACGATAAATTTGGAGTATGTTTCGACGCGTACAAGGGACCCTCAATGGTTGCAAAATTCAAACGGGACACGGGATGCTGCAGGAAAGATGGCGTGAAGTCATATTGTCATACGCATGGGACAGATATTGTCACCCAGTGGCGTAACTAGGAGCTTCTTCAGGTACGGAAATAGATTAGTTTCTGGGGGGGGGGGGGAGATTAGCTTGAAGTTTGGATGCCCAGTTTCCTCAGTACAAATGAGAAATTCAGGCTTCTTCCCATATAATTTTTTCATACATTTTATAAAATCTTTGCCTCTCAAAGTTTTTGAGTAAACCTACCTGAAGTATAAGGGAAAAAAAATGAAAAAGCGCTGATTTCAAGTACTTTAACTTGATTAATTGTTATTCAAATTAAAGGCGATAAATCTCACGACATTAGGAATCACTTTAATCCTAAGTTTGTATTCTTAATAAATCTTGTGAAAACGAGTCTTTCTGAAAATAGTTTTTTCAGTACTCTTTCGCACTTTAATTTTAGGAAGTCGTTCCAAAATGTTTTAAGCAACTTATAGTTCGTGCTAAAGTTCGTTATTTTGTATGTACTTTAACATAACATCACAAATCCTAGAATAAAATTTTCTAATTTCTCCGAATTAAAGTCGAGAAACTGCTAGTTTACCTGTGCAGTGACGACGGTTCAAACCATAGAAACCAGAGATATTGGGCAAGAGGAGTCATGACATGGATAACCCTGTAAGGAGAAGTGTGTGTGTGTGTGTAGAAAGGTAGATTAAACGGTTCTGCCTTCGTTTTCTGACCCGAGCGAAATTTTTTTTTTTGTTTTTTTTGGCTGCAAATACGTTATTCAAAAAATGTTGAGTGACCGTCTGTATTTAAAAAAAAAGTAATTAATTCGAATGATTAATAATTTATTTATTTAATTATTATTTATAATAGTAATATTTGTAATTATTATCTAATTAATAATTTATTTATTTCATTCATTTACAAATATTGTAATTCATTTTATTTATACAGTTATTTATAGCTGGTTTGAAAATAGGCCCACGTTAAGTGATTATGGAATTTCGCTAAAATTTGTAACATCTTTGGTGGGAGGACTGTAGTTCCTTCCTTGTAGTTATGCAACTGTTGTCACCTACTTCATATAAGTTGTGATTTAAGAACATTAGGATTTCAAACACTGAAATTTGTAAAGAGATGGTGAATAGCTAAAACATGGCTAAACTATAAGAACGATAAAAGTGATGATAACTGTTACACTCCATGAATTTTTGATTGTAAATCTACAAAAGAAATTTTCACCGGAAAAGGTAAAACGTAAAATGAGACTGTTAGCATATAAATGGAACTTGCATTGTGCTAGTTGTATGAGGTCTCTGCTTAGAAAACTCAAACGCTTCGATACTGAGGAAGGAAGAGAAGGACTGAGACAGAAAGACAAAGAGGTTGACAGATAGACAAATAAACGGAGAGAGAGAGAGAGAGAGAGAGCAGTTCATAAGTGATAAACGTATTAAAATTCCATTCCGTAAGCACCTCCAAACAAGTGTAACGCCAGTACAGAAATGGGGACTACCAAACGCATTGCTGTACGTAACGTACATCGTTGCCAGTCAGAGCATACAACATTAGGTAGTTGGTAATGATTAAAGTGTAGTTAACGTTTTAAGTATTTAAGCTGAATACAATAATATTGAAGTCACTTAATAAACGTCTGCAGGATTCGGTGCACGATAAGTGCTAATTGCGGACAACGAAGTGTGCGGACAACAGGAATGTTGCGAAGAGTGCTGACAGTGGTACAGTCTAGTACCTCAGGAGGCTAGACCGTGAAGAAACAAACATTTGACATGCGAAGTGAGCAGACACCACAAAAACTTGCTCGGTTTTGATGTTCTTGTAAGAAATAAATTTCATTTCAACTTTACCTAAGATGTTACAAATTACTTGTAATATAGTAATACCTTTATTAGTTACTTTGAAAAACTTACTTATAATTTTTGGAATTTATCTTATTTGCGTTAAGTTTTGAATTTACACAACATAAATTTTAGTAAAAATTTAAAAATTATAAAATAATTTTAAATTATTCGTACTTAACTAAAATACAAATTTGTATTACATTACAACATAAATCTGAAGTTATGTAACTACACAAATTACTCTACAATACATACAATTGGAAGGAGTTTTCAGTCACTATCAGACAATTTCTCTATTCCAGAGAGGCTCTCTTTTTCTTCAGCAAAATCGTCCGAACTGTCAAAACTACTCTCTTCTCCAAGATTAATTATGAAGCGATCTACTGTTTCAACCACAATAGCTCCCTTTTCCAGATATCCATTTTCAGTTCTTTCCACGTGTTAAATGTAACATGTTTTTCCCAATCGTTAGTTGTCACTGTACAAATGTTTTCTTCGCATACGTTTTGACGTCGTTCAAGTTACACGTTGCGTTTTTCCGCAATATGCCGCTTAATTCTGATCATATCATCCCTATAGGATTTAGTTCTGCGCGGAAAGAGGGGAACTTAAAACTAAAAGTCCTTTACTTATAGAAAGTAAATATATAAATTAAACATGTTTTAAATTTTGGTTTATATTATTTTATAAAATTCTGGTTTTACCATATCAGGGCAGAACAGTATTGCCTGTCGTGGTAGCCAGTCTACATATTGCTTTTCGCATAATGAATTAGTAGAAAAGTAGTTGTTTTTTTCTAACTGCCTGTGGGAAAGATATGGACCCACGTACACAGCAACTGCGGGGGGGGGGAATCAGTCTCTGGGATATGGAGGAGGTTTGGGAGAGGTAAACTTCAGTCGTGCAAGAGAGGGCGAGGTCGAATTGAATACGCTGTATTTCACCTAGCTGGACTAATTTGGACTGATCCTTGTCCGGTTAAGCGGTAAATATAGCAGAATGTTAAAATGTAGACTGTAGGCAGGACAGGCATATAATATGTAATGAAAAACATACGAGAGGAAGGAACGAAACAAAAACGTTCTAGACCACAAACAAAACGCGAGAGAACTGACGAAAAATATTTTCCTAACGTAACGCTTAAGTACAACCTTGAGGTACAAGAAACTTGGCCAGACATACAAGACAACGAAAACGGTAAAGACAATAGAGGAAGGAAAGAAAAAGAAGATAATTAAAAAGATAAAACACTTCTGACTAAAATTGGCGAACACTTTGAAACACGTGGTGTAGGCGTTGGTAATTACTCACAATAATAACAGTGCGCAGATTGTTGTAGGAATAATTTATCAAAAATACCCAGTATCAGTAGCATTTAAAGGAAAATGTTACTTTTGATGTGACAATATAATAAGCAGCATGATGTAACAATTCTTGTAACGGATCTTGGCTAAAATCATGACAAAACATTCTAAACTTAAAATCAAAACTAAAAATCATAAACGTTTTCTTTTGAAATAAAAATATAAAGTCAGTGTAAGATACAGTAAAAAGCGAATCTTCAAGTTTTAAAATTATATTTTACTAATGACATTTGTCGTCCGTCACAACATACATGTGTAAAGCCAATTCATTGATTTACCGAAATTATTCATACACAAATACGGAAACATGTAACAAGAATTCATCTGTTTGCTACTTGACAATTGTTATGAAACAAAAACAACATTCAACTTGGAAACTAAGGTTCAACTGTTCAACAAACACAACAAACTGATTACTAACACTAGTAGGCCTACTCCCCCTGAGCTTCAGAACTCGCTCACTATTATGAACGAAGTACATTTATTATTACATAAATTTCAATATTAGATAATTTTTAAATTATAGTAAAAGTTACGAAAATATGGATTAATCTACTATTTCTTTAGTAATATAACAATTGTAGACCTCACAATCATACAATAAACACTAAAAGTTCGAAACATTCGGATTTAGGTAACAATTCCTTTTAGTCTAAAACCCTGCTGCATTTTTACAATTTAAAAAATTTTTGATCTCTCCTTTGAGATCCTAAAATTTTGAAATTCCCCAATCTTGACGCTACATTCAGACGTTAGTTAAACTTCTCTTTAATTCGATACCCTACATTAATTTTTGCTATTTTATCAAAATTTTCACCCAATTTTTGGGCTCTGACTTCAAAAATTTTGAAATTTTTCAAAATGAACACTATTTTTAGAGTGTGGTTTAAATTCACTTTAATTTGATGCCCCACATGGGCTTTTGCGATTATTTTTTACAATTTTGACCCCCACACACGTTTGCCATCCACCCCCCTATTTATAGAGGGATCAATCGTAAAACAATAGAGTACTGTAGCGTAAAAATATGGACAAGCACGCCAAGTTTTACGAAAATCGGTTGACGCGTTCAAAAGTTATCGTGAGACATACCCCAAACTAAAAGATAGGTAGATAAACGCAAAGGTAGGGTGAAAATTGAGAACTCCCTTTTCTTATTAAACGAAACCGATTACTAAAGAAGTAGGCCTATATGTACTTAATTACTGTAGAAAATTATAATTAAAAACTATAAAAAAAATCAACAAAACAAATCGGACAATACCCAGTTGAACAATCTAATTTAAAACAAACAATAATTATAAATATAATTACTATACACAGTCCTATATACAACATCTTACACAATAGCTTATATAAACCGTTTACATTAGGCTAATAAAAAATTAATAAACAAATACCTATATAATAAAACAACAAATATACGAAACAAGAAACTACGAATGTTTGCATCAGTGACAAGTCTAACGCCACAACGCCACATCTAAACTAACCCAATCCCCAAATATTTCAAATTTATTAGTGACAGGTCAGTTTTCAAATGCAATAACGTGTACACGTAAAAAGCGTGCACAATTAAAACGCTAAAAGTAACCTCGTAGTCATCAGTCAACAAATATAAATTATATAAAAAAAGTAAAGCTACGTGACAGTTAATCCTAACATTCACTGATAAGTAAGTTCAAAATTATCTATAGGCATATCACATATTATCATTAATTATTGAACTTTTAAGTAATTATGTGTATATACCCTACTCTTAGAGCAACAACATTATTATTTTGTTAATATATAATACAGATTTCAAATTTAAATAATTTACAATCATTATTCACCATCATGGAACATAGAATTGTAACTACAATGATTAATTAAAAAAATAAAATACGTTTTTCTGAAAATCTTAGTACTAATTTAAGATAAAAAAGTAACCTTATTGCAAGGAAAAGGCAAATGAAAAAGAATAATTTAAAAACATTTAAAATAAAAAAATAAGTGAATATTTTGTATTCAAGAAAAAATATTGTATCAATGGAAATTCGCTCATAAATATCTCAACTCATAGTTTGTTACTTCTGATCATAAAACGTTTGTAAAATTCTGAAATATGCAGCTAAGTACAAAATATTGTCAGTTAACATTAAAACACACGCGCGCGCGCGCACATGAGAAGGAGAGAGAGAGAGAGAGAGAGAGAGAGAGAGAGAGAGAGAGAGAGAGAGAGATTATATAATGTATTGTAAGTAATCAATATATTTACTGACCGTTTATGTCGCCGATTCCATCGTTGTTGGAGTCTTTGAATGATCTCGGGTAAATCTGGTAGAAAGTTGCAGTTTTCCACCAATCCAGCTGGTCCCCACGACAAGCTGTGAGCAGCGACAGCAGATACAATGCGATGCCAACTGGTTTCATTGTATTACTGGACCGTGCTGTCTCACCGCGGCTATTTATGTGGCAACACGATGGCTGCTGATTGGTTGACCTTTGTCTTCGCTACAAACGAGCTTATGAGTGACAATTAGATACAAGAGATGAACACACAAACGCACACATGCACACATCGCGCGCGCGATTGTTAATAACATAAATGAAACTGTTACACCAAACTGAACCGAAACCTCTGTGCGAACAGTACAGTGCAAGACCATACTGCATGTACATTATATGGACTTGGATGGTCAGTAAAAAAATAATATAATAATTTCAATGACAGGATGGTGGACGAAAGATCTGTAAAACTTACAATAGGGAAAAGAGAAGGTTAGAACAAGTACACTGGAGACTCAGTGGTAACTAACTGGAAAGTAGAAGGTGGATAATTGGATATTATTCATACTTACAGAGGTGCCAACCTTTGAAGTGAGTTATCAGTAATCCCACTGTTAACACCCCCCCAAAAAAATTTTTCGAGTCAAATCCAAAGCATGAGCCTCCCCTCTCGATAATGACACCCCCTTTCCCCTTCCCGACAGCAATCTATTCTAAAGTATATCATATTACACAATAAAATATGCAAATTACCTGTTAGTTCTATGATAAAAAATGTTTTTGTAGCTTGTTTCGCACCCAGCATCTGCTTTTCAGTGTAGGTTTTCTTGAAGCATACTTCCCCCTGTGATGACATTTTCGTCTTCTAAACCAAAAGCAATTCCAGTGTAGATGTGCTTAATGTAGGCCTGAATTCTGTCTGACTTTTCCTAACAACACTGAAAACTCTTTCTGTGGAAGAATTACTGTGAGGTACACTTAATACTGCAAATACAACATTACTTAAGGTTTTACACTTCATTTGTCCACTTTCATTTTTAAGCTCTGCAATGTTGCCCCAGTTTACATCAATTTTAGGACCATGTACAATATATTCAGGGAAAGTATCATACTGGTAAACTGTAAATTCTTCTTCATGTTTGTCATGTTCACTTTCCACCAAACTTGGGAATCTTCGAACAAACTGTTCAAGAGATGAATAGGAAACCTTCATTCTAAGAGAGATGTCTACAACTTTGGCATGCTGAAGAAATTCATCATCAAGGGAAAATTTCCTGATAATGTAACTGCAAGCTGCCATATAAAACTCTCTTACAGAATTATAAAACATCTGTTCATCACAGTCGTTCACTTTCAAGTATGCCCTGGCTTTTGCTCCGATTACCAAGTCCTCGTTGCTTCTCTGGTACTTCCTCTTCTTGAACTCAACACTCAAAAGGGAGGTAGATTCTGACTGAATAGAACATGGCTGAACAAATCTGACCAATAGGTCAGTTAGAAGACCATTAAGTTTCCTCCTAAGAAGATGTATGGCTGGAGCATCTTGTTGCAGAAATAAATTCACTGAGTTAAAGACAGGAAATGTACTTTGAAGAAAATAGCAAAACAGTTTTGTGTGTGGGTCCTGTAAGAAAGATTTTACAGTTTCAAACTGCTTGGTGCTCTCATTTTTATGGTGGGGGTCACTACAAAACATGAGTGTCAAAGCTTCCCACTGCTCAAGAACTCGATTAATATACTGAAGAAGCAAGAGCCAACGGGTACTGACACATTTCAAAATTTTGTGACCCTCTGTGCCGAAAATAGCCTGATATACTTTCAACGTGTTTTGCCTTTTAGAACTTTTGTCAAGGTAGTAATATAACTGAACCAAAAAGTTCTCTACATTGACTGGTAATTGAGCTGCTGCTTTTTGTGCACAGATGTGTATGAGATGACATGAACAACCCGAAATTTAAACAGAAGAATGCCTGTCCTTCACAAATTTGGCAACACCTTTATTTGCCCCTGTCATTGTGTATGCGTTGTCAGATGAAAAAGAAATTCTATTTCCCCATGCAATGGCTAGAGAAGACAATTACTATTGATAACAGAAAAAATTCCCTCACCTGTGTTGTCAGTAATCTCTAACAATGACAATAGAAGAGTTGATATTTGGCCTATCTGAGCATTAAAGAAAGAAACAACTATAGGATAAAGTTTTACTGCATTTGAATCCGTACTGCCATCAGTAGCCAAAGAAAAAGGCGTTTTTTGCAAAAGTTCACTTATTTCCTTTTTTGTCTCAGATGCCGTGTATTGAACTAAAGCAGAGGTTTTAGTTCTTGCACAGCCATATTTCTGCGATATTTTAGAGTCGGGGAACATTGCTCTAAATAAATTTCCTGCATGGTCCGAAACAGATAACGGGACATTATGCTCCAAAAGAAATGATGTGAACAGTAACTCGGCATTTGTCACCGCAGTTTCATTACTTTTTACGAAGAATGATGAAACAGACTTGTTTCGTAATTTTGCTTCACTGTATGTGTTATGTTTTTTGGATTCTATCTGTCTTTGCAGTCATCTCGTCCACCGTGAGCCACAGAAAAATCACACGAGCACACACTGCAGAACACGTGGTTTTCACTAACACGTGAAGCAAGTAGGCATGGCCATTCCTTTGTGTAACCGTCTCGATATTTTTGTAACACTGCTGTCTTCTTTGAAGCAGATGCAATTTGACAATTGGACCGCTTCATTTTACAAAACCAATCACTTCTTTTAGAAGCAACGACTAGAATAATTAGGACTGTAACGCGCTAAAGTACTTCGACGCAAACAACAAAGAGACACCACGATCACCTATGACGCGCACTGGAGTTGAGCTCCTTTATTCACAACGAATTTCACAACGCTCATGGGTAGCGCTGCGGTAGCAAAAGAAAGTGACGAACTAATTAGTAGTCAACTCACAAGCATTGAAACGAGGAGGGTTCAGCAGTAATGCTAGAAAGGATCGACATTTTTTCTTCTTTCCTTTTTTTTCGTAGAAATTTATTTTTTTCGTGATAATGTCGCTTTCCGTAATAATTTCCCCTTTGACCGTAATGCCGTAATCATGAGGTGAAATCCGTAATAATTACGGACAATCCGTAATAGTTGGCACCTCTGTACTAATTAACAAACTTAGACGCTGTAGGTCAAGTATGGAAATCAGAAGTACAGGAAAAATAATAATTATTATTTTCTTCCACTACATAACATAACATACTGCTTAAAATCATTTAACAGAAATAATTACACTCCCTTTACAACAACCTGCACTTGTTACATTACAAGTTATAACATAACTTAAAAAATCGCTAATCCTCCGTCAGTATTTATGGAGAAAAATATGAGGCCTTAGGTTTGCCTGACTAGGGGATTTCTTGAGGGCCACCGTAGATTGTTACGGGCATATTATACTAATGAAATAGAAAACGGAGTTTCTAGGAGTGGCAAACCTGTGGCATAAAACTGTCATTTAACAACTTCATTTCATAATATACAAACTAATTTATAATTAAGTTTATAATATGCTATACGCACGCTGATAAAAGAGAGACTTACAAATTTCAACTTAAAAATCACGAACATTGTTAACCCTTTTCCGGTAAATGTATTTAACACCCACTACTGGTGTTTGTTCCGAAAGTATCCACTACTCGTATAAAATATCTTGAGAATATTGCATAGTCTATGTATAAGGAACTTAACAGTAACGTTTTTAAAACAAAAATCTAAATTAGTTGCAAAATCTCCTTTGGTTTCTTTCCCAAAATCAGTGTTACAACTAATTTTTGAATTGTTTCAATGGACTTAAAGTCTGCTTTATCCTTTCCCAACCCACCACGCATTACTGTGTTATAATCTGTTGCGCACGCGTAATCTGATGTGCTGGGTACTTTAATGCCCAGAATTTGAACTGAGTGTGCATTGAACAGATATTTAACCTAATGTCGACTCTATAAAAGATATAGAAGAGTAACTTTAAGTAACAAACTTGGTGTAAATTAACTGTCGCTACTAGGTCACTATCCAACCTCAAATGGAAGAAAATAATATTTTAGTATCTGATTTATTCATACGTGTATCTTTCTTTAACTCAAGTGCACACCATATGTAACGAATTTGTACAGTAACACACACACACACACACACACACACACACACACACACACACACACACACACACACACACACACACACACACACACACACACACACACACACACACACACACACACACACACACACACACACACACACACACACACACACACACACACACACACACACACACACACACACACACACACACACACACACACACACACACACACACACACACACACACACACACAAAGGGTTAGGTGCTACGGTAGAGGATAGTCCTGGATTAAGACGGTTAATGTTTAGCACTAGAACAGTTCCAGACATTGTTGTTGTTTCGAACGAAAGGTGAACAGTACCAACATGATTAGTGTAATTACAGTCTCACTTAGTCTTTGCAGGACTACACTGTAACGCTGAGATTGTTTCCGTCTCTTCTTTCGGTTCCGTTAACTTGCTTTGGTTTTATTAAATTCCAGCAAACGGTTTCGTTTTCACATATGAGGCACACGTGTACAATTATCCAATATAACACAGTACTTCCGACTAATGCGCGTAGCACATCTAAACATTTCTTTAAGGTCACTTTTTGTTACGATATTTTTAATACTGTAACAAAGACCGAAAACGCAGCGCATCGGTCGATAAAATGAGACCTCATCATGACGTCAGTTTGTGTTACCTTCCAGCACGATAAACGAAAGAGTAAACGTCTACGTTTGGAAACAGTGTGTCAAATGAGCATAATACCCATCACATTACCTACGTCATATGGTTAATATTGAAAAGTTTTTCTTTTATACAATAATCATTCTCGTTTCAATTTGTTGTAATTATGCGCGCCCAATGCAACTCAAGCAACAGAATTACGGCTAGTCTCTAAAACGTCATATTTTGTACAAGGTGGCAAGCATGTTGTCGATTTCAATACGTTAGCCTAGCAGTGCGGAGAATTTGATTTCCATTTTATAGCCTCCCAAGTGCCTTCTCCCTGAACAAGTGGCAGTGAAAGCGCTATACTGCAGACCGATACCACTGAATCGTCCAGCAATCCTGCGCACAGGTCCAACAATCTTTCCAACAGGAACACATTCTTCCCGTCGTGTAAGCTGGCATCCGTGTGTATGAGGCTAACTTGCACTGCCCAACTATGAGGGGAACAGACGGTATCCCGTAACGGTTTCGCAAGTCTCAGCCGGCAAATCCCAATGGTGGAAGAGCCCACGTACACTTTGGGCCTCGTTCCCGTTTGAGTCATACATAAAAAATAGTATCAAGTGATCATGAAATAATTCCTCCTGGAGTTCTGTCACGATGCTGAGGTCTGAGGTTTGATATGCTTTAGGTATTAGGTGTAGTACCTTCAACTTTATGGCAATTCTTGAACGAGAGGTTCGAGTTGAGTCATGATTAAGACGATTACCTCTTCCTTAGTTTTAAACTTCTTTCCTTCTCTCTCTCTCTCTCTCTCTCTCTCTCTCTCTCTCTCTCTCTCTCTCTCTCTCTCTCTCTCTCTCTCTCTCTCTTTCTCTCCCCTGCCACTGTTGAATGCGTTTTTTCGCATGTGTGCGCAATTAGTACAGTAACTAACTCAGGTAGTTGGGTAAAGTTATACTACTGTACTGTTCTGTACTGTTTGTCCCGGTTATGTCAGAATTGAATTGACTTAAGCGGTGCTGTTGAAACAACAGCTTAGCTACAGCAAGTACACAAAGCGCAAGTGGACGCTAACTACTACGCCACACATCACCACACTTGGTTTTTCAAACTTTCCCGTCATCCCCCCCTCCTTTTCGAAACCGAGGCAAGTTGATTTTTCTTCAGACCACGAAAAACATGGTCAAAGTATTATCTAGTTCACTAGTTCCTGAGTCTTTTAATCAATCTCAAAATACAGTCATTTCAAGACAACGGTATCTTAAATACTTTCCTTAAATACGATATCTTAAAACTTAGCCTATGTCAAAATATTTCAGCGTATTTAAAGTTTACATCAAAGTTCAGGTTCCTCAAATATCATATAACATTTTAGTACATACTAGCCCATAAATATACTACTAGTGGTCGCCCAATGGTCGAAATTCGACCGTAATTCATTAAATTTTTAAGTTTGAACGTTATTGAGGTTCTTTTGTCAAAGAGTATACCTCTATAATCATTGCATAAAATTTTTTTGAATTTTGTTCTATTACGTCAGCTGCGAGCGTGTACAAATACGTCATTAGCGTGTGTTGTTTGCCTTAATTCCCTGCAATACCTATGAAATTTAAAATTTAATGTTAGTAACAGTTGAAAAAAACACAATTACAGCTTGTATTCATATTTATTTTTTGATATAATTCATTGTCAGTTTTAATTTTTTCATGTTATTATTGAATCAAATAAACGCTAATAAAAATGAGACTTGACATTCATAGAAGTATAAGATACATTGTTTTCAATTCCAGTGGATTACATTTCATTTTTGGTAAGGTACAAAATTCGAAAACAGTTTGAAGATTATCTGCTACAAAGCTTATATAATTTTTTAATTTTTTTTCTATGCATTAATTTTCGAGTTATTTGAAAAATATGAAAGATAGGAAAAACGAGGTTTAGCTAGGCTAAGCCATATTTAAAAAGCAATAACGCGTTTTTTACTTCCATATTCCTTAAGGAAATGGAAGTATGGTGATGGTAAAAAAAATCGTGTTCGAGATTATTGCAGATTCTGATTGTACTACACTCAAAACATGAAAAAAAGTCGTTTTTCGAAAAGTGTCTGTGTGTGTGTTTGTCTGTCTGTCTATCTATCTATCTGTAGATTTTTTTTATGGCAAACGATAACAGCCGCAAATTCAAACAGAATCAAATAATTTTTTGCATACAGCCCTGATTTGTAGAGTACTCACGACCTATTGTTTTTGGTGAAGATCGGTTGAGGGAAAGGGGTAGTTTACCTGCAACGGTTTTTTTTTATCAAGGAAAATTTTTTTTTTGGCAAACGATAACAGCCGCAAATTCAAACAGAATCAAATAATGTTTCGCATACAGCCCTGAATTGTAGATTTCTCAAGACCTATTGTTTTTTGGTGAAGATCGGTTAAGGGAAAGGGGTAGTTTACCTGTAACGTTTTATGTTTTACAAGGTTATTTTCTATGGCAAACGATAAAAGCCGCAAATTTAAAACAGAATCAAAAGATTATTTGCATACAGCCCTAAATTGTAGAGTACTCAAGACCTATTGTTTTTGGTGAAGATCGGTTAAGGGGAAGGGGTAGTTTACCGGCAACGTTTTATGTTTTAACAAGGGTATTTTCTATGGCAAACGATAACAGCCGCAAATTTAAAACAGAATCAAAAGATTATTTGCATACAGCCCTGAATTTTAGAGTACTCAAGACCTATTGTTTTTGGTGAAGATCGGTTAAGGGGAAGGGGTAGTTTACCAGCAACGTTTTTTTATCAAGGGTAATTTTCTATGGCAAACGATAACAGCCGCAAATTCAAACAGAATCAAATAATTTTTTGCATACAGCCCTGATTTGTAGAGTACTCAAGACCTTTTGTTTTTGGTGAAGATCGGTTAAGGGGAAGGGGTAGTTTACCAGCAACGTTTTTTTATCAAGGGTAATTTTCTATGGCAAACGATAACAGCCGCAAATTCAAACAGAATCAAATAATTTTTTGCATACGTCCCTGAAGTGTAGAGATCTCAAGGACTTTTGATTTTGGTGGAGATCAGTTAAGGGGAAGAGGTAGTTTACCAGCAACCTTTTACGTTTTAACAACACAAAAGTACTTGAAAATTCATTTAAACTTTTTCAAACAATGGTAATTGTTAAAAATAAAATAATTTTGTTTCCAGGCAATAAAATTATAATTTTTTCATTTTAATGTAAATTATGTATGAGTTAATATACATGTATAAAATAATACGTATATCGTTCGTGGCAGGTAAGCATATCTCAGTTATGTAATGTTTACGTTTCCATTTTATTATTATGACTACAGCAATAAAAAGGCAGGGAAGACACACACACACACACACACACACACACACACACACACACACACACACACACACACACACACACACACACACACACACACACACACACACACACACACAAAATTCGCGTTATTTCTGGCCTCACTCATGTTTATTTTCTTACATTTGCACGCTTTTTAAATGGAAAGTGCCGAAACCCACACCAACATAACGCGTGCAAGCCGAAAAAATGGACATCAATTTGCTTCCTGTGGATCGCTGGGCAGTGTAACTGCACGTGTTTACAGAGGAACGATTCATAGACAGACTTTTCTTCTTTAGGGAATGAACCCTCTGCAAGATGCTGAGGGTCCATGAGTGACTTCGGAGCGCTCCTTCTTTTTCGCGTGTTTGTTCTGTGAAACATACACTATAGATTCGCAGCTTTACTCTAAGCAACGCTCAATAGGAAATGTTGAAAATTTTTGTCCACGGTGTACCCTCATTCACACTAAACCTGCTCTGATGTTTTAATTACGGACATCATAATATTAAAACTTTGGAAACTTGAGCACTACTTAATGGAGATCAATCATTAACTTATACAAGCCATTAATTTTATGCATATTTTTTATATATATGTGTACAACGTTATCGGCAACAAAGAAGTAGTTTTTGTTAAAATTCCTTCCCGGGATATTTGGCTGTAGTCCAATGTTTTCTACAAAACCAGACGTTTCGGCAATGCCATCGACTTCCATCATCAGTGAAAATCGAGTGCGATAACGTGAGGTGGTATACGTTAGTGACCACAGTACTGTGGTTAAGGCTGAAGCAGTAAGTAGAAAGAAGTAGTTTCTATGGTAATATTTCATTTCGAAAATGATTTTAAATATAAATCTTAGAATATGGAAGTCATGTATGGTTCTCCATACCGATACTGACATTTCCTTGGATTTTTTTTATTGCCATACTGACCAGGTTTCGCCAAGGCTACACAGTTATTTTGCCTATCTTTTTCGAATTATATAAAATTTAAATAAAAATTAATACAAAATAAAAAATGAAATAAAAAATACGTGCCTCTAATTTTTTCATATATTTTTCATTAAATCAAAAAAACCGGGCGGTTAAAAAAATAAATGTTGTCCATTGAAATTAAAATAGTTTGAAAGTGAATTTAATGATTCAGAACTTCTGTGTAAACGATGTTTTTTGTAAAAACTCTTTCATCATTTGCTAAATGCCCTTGGCCATTATATTCGGAAATATAAAATCTCAAACCATCGAATGATCGAACTCTACTTGCTGCGACGTACAATTGACCATGTGTAAAAAAACTGGCTGTCTCAATAAAATTCCAATTTTTTCGAATGTTTGTCCTTGAGACTTATTTATTGTCATCGCAAATGTAGGTATAATTGAAAATTGAGTGCTTTGAAAGTTAAATGGTAAAACAGTACCGGAATATGTTAAATTTATACGTGGAATCAAAATTCTCTTATTGCGTGCGGTTCCAGTTAAAACTTCGTAATCACTAGCATTACGATGCATACACTTGATGCGCATTCTTGTTCCATTGACTAATGCTTCCTTTGTATTTAAGTTTCTGATCAGTAAAACGATGCAATTAATTTTCAATACTAACTTATGTGGTGGCAAACCACTAATAGTCAAAGAATTCAAAAACTCTACTGGATAGTTATTGATTTCATTGTCATCATCACAAATTATTTTATCGTAGCTATGAGATGTTTTCTGTTCACCTGGTATTCGATTAAGTATATCAGTATTAATAAAAGTACAATCATCATTTTTAGGTGCTAAAATAACTGACTTCAATATGTTATCTGAGAGTATGTTTTCGGAAATATTTCCATACACCTCATTAATAATATTATTTTCATCTCCTATTAATTACTGAGGTATTTCAATAATATTTTCACCAAACTGAGGGAATTGTGGGGCTTCATCATTACCAATTTTTTTCAAGAATTCGACAAATTCTATTTCACTTGGTAAGGCTCTCATATTTTGAGTAAACGTTACGGTAGGTACTTTATGAAAATAAACAAATTTATGCCAACTCGTGACACAATTTTCAATTAAAGTTGCACGTGATCCATGTGGGACAACTGGTAAGATTTGCCGAAAATCACCGCACAGAAGTATCGTTTTCACTCCAAATGGTTTATGTTTATCATTTTCATCGCATAGATCCTGCAATAACCTATCTGTGATTTTCAACACTTGCAGTGGGCACATAGAAATTTCATCAATAATTATCAATGATGATGAATTTATGTAACGTCCATAGCTACTATTTGCGGTAATATTCGCTACAGAATTTTCCAAAATGGGTATAGGCAATTTAAATACATTGTGTAAAGTTCTACCTCCAAGTAATAGAGTTGAAGCTATGCCACTGAACGCTGTTGCAATGCAACTAAGATTAAGCGAATTTAATTTGTGAATGATTGCTGTTTGTGTGAATGTTTTTCCACAACCTGCATGAGCGGTTAAACAAAAAACATTAGATCCAGTATCATGGTGCAAAACTTCACGAATCACATGATCAATTAGATTACGCTGTTCAATATTTGCAGTTTCATAATGCTCACAAAACAGAAACTCTTGTTCTATTGGATCAATAGCATTTGCTTCGTCTGTTCTCTGCGAATACGTGGGAACTGGTAAACCAAGTTCTTGACATGACAAATTATGAACATTCAAAATATCTTCAATTTCTAATAGAGCTGTGTTAGAGGATACTTCTTCGTTGTAATCTCTCAAAAAATCTTCACTAAGATATACTTTAAATTCATTCCATAACGCCAATGCATTGGCTGGCACATTTAATGCACAAATGTAACCAAATAAATTTCGCATTTGTTTTGGTGAATGTAATTCTTTTGCTTCATTTAAACTTTCACGCTATTCATTATCATTTGAAGCAATGCCGCGAGCATGGCACGCTTCAACAAAAGAAGTGTGTATAATTCCATTGTATGTTCTAACATCCTCAAATGATTTTGGACCACAGACATGTAATAAAAGCAATCGTAAATGGAAAAGTTCGATGTCTTTTGGTGATACTACATATATGCGTGTAATGATTTTATCACCTCCACGCCTTCTCTTCTTCTATTTTTTCAGGAATTTTCCCACACATAATGCAAAGGAATTTCAATATACTTATATTCATGCGCTGATGGATCTGATCGATTCAATTCAAAAAATGCTAATAATTTTGTTTGTCTTGCATTTTCAATTGCTTGACGTTCTTGCCCTTCTCGAAAGTAAACATTCTGTCTACGCGGTAAATGAATGTCAAGTTTAACGATGACATGTGATTGAAAATGCATTGGTAATTCATAGATGCGCCATACAGCTTCAGTTGATCCGACATAACGGCCATTTAAAAAATGTTTAACTTCATCAATTTGTATTTCTTGACCTGGTTCATTTCTCTCTGAACCTAATTCAACAGATGCACTGTCATAGCCTTTATACACGTATTTATAAATGTATTTAACACTTTTAACTGTAGTGCATACTTCAACATTTATATGGCAATTAAATTTGGCAAGTAAATACGGACTGTATGGTACAACATAACGATTGTCGAGGCAACTACCGCGAACTTCAGCATTAATACCATTATCACGCCTTCTGTATAATGGATATCCATTTAATGATTCACATGTAAATTCATTAAATCGTTTTGGATAATCTTTTGTGCATTTTCCATCCCTCATACATACAGAATTTGGATTAAGTACACCGCATGGACCATGCATCATGTGTTTTACAACATATTCATGTAATGTAGGATGTGTTTGAATGTTAGGAATCTCCGCAGATACAACTTTATCAATATCGGTAGCGTTAACAATTTTATCTTGCTCATTTAAAGAGAGTAAAATGTGAGCATGAGGCAATCCTCTCTTTTGAAACTCAATTGTATAAATGAGTGCTTCAACTTTACCGAAGATTTTTTTTAGTGTAAGGCCCTCAATTAATGCTTTCAGTTTGGACTTGAATACACGCACAACAATATCAGGTCGAAAATTAGCTGACTCACCTACACCAATATTGTTAACTATTTCAGGCCAACTTGGATTGCAAGTCATTGTAATAAACAAAGAAGGCTTTCCGAAATGTTGTACAATTGACATTGCATCTAAATAATTCTGATACATATTTCTTGGAGATCCATTGAATGAAGATGGTAAAATCTACTCTACGGCCAACATTATTGGCATTGGGGTTCAATCTATATATATAAAAGAGAAATACCACTGACTCACTCACTGACTCATCACGAAATCTCCGAAACTATAACACCTAGAAACTTGAAGTTTGGCATGTAGGTTCCTTATGTGATGTAGGTATCCGCTAAGAAGGGATTTTTGGAAATTCGACCTTTAAAGGGGGAAAAGGGGGGGGGAAGTTTGCCTGACTGACTGACATAGAATCAACGTAGAGCAAAACTACTGAATGGATATCAATGAAACTTTGAACATAGCTTCATCATAGGTCTTAGGTGCTCACTAAGAAACGGTTTTAAAAACTTTCACTCCTAAGGGGCAACCCCCCCCCCATTGTATCTATGTATTTATGTTCCACATCCTCCTAAACCACTGGACCGATTTCAACCAAACTTGGCACAAATATTTTACGCGACGGGAGAACCAACATAGGATAGGTGTTTTTTTCGATGGGGTCCTTTGGGGGGTTCTTTGGGGTTTTTCACATCTCCTCCTAAACCACTGGACCGATTTCAACCAAACTTGGGACAAATATTTTACGCAGCGGGAGAATCAACATAGGATATGTGTTTTCTTCGATGGGGTCCTTTGGGGGTTCTTTGGGGTCTTCCACATCTCCTCCTAAACCACTGGACCGACTTCAACCAAACTTGGCACAAATATTTTACGCAACGGAAGAACCAACATAAGATAGGTGTTTTTTCGATACGATCCTTCGGGGGGTCCTTTGGGGTCTTCCACATCTCCTCCTAAACCACTGGACCTATTTCAACCAAACTTGGCACAAATATTTTACGCAACGGGAGAACCAACATAGGACAAGTGTTTTTTTGATACGATCCTTTGGGGGGTCCTTTGGGGTCTTCCACATCTCCTCCTAAACCAGTGGACCGATTTCAACCAAACTTGGCACAAATATTTTACGCAACGGGAGAACCAACATAGGACAGGTGTTTTTTTTCGATACGATCCTCTGGGGGGTCCTTTGGGTCTTAAACAACTATTAGATCTGGTTACTATGGCAACCCAATAGAATAGATTCTTGTTACCATAGCATCGGTGGAAGTCTCCCGCGTAGGAAATAGCGCGGGAGTCGTCCGACGGGCCTTCCCCGGAGTTCATCCACGGAACCCGGGGAGTCTTAGGTCGGATCCCGCGAAAGACGGCGGGGCCAGAGTCCACGGTTCATTCTCCAGTGAGAATGCGAACGTAACAATATAAGGAAGATTATACAATATACAAGTAATATAACGTTAGAACAAGAATAGGTGCCTATGAGCCTATGAATAAATTATGAACCCGAGCAACGCTGGGTAAATCGGCTAGATATAGATATCTATATAACCCAAATACCACTGACTGACTGATCACGATATCTCTGAAACCACTGAATGGATATCAATGAAACTTTTAACATAGCTTCATCATAGGTCTTAGGTGCTCACTAAGGAACGGTTTTAAAAACTTTCACTCCTAAGGGGCAAGAAACCAAATACTGAAATTTATCGCGGGAATTGCATACTTTGTAAATGAAATGGCTGACAACTCAGTTTACTGGAAACCCCGAATACATTTAGTCCTGAGTTTTTAATCATTGTTTTAAATTGAAAAAAAACTTCGTTGTTTGCAGGTTCTTATAGTCGAGAAAATTTCGAAGTTCAATTAATTAATAAATGTATGTCCTTTTTTTCTCGGAAACAGCTCTAACGATTTTCTCGAAATAAATAATAAATAGCTGTTGCTATGAATGTAAATAAACAAACTAAGAGTTGAGAATTTGTACAATCTATCTAATCCTATACTATTAAGCGAGCAATAATTGTACAATTACGTACAACGTGAAACTCCGTAGCGAAGCACGGGTATTTTGCTAGTTCTAAATAATCTGTTAAATTGATGTAAACTTCAGACCTAAGACTTGTTTGATTTTGTCGAATGAAATTTAACCTTGTGCCCTCTATTCTCACATACATATCAACTATCCACTGCAGAAATAATTTTTGTGAATGGTGTAACATGCTAAAATCTTCTCCAATTGCAAGTCGATAGGCTGCATACTGAAGCATGGTTAATTTATTTCTGTGCGCTCTTGAATTAGATGTAGGTGGTACATTATGAGAAATATTGATATGCCACCCAGTATCACCATTTGCAAAAAGTAATGGATACGCTAAAGGGTCCAATGATGAATCCAAAACAGAGATATTTTTAATGGTACCATTAACTTTTGAAAACGAAACCATATTTCGTTCAAAGGGTGGCTCACCATCAACTGTACTAAATATTACTGCTACATCAGTTTGAACTGCATCATTATAACGGCGTAGATCTAAATCACGATTTACTTTAATGAGCATACAAATTTCTTTATTTTGATTTTCAACTCTCTGACAATGATCTTTCATTGCAATGAATGACCGAACGAAAGGACTACTGCGCTCCAATTCAAGAGAGATTTCGCGCATTATATTGTTATTGCATGTTTGATTATAGTGTTCACGTAATCTATAATTGACAGCAGTGTCAACATCATAAAAATATAATTGCGCATAACATGGTGAGCGACCATATCCAGCAGTCATTGGACCTGATCTGTGATAAAAAACATCTTTTTTTTAAAATGATACACTCCACGCGTAACTGTATCCGAAATTTTAGCTTCTGAGCTAACCATAGCAAATGATGAATTGTATTTACGAATGTTTTCAAAATAATTTTTTTGACTTTCTTTTTATTAAAGGTTCATTTGAAGGAAGTCCATCATACAATGATTTAAAGTATTCATTTTGACTTAAGGCCGGTAATATTGCTTTACCCTTATGACAACATGAAGTGAATGCAGTCCTTTCACCTAAAGTGACCTCAGATTCGAAATGTTTTGCATTGCAAAACCTGCATTGTAAATGCATTAATCCACAATCAAAAATATTAAAATTTCTTGGAATGACATTCAGTGCGCATTTAAATGTATCCCTCAAAATAATTTCATCATTTTGTATACTATTTACACTATTTAAATTTGCATTTGGTCTATTATCATTTTGAGTTTCACGCGAATATATATTCCTTCTTCTTTGTCTCTCACTCCGACCCGTCAATGTTATACTATTTACACTATTTAAATTTGCATTTGGTCTATTATCATTTTGACTTTCACGCGAATATATATTCCTTCTTCTTTGTCTCTCACTCCGACCCGTCAATGTTCTACGTCGAGGCATAATGGAAGTAGGTGCGAATATCTGAATGTAAAAAAAACATGTAATGAAATTACTGAAACTAAGATTAGACAGGGTTTAATTTAAAAATAATAAAATGTACTCACTTTTTTGAAACCACCAATAATAATTAGGCGAGAGTAAGTCAATTCAAATTGCTGCTACAAAATGTTCCTTTTGCAACAGGTTAAGCAAGGTGTATTTCATTTTCAACTGCACATTAATATATAAAAAACAGATATCTAATATACAAAATATAAAATAAACGCTTTTTCGCCTTGACATACGCTCCACAGACTATTGAAAAAGGAACATTTGAAATCACACAAAATTCACAGCTCATTCAGTCTATCTGTCAGTAATTATTTGTTGGCAACATTTTAAAATTCTTTGGCGACAATCTCTACTCTGTGCGACTGTTTGACCACAGACTATTATGTGTTTGACATTGGCAGTATGAACGTAAACAAACGACAGACTATTATGTGTTTGACATTGGCAGTATGAACGTACACTAAAATGAAAAAATTATAATTTTATTGCCTGGCAACAAAATTATTTTATTTTTAACAATTACCATTGTTTGAAAAAGTTTAAATGAATTTTCAAGTGCAAATGAATGTTTCATTTTATTTTATTTAATGTATTGTAACACATATTATATATAAATTTTAGCTTTCTGCACTCCTTCTCCATATAAACTTTAACTATGCCAAATCTCACACTCCTCCGTGCGCGCAATATGCTTAAAAGGGGTACAAAGTTTTCTCTTCACTTATTAATATATAGATCTTATACAGTTCACTGTACCTGAGTATGTAATTGTAATACAAGGTATAATATATTTTCACACGCTAATTGAAACACAGCGAGTTAAAAAATAAAATATATATGCACTTCAAAATATATAAGAACAAACGTTTCTTGGACATTTCAGCAATTCTAAATAGTCGAAAGGAAGAATACGAGCGACTGAAGAAGGGAAATAAATGCACAAATTGTGAATAAGTGAGTTATTGTAATATGTGATTTTTAAAATTAATATACTATTTTAAGTAAAGAAACCTTTCACAATAAAACAAAAATTTATGTGATTTCTTCTATGAGTACTGTTCATGTTCCATAGAGAAAAATTACAATTCTTTAAAGAAAAGAACCCTTTTAATGTCTACGAAGATATAGAAAAGACATATTTCTGTGGACGTAATCGGCTGAAAATACACACGCCCACAGACATGAAGTCACCGGCGTCTATTGTAGTAAATTATTTGTATCGCGAGCTGTATTTATATTTATTTGTATCACAAATTATCCCATTCGCCTTACGGTAAGTCTCACGACGACGTTTGAACGCATTAACTGATTTCCGTTTGTCATGCGTGTCCATACTTTTACCCCGCACGATCCTGAGATTGATCCCTCCAAAATGCGAGAATAGGAGAAAAATGTGGGAGAGGTCAAAATTGTGAAAAATTGCAAAAGCTCACGTGGGGTATCAAATTGAAAGGAATTTAACCCACAATCTAAATATTGTATTCATTTTGTGAAATGACAAATTTTTAGATGGGACTTACGTTAGAATACTCATAATAAAAAGACCTAACAGGATGACAACTACTTACACGCCCGAAAGCGATGCTGAAGCCGGACAGAGTTTATCAAACCACTTACTCGTCCAGATCCAGGATCATCCAGGAACAACACGTAGACATTATAGGGCGTGTTGACATTAAAGTGAACCTGTAATATTTATGTACATAGAAAAAAATTATTTTAAAGGAAGACTATCACATCAGTAAAAACTTTATAATAAATAAGACAAAAAGAACTTTTAAATATTAATTTATTTCATTGTATAGAAATTAAAATTTTAGTTGAGTTACAAAGGTTAAGAGAGAGACAGATTAATTATTTTTTTAAACTGTGTTAAGAGCTTAATATATTGTCAAGAATATTAACATCATTAATAAATCCACTTCATTCCAACAACATATATCTCGACTATTTATTCTATGCGACACCTATACATTGCAGTACACATAATCATACACATATGTATACATAATTTAAGTTACTGTAAAGGTGTATTATGCTACATGATAAATTTTCCGAGTATTAAGAATATAATAATTTTAGAACGTTTCGATATTCTTTATTCTCATAGTCAGTCATGTTCATCCGTTGTCTGGTGAAGTATTTGTGATTGGGTTGGTTATGGCTATTGGTTTGAAATATGTAGACGTTATCGGTATCGGTGTTGTAGAGTAGCGTAAATTTAGAAATGGGAACGCCAAATGTTTGAGGTGACGTCATAGCACACCCTATTAGCTACGGAAAACTGTTACATTATCAAATCATTTTGTAGTTCTTTTGCAATTTTTGCCTTCTTTTGTAGTTGACAATGCCGGTGCCAGTATTTCAGTTTCTAACTGTTATCACTGCTTATGTGTTAAATAACACAGAGGCGTAATATTGAGGAAAACAAGTCACGCCGAATACGTCGTATACGCACACCGTGCACTCACCAAACTCTACATAAAACAATTCTTCGCTTCATAGATAATGTTTCATATTACTGAAAGGTTTACCAGCTTACCGGTTTCATGTTACCGGCATTCGACTATTTGGTATTACCGTACATACGGATAAACAAAAAACAGAAACTACGCTCCGGACAAGTTGAAACTGAAACGTAAATTAATAAGCAAGTTTTCGCAACAAGAGCAAAGAAACGCGACATTTTACAGCTGACGACAGCGTACGCTGAAACTGTAGTCACCTCAACACAACACACACAAAGGGTAACTTTGCGCATGCGCTTCACAACACTCCTCGCACTGTATGCTACTAACAGCATGCACTATATACGCCTAGCCGGTCTAGCGTACGGGGCGATTGGAGGATAGAAAATGAGAGGGAACTCAAAGAATGATACATTATTCCCTATTTCGTATAGGCCTAGGTGAATTTTTTGTGTACTTTATGTCTAATTTTGTGAATTTTAAAGCTGACAACACCGTGAATACCGGCATACGTTGGTAGTACTGTACCCTGTACTACTGATCTTTACCGTCGATACATACCTTTGTCTTGTGGCTGCTGCCAATATTTAGTATTTAAAAAATTGTAAGTATTTACTTGAGTTTATTTGAATGCTAATTTGTTTCCTTTTATGTGTCTGAATGTATGAAGGTTTTACAAATATTGAGTACAGTGCCTGCGTATGGTATATGTTTTATTATTGTCATGATATTAATAATGGAACTTTATGGCCTGTATTTATGGCGTGAGTTGTTAAATTATATTTCTAAAAGTTATTATTTCTTGTTTGACCTACATAAAATTTCGTGCAAACTTTGCATTAAATCTTGTACACGCCATTGTTTAGAGTTTCACCGTATCAATTACTTATTTTTTTTGTTATTGTTTCTTCGGTGTGTTACTTTAATGTCTGTGTTTTTCAATAGTTTTGTAATTCATTCATATTGTGGAATAGTTATTATTATTTATGGTGCCTTAATTTTGCCATACTTTGTAACAATATGTCTATATGTAGATTAAAGGAGATCAATTTTAACCCCACGTTGTTCTCTATCAAAACATCATTCCAGTAATTATTTTTCAAGGAAATTACTGATTCTGCATATATGATTCTAGATCTACAGAAGATTTTAAATCGCATTTTTATGTAGTACTTTTAGTATTGGCATATGTAATTATTTTATCATTTGATCTGATAAATCAAATATTTCAATCATTGTTACTTTGTATTATTATACAGTATATTTGAATTTAGGGATACATTATACATTTTGTTAGGTAAAACGTGAAAAGTTTTCACTCCCTGTGGTGGTGGATAATTTGAATATTAGGCTATTATGAATAGAGAGACTACCAATGGCATTTTTGTATAGTGCAGATTGCAGTTAGACTTAGGGGAGAGCGGGGCAATACCGTGCAGCGGGGTAATACCGTGCATCGCTTTTTCCAATCTTCTAGAGGGAGTAACTAGCGCTGCGTAGTGCTGCTGCATAGCGGAAGGAATCCCAATCAGATCCAGACAGGTGGTGAGCTTCTAACAGCACGAGGGTGTTCGACGTATCTTTTTATTTGATTTCACCTACTTTTGTTATAAAATCAGCGAATCAGGAGTATAGAGGTAAGAGAAATATGTTAATAGTAACATTATTTAAAGTAACTGTATTTAATTACACCTTTCTTGAGCTAGTTTTAAACACCAAACATTAGTAGTTAATCGTCATGGTGTTTGGGTTAGGATTGAAAATATGGAGTCATGTCGTCACGGGGCAAAACCGCGCAGGATGCACGGTATTGCCCCGTGGTTAACGCTATTGCCCCATATGGTATTTTTTATGGAATATATTCCGTATATAATTAAATTTTTTAAAGTGTGTGAAAACTTACAAGTTTGTTCTTTTACAGATGGTGAGAAAAAGAATCAGAACGACAGACAGGGGAAAAGGGTGGACAGAACATGAAATGAATTGTGCACTTCAAGACGTTATTGAAAATGGAAACCCACAGAGGGAAGCTGCAAGAAGGTACGGAATACATTTTTCTACTTTAAGAGATAGGTTAAAAAGTGGGGATTGTTCTAAAGTGAGCTTAGGCAGAAAGCCTACATTTTCTAAGGAACAGGAAGAAGGCATAGCTAAGCACGTGTTATTGTTAGCAAAGACATTTTACGGAATATCATCTGTGGAGTTGAGAAGATTGGTGTATGAGTATGCTGAGGCAAATAATATTCAGCATAATTTTAACAAATCATCCAAGATGGCGGGGCAGGATTGGCTCACTGGGTTTCTTACAAGAAGTCCATCAGTCAGCGTTCGAAAGCCTGAGGCTACGAGTCTTAATCGGAACTCAGCTTTTAATGCGAACGAAGTTAAACTTTTTTTCTCTACCCTCTCTTCTGTTATGGCAATCCATAAATTTGATGCCTCTAGAATTTATAATTTTGATGAAACCGGCATATCAACGGTTCAAAAGCCAGGGAAAATTTTAGCACCCAAAGGAGCTAATCAAGTTGGCTCAGCAACAAGCTGGGAGCGTGGGAAAAACATTACAGTGTGCTGTGCAGTGAGCGCCAGTGGGGCATATGTGCCTCCCATGTTTATTTTCCCACGGCTTAGGATGACCCCTGCTCTACAAAGAGGGGGGCCACCAAATTCAATATATGACTGTAGCAAGAATGGTTGGATAACCGAAGATCCCTTTCCAAAGTGGCTGAAGCATTTTGCGAACTTTACTAAGGCATCCAAGAACCATACCATTCCTTTGATTTTAGACATTCACACTAGCCATGTGTCCCTAGAAGCCTACAACTTTTGCAAGGACAACGGAATAGTAGTCGTTACACTACCACCACATTGCTCTCACAGGCTACAACCTTTAGATGTGACCTTTTTCAGCAGCTTGAAAGCTTCATTTAATCAAGAATGTGACAATTTTATGAAGTCTAACCCCCACCAGAAAATAACGCCCTACGACATTTGCCCTATTATCAGCAAAGCCTTCACGAGGATTGCAAATATAGTAAAGGGTGTCTCTGGCTTCAGCAAAACAGGAATTTTCCCTCTAGACCCTACCAAATTTAGTGACGACGGCTACGTGCTTTTGCATCCAGAAGAAGAGACAGCTTTAGGCCTACCAGTTGTTGAGGATGATGGCGCTGAAAAGGATGAAACTAATGAGAAGGTTGTGCCTTGTACTTCAAAGGCAGCCACTGATATCCTGGACGATGTAGACGAAGACTTACAAGATTAGCCTGCAGTTGGACTACGATTCAAAGAATTATCCCCATTACCAGGCCCTGTCAAGTTGAAGAAAAGTGCCAGACAACAGCATTCCTCAATTTTCACTTTGACTCCTAACAAAGAGGTTTTAGAAAAAGCTGCGGGGATTAAAAAAGCCAAATTAAAGAAGAAAAAGAAAAAGAAAGAGCATTATCTTTAGGAAAATCAAAGTTAAAACCTAAAGGAAAGAGCAAGTTCAGAAGGTCTGCATCTAAGATAAGGCCTCAGCAATCTGACAAAAAGAAATGTCACCGGAACATATCTTTTGAGTCGTCATCAGACGACGATTTAGACCTACCCTTATCCAAACTCTGCAATGACGATGAGATGGATGACATTGATCCTAAGAATTCCGGAGGAACTCCTGTCAAAACAGACATTGGAACATCTGCTGACAAGGATTCCGTTTGCCTCCTCTGTGGAGAGTTCAGGAAAAACAAAGAGCTATGGTTTCGATGCGTGCTTTGCAGTCGATGGGTGCATTCCGAGTGCAGTGGATGTGATACTGCTAAAAACTTTATTTGTGACTATTGCTGTTGAAAGTAGGCCCTAAATGTCAACTGAGAAAACTTGAGTCCATTTTGTTCATGTTTTAATTTACCAGGAAAAGAACTTTTGGTTTTTTGGTCTTTATCTGACATTTTATAATTACAGTAGTTACATTTTACATTTTGGTATTGTAAATAAATTTTGAAGTTCTAATTTGTTCAATTGTTTTATTTTTACCCAGTTTTTGCCGTTTTATATGTTGCACGGTGTTACCCCTTATACTGCACGGTATTACCCCAGCCCTTGGGGCAATACCGTGCAGAGTAACATTTTTGTAAAATACTTGTATAAATTTAAATAGATTTATTCCAAATATCAAACCAAAAACTTGTAGGGGATTAAGTGTTTGACAAAATGAGGTGATTCCCTATTTGATTTGAGTTCAGAAAGTTAAAAAAAAATAATTTAGCTTAAGTTCACGGCATTACCCCGCTCTCCCCTACTGGCAATTAAGAGCGTTATAAATTATAGCAAAATAATTAAATTCACAAACCTAAATAAAGATAGTGATAGAGGCGTAGTATTTGTCAAACTAAGCTGATTTAGGGAGTAAACAATATCATAATAATTTAATCACCTCTAGATAAAGACGGTTATATTACTTTTTAGGTCAGAAATGACGGCTGAAATTACAGAATACCTTTCAGGAGCGACACCGCCATTAATAACATAAATTGTGAACAACTGATTATGTGCACAAAAATTCTCATAATGACGTTTTCATTTTAGGCTTTGCGAAGGAATAAGGGCATTTGTGTGTTAACGTTTTAACTGTTATAATTAATTTTAATTGAGAATACGTTAATTATATTATATATTTAAAATATAGACTGATTACTAATAGGAGTCATAATTCACAAACTGTGAACGAGCACTTAGGAATAAAAATGAAATTTTCCCAATGTCGGGTATATTGTCTGTAGTCTACTACTAGTCTATTTTCTGTTACATTAGTCAACTTATACATTTTCCTGGTTATTGGGGCAATCATTTCTGACGGCTTGATCTGTGATTATTAAAACTAGTTACTATAACAGACCAGCGTGTAATAATTTTTGTTTTTTGGAAATACTATTAATCAGAATTAGATAAATTGTATAGGCTAATCCGGTAGAACAGAACTAGTCAGAACTAGTCCTTCAAATGGCTAGGTGGGAACTCTTTCAGGGAAGAAATCTCTAGAATGTCAGGTAATCGTCTTTTTACAATCTTCTATTATCTCTGCATAAGTGGACTGATGAGTGGTTGCTACACGTTCTTATAGTACATCTTTGGTGAATGGTGTTCCAAGGTCATTGTGAAGTGTGTCATTTGGTACATACTAAGGAGCATCTGTTACCTATCGAGTGCGGAACGATTGGAAAGATAATTTTTGAGGTAAGTCACAGTAAGAGTAAGTGGCAGTGTTACGACGTGACATGAACGTCGGAGTTCATTACACCGTGACAAAAAAAAGGTGAAATTATAACACTTTGAGAATACTTACGGCGCCAATCACTGATTTCCAAGTCCAAACACATTGTGAAACTGTTTACACAACAGTCAACATACCTCTGAAAAGTAAACACCAAAAGCGTAACTGCTGGTAATGTATTTGGTTTAGAGCAGTGGTTCTCAACATTTTAAGTGCAGGACCCATCTTGAAGGATATTACACTTCATGGGACCCATAAGCATGGTCCACACTTGTAGGGGGTGTTGACCCAGTTTATAATCATGTTTTTCCGATCATCGAGTACTTTAAACCCTATTTTATCCTTAAAAAATTTATACGTACTTGATTCTATAAAAGTATATACGTAATTCAAACTACTAATTTATTTCCGTTAAATTCTAACTAATCACAAGCAGAAATTGACAAAAAACATTGTACTCACCAAACTAATGTGACGGTTTCGCTTAAGATGCGGTATGTTGTGTTCCAGGGTCGTTAACTTAAACGTGCAAAACGGGTGTAATTAAATTGTTAAAACAATATGGCTTAGTAATTTAAATGCAATAGGTTTTTAAGACACGGTAAATAAATTTCGAGCCCGACTTTGCGACCCACCAAACGCCCCCTCGGGACCCAGCAGTGGGTCGAGCCCCGTAGGTTGACAAACGCTGGTTTAGAGTGTTGTGTGCGCAGTTGGAGTAGCAAGGTTAAAACAGAAAACAAGGTTTATAGACCTACTTATAAACTTGTATTACATCCTTAATGAAATGTTTTGGTTTTATGCTAGGCTATTTTGCAATTCCGTGTACGCGATAAAATTTCCTATCGCATGTATAAGGCCGGAATATGTCTGCTACAATTTGAACTATTTTTGATCCTGGACAAATAATTACGTCAAAAGTCAGTTTACTTTTGGGATGTTATTTACTAGCCACATTGTATGGTAATCAGGGTTTCCATTTTCTTATCACGAATGCATTCATTCATATATTCGCGTTAATGAAAGCTGAGGATCACAATGCAGGCGATAGTTTTTCCATTTGTAAGTTCACTGCACCTACTTGCGTGCTGAGTAACCAAGCAGCGGGACTGCCGATCGTTATACTACCGTACATCACCCGCTAACATATCGTGTTACATTCTTTACGAAATGCTAACGGGAAGTTTGGTTTCTACCTTAGGTGACCGCGGTCTCAAAGCGAATATTTTGTTGCCTGCTAGTATAAAAACGTATCGTCTTGTTACTATTAACATGATCATGAACTGAACCCACTGTTTAAACCTTACGTTTCATTAGTTCACTGTAGATTGTTATCGTCTTTTAGAATCTTCATCTTGTCCAATTTGATGTCCGACAATAAGCAATTGAGGCCTACACAGGCCGCTGGCCTACAGAGTACCATACTGACGACAGCTTCGCTTCTTGGCCACTTGGCACAACTCCTAGACACACTGGTCCGCGAACTAGTGTTCTTGATTATTTCCTTACAATGTAACTTCTTACGCTCTCAAGTCTGTAAACTGTATTAATTATATCACACAGTGATTAAATCTGTTACACATTACTCCTACACATTTACGGTACAGGTTAGGATAACCCAAACGTTAATTTATTCAGTAGCATAAATCTTCATAAATCTTTATGTAGAAGCGGATCTACGAAGAAGAAACAAAAAATTACATCGCGTCCAAACTTTTCGAGGATGAGACATTTTCAAATACCCTATTAAGTAAAATTTTTAAATCATTTTTGTGTCAAGCACAATTTTATTTTTAAAATAACTGATTCGTTGTTTAATTATTATCAAAACCTGTCCTTAAAATTTTCAAAAGAAGAAATTCTAAGAATTTGACGTTTCTAAAAAAATTGAAGAAAGGGACGTTTGCTTCTTACTGTAGGCTATTTGTAATACATGTAAGTATTCTATGAATAAATGTTCCTTGAAGAACCATGTGTTTTTGTGACTTCCTTTTTTTAAGATTTAGTTAACTTCCTAGAAATTTCTCTCAAAATATTGCTCTCTGGATTCGCCAGTGAGTTTCACTGACCTTGATAAACTTATAACTATTGTACTTTCCTCATAATTGAAACTGTTGTATAGCTCTGTAAGTGAAAATTTGTGTCCTGTTTATTTCTATATTTCACAAAATTTCATTTCGTGTTCAAAAAGAAACGAACAAGTTTTGTTATCTAACGTTTAGAGTTTATGTAACATAATAATCTGTCTTGTTTAGAGTTTTGTATAATCGAATCTGCGCCAACGACAACAAAAGCCAGTTTAATGCAGCGGCATAATTACGGGAAACCGTTGGTTTTCATTTCTTTTGTCACAAACAACAATAACCGTTTATCATCATGTCCATCTTTACGGTCTACTCTGACAGCTGTGTAGGTTGACAGTGTAGGTTTAAATCAATTGTACCTTGGTCACATACATACATACTACTAATGTTATAATTAACGTTGTTTCCGTCCGTGATAGTTTTGCGTCGTTATGTTGCTGCTGCTGCTGCTGCTGCTATACAAACAATCGAATTAGACCTCGAGTATTGTCTACGAACCGACCTCAACAGTCTGGAAATCACTGTAAAATTAAGAGGCAGAATATTATTTAAAACATATTTTTACTCAACTGCGCACATGCAAGGAGGGGAATTTTTCGGTCTGGGAACGTTTGTTTCAGCCTTTACATTTTTTAGAAGTACTTGTTCAATTCAGTTGTCCAAACTGCTTGTTATTAGGCTATTATGTGAGGAATGCTTCCGACACAATGTTTCGAAAACTAAACGCATTACGGCATCATTATAGTTTTTGTTATATGACGCCTAGCAAAAATATTAAACAGAATCAGTCATTTTTAATTTTTTCAAATTTTGTATTATGCTGACGTTTATATATTTACAGGGCTTATGACCTCTTGTCTAAAACACTGTATGAAGCTGTTTGTATCACCTGTTACTGTCCAGGTTTCAGTAGCATAGTTAAGAACAGGTAGGCCTAATGCAATTAATGTATAAAATTTCATTTTTGAATCAGATCTCGTTTTATTCTTTCTTTTAATTATGTTCATTTATATCATTCTACACATCATTTGGTATCCATTTAATTTTTTATTTTATCACCGTCATACTGGTAATCTATATTACACACAGAAAAATAAAGGATGACACCGGTGTAAAATTTCTACCCCTCAGTCACTATTTAGAAACACTCTGATAATTTCCTTCTATAGGTCATAACCTTCTTCTTACGAAATATTTTAAAATAATGTGTCCCACATAATTGGTTCAAGACGAGTACAGATTTTGCAGAGCGCCTTCAGTCGTCTGAAGTAGGTACATGATCATCCAGCGAAAAACAAAGTAGTTTTACATCCTGGGTTGACCTCTTCCACTGACTGATCATGTAGTCCAAATACACATTAAACAGTGTATGTTAAGACTACTTATTTTAGCTCACAGTCAACGCTGGTTCTTCGGTATTTTCTCTTCCAGTATTTATTAGAATAAAATATGAAAATCGTGTTGCTACAAAAGTCGTCAATAACTCTGATTAAAGATGTAAGATACATTTTGGTGTTTAAATGTAAATACGGGTTTTTGTTTATTTCAGTATATTACGATTTGTTAACTACACCAGTCAATATACTACTTTTGTTGATGTATTGCGTCGCCGTGACTTCCATGTGAATAGTATGGTAAAACTTGAACGTACGCGTTTTAAATGTTCATTGTTATGAATCGTTCATCGCCATCATCATACCCGAGAACTATATGATTATTCTTGTTAAAAAGTTTATTTTTATATAAAAAGTTCCATTAATTTTCATTACTCAAAGTAATATTGTTACGTGGATCGCCACTTTTTTAAGGTAAAACCAATCGACACCGGAGTCTGTAGTAGAGTCAGCTCAATCCACTTACACGCGATCCTATAGTTCGTCTATCAAAATAACATAAATACAGATATTTATTACGCAATGTCCATATTTCATAATAGTATGAAATTATGAATTATCACTGGAGTTAGAAAAACAGACGTAGTAAATCGATCTGAGGATGCCACGAATTTTCAAGGAGCCAAGAAAATCAGCGTTTAAGTATTAATATTGTAGTATCGTGTTTAAATCGTTTTCATTAAGTCACACTTCGCGGAACATAAAAACTTCAAATAGAATTCAATTCCTATATACTACACCTTGCGTTTCAGGGTTGTAGTGAACTCGGCCTAAAAATGAATTCGCTGTTGGTTACTTTCTTACTTTCTTACTTACTTTCTGGTTTTTGATATTGTTTCTGTGGATGTACGAAGAGTGCTGACAGTGGAGTGTGCGAACAACAGGAAATTTCCGTAATGTGAGGATAGTGGAGCAACTGGTCCCTTGGGGAGAGGGGTTGACTGCGATGTAACAAACATTGTACGTGCGAAGTGTAAGGATACAACCTAGGACTATTGGGGGATGGAGAAGAGTCGGTGAATATTTTTCGTTTAGACAATATCAGATCTATTGTATTGAAGCACCTTTACGTTTTGAAGACCCAGACATTACATTCTCTCATACTCCATCACTTTTTAGGCTTTGGAGAGGCAAACGTTCTTTGTTACTTTTTTGTTCTTTTTTAAATCTTTAACCTTTTAATTTTTATGTTTTTTATCTGTTACATTTTTAAGTATACATAAATTCATCACACACCTACGCGCGCGCAATCACACACACACACACACACACACACACACACACACACACACACACACACACACACACACACACACACACACACACACACACACACACACACACACACACACACACACACACACACACACACACACACACACACACACACACATTTAACATCGACCTACTCCAGTTTTTGAATGAGAGAAATAGCTTATAAGAACGATTTGCTATCGCCTGTTTCTTCATAATTTTGAATTGTTCTTTCTATACTTTTGCCTATGTTACTTCTTCTTTCCTTTCATGAGCTATTCTATTCCCATATGCATACTGTTGGCGACCTCCGATTCTTTTTTGAAATATTGTATGACTTTGAAAAAGTAAATTAAAAACTTAATCCAAATAAGAAAAAAAATACCAAAAACTGTAAATAAGCGTTTTCAAAGTAGTGAGTAGATGTATTAACATGTTACGCGTAATGAGTAACATTATAGATTAAGTTAAAATGTAAATGATTTCTGAAAAGAACATCTGAAATTTTGGTAGTGTTCGCCCACTTCACATGTCAAACGTTTGTGACTTCACGGTCTACCTTCCTCAGCTATCAGACTTACAACCTGGGTCCGCACTCTTCGTGACACCGATTCGGAATGCAGTAAGGTTGAACAATCGTACGCTTTGCACTCTATACCATGCGGTAAATAATAAACCGCCATATGAAGCGTGGAAATATGTAGTAGTCCTACTACACGATTAGTGAAAGTTCTTTTCTTTCTGTAACTTTTTATAGTATCAGGCCTATTTACCTTTATACGAGACAGAATTGTAGTAGGCCTACGTTCTTACTTTAATTCGTTCATTAAAAAGTCACAGTGTATTAGCCTCCGTAAATTTGTCTATTCCTCAAATTTTCCATTTTTTCTTCGTATATCTTGTGGTGTGAAGAAGTCACGGAAGAATGTCGTTTTGAATATCTTAACATATTCTGAAATCTAGTTAATATCTCTTGCGCTACAGTGCAAAAAAATACAACAGGGAATCATATTGTACCTTAATAAAACTAGAAGGGAATTCCAAATTTTCTGCGAAACGTTATTTGCCAAGGTACTGGGTTTTCAGAAACAGGACGTTGAAAACTTATCGCCATGATAATTATGAATCCCTGATAAATCGTTGTAAAACTGTCGTACTTATGTTTATTGAACACATATTAAACTAAAGAGTGTGTTACAGAAACAGTAATGGTTGCAACTTCTTATTTTGGCAGCTGATATATTACTAACCAATTACATTTATTCGGAATAGCTGATAAATTGTTGATAACTAATCCGCGGCTAGAGACGTAAAAAATTTAAAGAGGCTTTTTGACAATGGGTGTTATTAAATAAATGAAGTCTTTCTTAGGTCTAATACACTTATATAATCTATAAGGCAGTTCGTTTGTTAGAACTAGACTTATTTCTGACCAAAGGACTTTTCCATTATGTCAATTGGTTTCTGCCCTTTCGCTGACGATTCCAAACTATCCCAAACAATTTTTGATTTCACTTCTCTACCATGTGTTTGTTTCTCTTTCTCTTGTAGATCGTGCAGTACCACCTGATAATAATGTACTTCACACCAGCAGTGCCCTGCTCAGTTCTATTATAATGTTTTAGTCAATACCATTAAACTAGTCGCTTCAATTGTATTCCTAATTAGAGAATCTCTAATCTTAGCCATCTGTTGATGTTCAATATACTCAGTTCCTTAGCTCTTTTGGTGGATTTTAACCTTATTCTGTTTGCTTAGCGCAAACGTTTGAACTCCACATGTAACAAAGTATGACTTCAGAATTGCAAACTGTTGTTTTGATGACCAAATCCAAATTAAATTTAACCAGGTAAATTGTATGGCCAATATTTCTTATAGGCTAGAGATATTTGTCAGTTTGTTAGCGTGGTATTCCGACCTTTCAACGATAACAAATGTTTTATTTGCATACTCTAAATTCCGGTGTATCTCCTGTTGTATCCTCGTACTTTCAAAGTCGAGCAAAACGAACCTATATTCCATTAACCTAAGTGGAAAAAATTAATATTTTCCTTCCGTCTGTGCCAAAAGCAGCAAAAGTCGGGACGTAGTAGCAAACGGGCAGACGTCCGTCCAGTGTCCAGGAACGGTCAGGTCGTAACGGACTGATTCGAATTGGTTACCGAGGCGTCAATAAAATCTGTCGTTGCTCTGTATGGAGGGGGGGTGTAGAAAAATTTATAATTTTATAAGTTAATTTAAAAAAAATATGAATCGATCTGAGGAGAAAGAGTTCAAATCAGTGTTCCTTATTTTTCAAGACAATGTAAAAAACGTTGTAATGTTTTAAAATTCAGTTACAAAAAAAACAATAATATGTAACTTACTAAAGCTTTTCACGTTTCCTATAAACCTTATTTCATGGAGCACCTTAGGTCTATTAGCACCTTATCGGATAACTGTAGGTTTAAGTTAAACAAATAAAATGTTTATATTCTGACTTTGGCATTCTTAGGCCGATTCTTTTAACGTCTCGTAAATGCAGTGAATTCTGCCAAAATTATATTTATTTTAGTTTGTCTCTGAGTCTCAAAAATGTTGGTTGACTTATCGGTTTGTTTGTTTTCATTCGATTCCATTGCCATTAACTGTTAAACTTGTTAATGCATTGTCAACATATATAAGTCTATCTATCCTCTGGCCGGCACACGGGACGCGACACGGAGTGCCAACAAATTTATGTGTTCCTCGTACATCTTTAACATTCTGAATTTAATGATTTTTACAAAATCAACTATTTCTGATGTTATTTATTTTGCATGATATTATTAAAGTTCTATTTTGAATTATGTTTTAATTATTTCTCATGTAAGGATTTTAAAATCATGTGTTGCTGGATACGGCTGTAGACCAAATATTACTACCAGAGTAGCTGGTGTTGACCAGATGTTTACGAACACTACTATATACTCATTCATTTCACAGCAGTGATTGATAAATAAGTGAAATGATAAAAAAAAAACACTGAAATAGTAAAAATTTATTTTAAAGTCAATTTTTACTTCCATATTCCTTAAGGAAATGGAAGTATGGTGATGGCAAAAAAAATCGTGTTCGAGATTATTGCAGATTCTGATTGTACTACACTCAAAACATGAAAAAAAGTCGTTTTTCGAAAAGTGTCTGTGTGTCTATCTGTGTGTAGATTTTTTTCTTATGGCAAACGATAACAGCCGCAAATTCAAACAGAATCAAATAATTTTTTGCATACAGCCCTGATTTGTAGAGTACTCACGACCTATTGTTTTTGGTGAAGATCGGTTGAGGGAAAGGGGTAGTTTACCAGCAACGGTTTTTTTTATCAAGGAAAATTTTTTTATTTTGCAAACGATAACAGCCGCAAATTTAAACAGAATCAAATAATTTTTTGCATACGTCCCGGAATTGTAGAGATCTCAAGTATTGTCGATTTTGGTGAAGATCGGTTAAGGGGAAGGGGTAGTTTACCTGCAACCTTTTACGTTTTAACAACAGTAAAGTACTTGAAAATTCAATTAAACTTTTTCAAACAACGGTAATTGTTAAAAATAAAATAATTTTGTTGCCAGGGAATAAAATTATAATTTTTTCATTTTAATGTAAATTATGTAGGAGTTAATATCTTTATATATATAATTCTTCTGTACGTGTGTATGTCACTGAACTACTCCATGTATAAAATACGAGTAATATATCGTTCGTGGCAGGTAAGCATATCTCAGTTATGTAATGTTTACGTTTCCATTTTATTATTATGCCAGCAATAAAAAGGCAGGTAACACACACACACACACACACACACACACACACACACACACACACACACACACACAAAATTCGCGTTATTTCTGGCCTCACTCATGTTTATTTTCTTACATTTGCACGCTTTTTAAATGGAAAGTGCCGAAACCCACACCAACATAACGCGTGCAAGCCGAAAAAATGGACATCAATTTGCTTCCTGTGGATCGCTGGGCAGTGTAACTGCACGTGTTTACAGAGGAACGATTCATAGACAGAATTTTCGTCTTTAGGGAATGAACCCTCTGCAAGATGCTGAGGGTCCATGAGTGACTTCGGAGCGCTCCTTCTTTTTCGCGTGTTTGTTCTGTGAAACATACACTGTAGATTCGCAGCTTTACTCTAAGCAACGCTCAATAGGAAATGTTGAAAATTTTTGTCCACAGTGTACCCCCATTCACACTAAACCTGCTCTGATGTTTTAATTACGGACATCATAATATTAAAACTCTGGAAACTTGAGCACTACTTAATGGAGATCAATCATTAACTTATACAAGCCATTAATTTTATGCATATTTTTTATATATATGTGTACAACGTTATCGGCAACAAAGAAGTAGTTTTTGTTAAAATTCCTTCCCGGGATATTTGGCCGTAGTCCAATGTTTTCTACAAAACCAGACGTTTCGGCAATGCCATCGACTTCCATCATCAGTGAAAATCGAGTGCGATAACGTGAGGTGGTATACGTTAGTGACCACAGTACTGTGGTTAAGGCTGAAGCAGTAAGTAGAAAGAAGTAGTCTCTGTGGTAATATTTCATTTCTAAAATGATTTTAAATATAACTCTTAGAATATGGAAGTCATGTATGGTTCTCCATACCGATATTTTTTTCTTTTGAAACAAACTGTTGAATGAAATACAGTTAACTAGAATGAATAATTTGAACCTTCGGTTACCGAAGGTAATGAATATTTGCGAATATTATACAAGACTGAGGGGAACGTGTAACGTAGGATACCATTTCGTTAAATTTAGAATGAGTTTCCAACAAAAAACAATACTCCAATAGACAGACAGACAGAAGTTGGGCTGGGCTTTTGCTCCCTGGTTTGTTCGCGTTGTCCTGGTCAAAGCCCGATGAACGCCAGATTAAGCAGTTCAGCGCATCGTTTGTTCGGTACAAGGAGTTATGCTGCTAGTACCTTGTATCTGGCCTCCCAAAGGCCGAATGAGCTGCCACGGCGAGGCGGATGGCTCCCACAATTAGCTAACCTGCTCATCTTGTGGTTCCCGTATCTGGGAGGACATCGCAGCCGAACTGGCTGAGCAGATACAACTGTTCAATTTTTAATTTAGATATTGTTAGATACACAGATCTGATCCCATGTCTGAGGAACGGCTCCGTGGTTCCCTTAAGGATTCACCCGTAGGAGCTTAGAGCAGTACTGGGCGAGTAAGGCAAGCCGCTCCATGGAGAGACTTGCGCCAGGCAGACGTTCAGGGAAACAGTAATCAATCATTACCGTCGTTTTGAATCGTGATTGTTATTAGAGCCGGGATAGAGACACAGGATTTCCAACCAAAGGACCGACAAGAATTCTTATAATTTTTCAATACCTGAAGTGGCGAGTTCCACAGTAGCGGGATACTTGTACGGGCGTTCTCGTGTAGAGGTCGCTATAGTTGTTTCCAAACAACGTGAGAGAAATTGTCGGTGGTGGAGTAAGTTAATTTCGTAGGAGTTATCAACACGTGGTATTTAATTTCAGCTTATGGCACAATGTTGTATACAGTCATATATTATAAGCTTCACTGCATTAAAGCGAATGAATGAACAAACGCAAATAAAACTTAACCTTGCATGTATGATTATTCGTATCCGCAATTATTAACTGTGATAACAGAGCAACTTGTTAATGAATCGTTATTGTCAGCTATGTTTTTATATAAATACCCTTTTTCGAATCAAAGGAAATTCCTGTCTATAGCCAACCTACCTGTTATATGGTTGTTAATGGTCTCCTGCTGATTGAAAACAATTGTATGCTACTTGCTAAAATCGGTTGTCCAAATGGGGTCACTCATTTGCAGATGCATGGTGAGGGAGTCGGAAGTACGTAGAAGTACGAATGTGCCAGCGTTGATGCAAACATATGCGCCACTTCACTTTTTTTTACGAAAACGGGTCAAACTTTTGTTGTGTTTTTGGAAAACAGGAAAGTTACAATTATAGTTTTTTATTAACATTGTTTAAAACTAATTTAAATAGTTAATATTTACAATCATCGCGTTTTATGTTATTATTTGTACTAATCAAATGGCTAGTTACTCAGCTCTTCTACGTTTGTTTAAGAATGGCTAGCGAGAGCATTATCAAGCCAAGAACGAGATTGGCAACGAACGAAGACGCCGCGTTGGTTTTGAGTATCACCGCGGCTTTCGGGCGTAGCTCCAGATTATCGTTCCTTTGTACTTCCAGCCTGTGAACATCAAGAAGCATAATATAAATACTGATTTTACAGGTACGGATTAGATCACTTAAAGTTAGTTACGTATGTGGTGGCAAAAGAATCACTTACCCTTTGGCAAATCCAGAATTAATGCTTGATGTGTATACAACGTATGAAGTATCTTTGTTTTTCAGTGAAGAGAGATCAGGTTTGATTATTGAACTTCCAAAATTTATTAGTGCTACATATGTATCGTTACCCGTCAGCAACCTGTAACGTGCAAAATAAGCTGTAAAGTGTGAAGGAAAAATAAAGTTTTCCCTTTTGTGTTTTCACTAACATTTTTAGTATAGGCTCAATGATGACTCATGGGTCTCTCTACAAAAACGTCTAAAACTGCTCTCCACATCCTCGTGCAAATTAGCAAAAATTATTTTCTCACTGTAATGATATGTCTAAACTGTAGACTTGTACACAAAAAGGTTTTAAATTAATTACAAGAGAATAAAAAAACACATCCTCTCCTAAATACGATTCATTTATTTTCAAATTAATAGAACCACGTGTAGAGGCCTACGTGTCGTTTATGTTTAAGTACTGTTTAATACATATGTTTGGCTACTTTTTAAGGTATATATAATAATAATGAATATAATAATAATAATGATAATAATAATAATAATGATAATAATAATAATGGCTCCTTTTTTACCACCGAAGTCGGTTACGAGTTCGGAAGGGTAGGTACCATCATTAACTTGATAATATATGAACCCTATAATGAGAAAACTCTTTGAAGTAATATGAAAACTATAAACGCCAGTTATTACACTTCAAAACCATGTTTTGAAGATTGAAAGTGAATATTGGGGAAATGGTGTAATTGTGGAGGATCCAGTGGACAGACAGGACGATTATCAACCTTGGTAGAGCAGAAAGTAATAGTCACAGAACCAGTGAAGACAACTGTCAAGACGAAAGTGACTTTGAGAAGATACAGAAGAACTGGCAGTGCCGTTGGAGTAATTATTTTGAAAGTAAATTCTATTCTTTAACAATAATTATTCATTTTTAACACACTTTCCGCAGTTGGTCCTCAACTGAGGCCCTGCTGTACATAGCCTGCTTACGGGATGGCTTCAGGTAAGGACCACTCTAAATCCCCTCCTTGTTGAGTTTGAACAACTCTTACATGGTGGGGATTGCTTGTTTCTACTCCTGTCAGTGACAATTGAATTCAGTAGCCTTCTAGCTTTTAAACAATGTGTTTTGTCTGTGAATCCGTTTACTAATTTTTAATTTTTATTTATTTTTAAATTGTAAAGTGGTTTTCACTATTTCTTTTAATTAAATTATTCTTACTAAATCATTATAAGATTAATGTATGGTGTAAAATACATTAAACATTATTTACATCACTTATATATATTTAGTTAATCAATATATTCAGTGAAAATTCAGTTATTTTGGTTCACTTACAAGGTATAACCAGAGTTTTATGTTAAAATGTTTTTAAATGTTACAATGTTTATTTTACTTCCATGTTCCTCAAGGAAATGGAAGTATGGTGATGGCAAAAAAAATTGTGATCGAGATTATTGCAGATTCTGATTGTACTACACTCAAAACATGAAAAAAGGTCATTTTTCGAAAAGTGTGTGTGTGTGTGTGTCTGTAGATTTTTTTTTTCTATGGCAAACGATAACAGCCGCAAATTCAAACAAAATCAAATAAGTTTTTGCATGCAGCCCTGATTTGTAGAGTACTCAAGACCTGTTGTTTTGGTGAAGATCGGTTAAGGGAAAGGGGTAGTTTACCTGCACCAATTTTTTTTTAATCAATGGTAATTATTTTCTATGGCAAACGATAACAGCCGCAAATTCAAACAGAATCAAATAATTTTTTGCATGCAGCCCTGATTTGTAAAGTACTCAAGACCTATTGTTTTTGGTGAAGATCGGTTAAGGGAAAGGGATAGTTTACCAGCAACGTTTATTGTTTTAACAAGGGTATTTTCTGTGGCAAACGATAACAGCCGCAAATTCAAACAGAATCAAATAATTTTTTGCATACAGCCCTGAACTGTAGAGTACTCAAGACTTATTGTTTTTGGTGAAGATCGGTTAAGGGAAGGGGTAGTTTACCTGCAACGTTTTTTGTTTTAACAAGGGTATTTTTTGTGGCAAACGATAACAGCCGCAAATTCAAACAGAATCAAATAATTTTCTCCATGCAGCTCTGATTTGTAGAGTACTCAAGACCTATTGTTTTTGGTGAAGATCGGTTAAGGGAAAGGAATAGTTTACCTGCAACGTTTTATATTTTAACTAGGGTATTTTCTATGGCAAACGATAAGAGCCGCAACTTGAAACAAAAAACCTGCAACGTTTTTTGTTTTAACAAGGGTATTTTTTGTGGCAAACGATAACAGCCGCAAATTCAAACAGAATCAAATAATTTTTTGCATACAGCCCTGAACTGTAGAGTACTCAATATTTATTGTTTTTGGTGAAGATCGGTTAAGGGAAAGGGGTAGTTTACCTGCAACGTTTTTTGTTTTAACTAGGGTATTTTTTGTGGCAAACGATAACAGCCGCAAATTCAAACAGAATCAAATGATTATTTGCATATTGGCCTGAATTGTAGAGTTCTCAAGACCTTTTGTTTTTGGTGAAGATCGGTTAAGGGAATGGGGTAGTTTACCTGCAACATTTTATGTTGTAACAAGAGAAATGTTTCCATGACGAACGATAACTGCCGTGGTGAAGATCGGTTAAGAGATAGGGGTACTTTACCTGCAACGTTTTATGTTTTAACAAGAGTAAAGTACTTAATTTTGATAAATAAAGTATCCTGATAAGAAGCTCATAATAATCCACTGTAGAAACGTAGATGAAATATCTATAAATGAAGAGGTTAGGTGAACGGGGTGGGGGTAATTTTCTATTAATGAAAATTATAGTTGAAGGGAGAGGGGAGAATTTTGTATACGTGTACTACGTTATCGGCAACAAAAAAGTAGTTCTTTGTTAAAATTCTTTCCCGGGCTGTTTAGCTTTAGTCCAATGTTTTCTGAAAAACCAGACTTTTCGGCAGTGCCATCGACTACCATCATCAGTGAAAATCGAGTGCGAAAACGTGAGGTGGTATACGTTAGTGACCACAGTACTGTGGTTAAGGCTGAAGCAATAAGTAGAAAGAAGTAGTTTCTATGGAAATATTTCATTTCGAATATGATTTTAAATATAAATCTTAGAACATGGAAGTCATGTATGGTTCTCCATACCGATATTTTGATTTTATTTATTCAATAATAACTTATTTCTAGTGTCAAGTTTAAAAAAAAAGAAATGGCAGCAGGGGCGGTTCTAGGATTATTATTTTGGGTAGGCCAAATTCCGGGGGGTTTGGGGGGAGGGGGTATTTGTAAAATAAAAACAAAAAGTTGCATTGGCAAAATAATATTTATTAAACGTTAATGCTTGACAATATGGAAACGTTTTGTAAGTGTAACTTATAGTAACTTTTTAAAATGTAAAACCATAAACGAAAAAATTTGAAAGTAAATGATAACGTCTTTTTTAAAAATTATTATAGCTAAATGAGTATAAAGCAGGAAACAATTAATGGATCATATAAGTGAAAGAAACAAGTAAAAAAAAGAATAACAATGATAATAAGTGGAAGATAAAAATACTAAGAACACATTACGTTATATACAATTAATCTATGGTCTAAGGGCAAAATGTTTTCCACTGATGACTAATCACCTAACTGAAAACAATTAATACATCAAGTACAGAATGAAAACAAAAATAAGTTATGAAATTTCAAAAATTCATAAATAAGAAACATCACTACAGTTAATAACAGACAAAATTCTGAGAAAAATTTACAGATCATACGTTAAGTGAATGTTCCATTTACTTTAGCAAAAAGTTCATTCGCCTACCCTTTGAAGCAGCAAATTGATGAAGTACAATGTCTGGGTTACACAACAGATTGTAGCTTTCCTCTTTTTCTGTACATACAAGGCCCAGGCTATGTAATCGCTGTCCCGTCATGGTAGACCTCAAGTAGGTTTTAAGTCGTTTCATTGTGGAAAAGCTTCGTTCTGATGACGCTGAAGACACAGGGATAACTAATAGCACTGAAATAACTTCCTTAAGTTCACTGAAAGATGGACCGAATACAGCAACATCTCTGTAGAAATTAACAGCGTCTTTACAATTCATGAACATTGACTGTCCTAGGTTACACTGAGACTTCAAACTTCTAATAAATTCGTCATCTTTGTTGTAGAGCTTGGCAAAAGAAAACAGAATTTCTGAGCTTAAAAAGGCGTCAGATTTGGGATCACACGCCGCGATGCACCGTAGAAGGCTGGCATTGTCTGAAAACCACGTTTGCATTTCGCCCAGCATGTTGTCAACTATACTGAAGAAAGCTGTTCTAAGTCTTATCTTCTCAGCATCGATTTCAGTTGACAAACTTACTTTTCCTTTACTGGTTGTTTCAAGAATAAAGTAGTCCTTGAGGCGAGAGGATGATGCTTGTATTCTTTGACTTTGTTTTGGAAATTCATCAGCAACATAATTCTGGAAAATATTTTGAGACTCTTTGTATAGTTCCTCGAACTTTTCATCAGTTCGGAACTTCTTCAACTTTTCTGTTGTTGCTTCCACGATTCTTAAGTATTTCACGACATCAACAACAGGCGATTGGAGTTGTAGCGAGAGGATGTTCACACAAGCCAAGATTTCATCCAGTGCAACAAGTACAAATATTACTTCAATACTTGTCAGTTGAAGAAGGAGACCTTTAGCTTCAGCAGCTTCTTTTGATTTTTGGCTATTTGCACAGACTTTTAGGGATTTTACAACTCATTTTAAGTGGGTTTTGAAAAAATGCACACCCTTGTATTTTGAAACCCATCTCGTATCTCCATGCTGGGGAACTTATAAATGTTTTATTCCAGTTTTGGTCTCTACCTGATATGAAAAAATACTGTGCCCCAAAGTTGATGAAGATTGAAAAGCATATATAGCTTCCAAAATTCCAATGACATCATGGACCTCCTGGACATTCTTGCTTACATCAACCAAAACCAAGTTCACTCTGTGTGCGTGGCAGTGCACGTAAGGACATGGATTCTTTGCCATTTGTCTTATTTTTGCCTGTAAACCATTAAATTTACCTGACATGACGGAAGCTCCGTCAAAGGACTGGCTAACACAATACTGAACATCAAGTCCAATACGATCCAAAAATTCTTTAATTGTATTCGCCAGTGATTGAGCATCAAGATATTTTAACTCTACGAAACCAAGGAATCGTTCTATTATACCAGAACAATCAAGGTAGCGGCAACAAATACTCATTTGTTCTTTGTTCCCTTCATCTCTCGCTTCATCGACGATCAAGCCAAAGACCTGGCTGCCACTTTTTTCTTCGGTTATTTTTCGAGAAATTATGTCAAAAGCTATAGTAAGAATCCCATTTTGCACTGTGTTAGAGGTATACTTTGCGTTTTTAGGCATGGTTTGCAAATTTTTATGTAGTGTTTCATTTTCAAGAGAAAGCATATGGACTAGCTGTTTGAAATTACCTGCATTGCCAGACATACTTATTTTATTTGACTTCTCATTAGTAATCTTCTCATCTTCATCAACATCTTCATCTTCAGAATAACCTTGATTAACATCTTGAGACATATCGCTTTCTTTTTCTTGTTTTACCTCCCGATGAGCTCTCAAGGATATGTTTTGTCTTGCGCAGAAAAGTGCACTTCTAATAATAGATTTTAATGTTTGTCTATTTCTTCCAATTTCTTGTCCCAACTGTTCACTTATTTTGGAGCTAACTGTACCAGTTTTCTGGGAATCTAACCACCCCTTATACTTGCTAGCACTAACTTTGTGTGCGTTTGACATCTCATGTTTTTTAAGCATTTTACCTAGGTTTTTCCAATCGTCATACCCATGGTTTACAACAGCTTCGTTGCTTTTTTGCAATGAGAAATGCCGACATGTGAAACAAAACACAGCATCTTTCTTTTCCGAATATTCTAGCCAAAAATGTTTGTCGTACCAGTGGCTTTGAAACGATATCGGCCTTCCTCCTATTGTTCGCCGAGGGAAATTTATCCTAGGTTGTCTTGGACCCATACTCGTATCGATACTAATATCTAAAATAGACTGATCATTTTTTATTTGATCGGCTCTTGATGTTGATGGTTGATTCATATCTTCATTTTTATCCACGTTTTGTCCTGTAATAACAGTTGGGCTGCTTTTATCAGGAGAAGGCTTGCTTACTTTTGTTTCACGAACAAAGAAACTGTCTAAAGTTCCAAAACTTCTCTTTTTGTTTCCTTTTTGAATAATTCCCTAAAAAAGAATCGTAAAATTTATTATATTTAATACTATTTTAGATTTTTTCAAGAATAAAAAGCCTTTTCTATACCACGTTCGCTAGAAGGTCATCTTTACGAGTGTGCGTGGAGGGAGTAAAGTGAGTCTTACTTATACGAATAAGTGGAGAACCGAAGAATAAGTGGAAACGACTAAGTAAACACAGCAGCGAGAGTTTTTTTTTTATTTTACTCCCTACGTATAACTCCCTGAGCGATAGAGACGATCAAAACAAACTCGACAAAACCAGCAGCGTCGTAACGATGTATACATATAATGGAAGTCTAGAAACTGCGCAATAGTGTGTGGCGTAGGGATGCGAAATCGATGTCGATGTTATCAAAACATCGATGTTTTTATAAAAACATCGATGTTTTTACCATCGATTTATTCGAGCCGATGTTTGTTTAACATCGATGTTTTGTGTTTGTCCCCGATTTTTTTTTTTACGTTGTCGATGTTACATTTTTTGTTGAAAAAAAAAACCACTCGTTATAATTTATAATTCGTGTTTACTCTCTTGTAACGATAATATCTATACTTGTATATATTTTTGATTTTACATAACACTTGAGCAAGAATTACGCATTGAAAAATCGAAAAAAATTTCATCTAGAAATGGTTTTAAATTTATCTATGGTTTTCACGAATACAGCAATGGAAAAGAAATTTTGCACAAAATGGATTATTATTAAAATTTAAAATATATTTTCCTATATGAAACCAGGTATTGTGTAGTGCAATAAATATATTACATACGGTACTACCTATGCAGAATCAGAAATTACTCGTTTTTGCAAACAAATAAAGAACTAAACTATTGTAATATGCCTAGATAAATAACAACAAACTTATTTATTAAATTTATTTCGTGGGGAAATTATTAGTCCCAAATATATTCTGCACCTCTGCAAGTGGGTACGGCATACAGTACCACTTTTTAAACTAGACAAAACAAAATACCAGTGTTGTTACACTTACCTCCATTCTTTACGATTTTATGATTCACTTGACACAATCAAAAGTAACAGAAATTTATCACTTGCAGGTGTAAATACTGCAGACAGAGTTAACCAGTTAGGCCTTAGGCCCCTCGATTATGTAGGAAAACTTTAATAAAATCGCTGTAAAACTGAAGAGAAAAGCTTTACCTACAAAGGAACTGGCACTACAACACTGCGTATCACCGACACTAAAAGCTCTCTAGCAGCCGACAGCCGACACTGGCAGATTACGCACCTGTTACAGCGAAGCAGGCATTGAACTTTCTACGTCAGCTAAATGCTCGTGATAACATTTCAAGCAGGCTTCTCATGTCACTCCGCTCCGCTCCACTACCCTCTATACTCTTGGTATCACCGTGTCGCATCACAACACGCGGGAGTAATACAGTTTTTGAAAATAACTAAGCTTATATATTAGTAGCTTTGCAAATCAATACATGAATATATATTGTCACATAAATTATGGTACGAAAAGCATTTTATATATATTGTAACGTTCAGTTTAATATATATAATCCTCCTTATGTATCCAGTGAATGTGGAAGGCCCCACTTCTGAGCGTCAATAAGTAATATCAAAACAAATTAGTATCTCTTACTAATAAAGTATAACCTGTTTTATTTTTTAAATAGAGGATTATTCATCTGAACCTCAGGGTCAACATACAATTTACATATAGAACAAACAATACAACTTTGATGCATGAGACTCGGTATTACAGTGTTGTTAATGTCTGTTGAATGTTTGTGGGTCCTTTTAAACTACTATTAACTATAACAAAAACTCTTATTATTAATGACTATTGTATACTAGTGTACAAAAATAATTCACAATTATAATGTTTTTATATTGTTTTTTAGTTATTGTTTTTGTTGTAATTCAATCTTTACTGTCATAATGTTTGGTCGAATATTTGATTTAGTCATGGAGTGATCTCACCAATCTAGCAGTTTTCTTAACGGATTTATTGGTTGATTCTTTATTCCTGGACATCTGGTTTTTTGGTCTCTTGATTAAAACAGCATTCTTCTAGGTTTTGCATTTTTTCCTGGTCCTCTCATCTTTTATTGGTCTTCAATTTGTATCCAATTCAGGAGTCACACCTTAAACGTTCTCTTGCAATTCACAATTTTTTTAACAACAATCATCTTCACTCAAAACATTAATTTCATTAGTTAAAGGCCATGGCTATATTTTTTATGGGTCACAGGTTCGGTTTACCATTTCTAATTAGTAATATTCTGTTGACCTTTACTTTATTTTTCCTTCGTAACTATATTATTATAAGTTTTTTAACGTAAGAGTTTCTATCTTTTAAATTATTTACACTTGGTTTGATCTCACTATATGGGCTACATAACTGTTTCATATAGATTATATGTTTCATTCAATGCTCATATTATAATAATGTTTAATCACATTCCTTATATCTGATTTTTTCCTTTTTAAAGTCTATCACTGTTATTTTCACTTTCTAGCACTATCACACAACCTAACGTACATAATTATAGTTTGATTTATTATATTTGTAAAATCTATAACATTCACTGTTTGTAGTTCAATGATACAAAACAACTGTCTGAGGCACGCAGACCTCCTCATAGTTTTAATCTAATGCTTATGAACTAACAAATGTCTTTTTACTTATTTTCTAAGTTTAACATTTGTACCTTATAATTCTATTAATTAATTATTATTTACATGTTAATGAGTATGTTATGTTTTATGTTTAGTGAAACGACACGTTACAATATATATATATATATATATATATATATATATATATATATAAGTGTTATATTGCTATTGCCAAATTTTTTGTTACAGTACCTACTTCTGTTATAAAAGTTTTTTCTCTTCAAAATTTTTGGGTAGGCCACGGCCTACCCGCTAGAACCGCCACTGAATGGCAGATGTACTGGCTTCAACATCGACCAAGAGAGGTAAGAGAAAAATACGTGCATTGGTTTTACAATATATTTGTTTTATTATTTCTATTTACGTTACTTATAAGTAATTAGAGAACTGAAAATAGACTTAATGATAGATTTTTTCTATTTGCTCACTTTTTTTTGTATTCCAGACTCTTATTCCGCTCATAGAAAAAGCGTGAGAAAAAACGTTTCTTCTCACAGATTTAATGGTAGAAGAAATTTATAATTTATTGGAGGAAGTTTCTTCAGATGAGGCGGACTCTGATTCGGAATATTTAAAAGAACTTCAGGAAGAAGATATTGGACAGAAGCTTTTGGCGCTAGTACCTGGCGGGACTCCAAGTCCTTCACAGTTGGAACCAGGTATCTCCTTTTTAATAGTATAAATAGTAATAGTAATAATACAATAATAATATAAACAACAACAATAATAATAACAATAATAATAACAATAACAATAATAATAATAATACTAATAACAATAACAATAACAATAACAATAATGACTCCTTTTTTTTACCACCGAAGTCGATTAGGAGTTCGGAGGGTAGGTATCATCATTAACTTAATATATAGTTCATTAGCTTATAGTTCCATAGTTGTTTGGGGATGCAGGTCATCCATTCGTCAAAGATGTTCCCACCAATTCAGCCGATACTGGGCAATCCTGTCCAGTATACTCATAACATAACATTCAGTTCCTGTCGTGTATCTGTGTTTCTTCTACGATTTTGGAGAGTATACCCTCCCACGTGCCTGAGAAATCTCATTCAGTCGCTTGGATGCGACTGGCTTGGCCTTTTGTTAAAGTCGAATTTTTAGACCCATAAAGAAGTGTGGGAAGAGCCATCACCTTGTAAAATTTTAGGCGTGTTCCTTTACTTGCTGACTTAAGGGTTCGTCTAATGGTCCCGCACATAAGGTAGAACTTATGCAACTTATTCACAACGTCGTTGCTTGCATTATAAGACTCACTGTAGCCCAGGTATTCAAAATTGCTAACTTGTTCCAGGACAGTACCATCTATAAAAATGTTTGCCCGTAAGGGATCAGTTGCACGAAAAGAATTTATGTTCAGTCTTAACGTTTATATTGTGTAAACCTGGAAACCGGATAACCCCCTCATAACTGACCCTGACAGTCACCTTTTACCAAACAGCGATTCTGTCATAACTATAAAGGTTTTATGGTGATTCCTGGAAACGATATCGGCACGTACTGTACCAAAACGATTTAGTACACATCGTTATAGAGAAAGATAGGAATAGGAGGTTGCATCTTTAATAGGACCTTGAGTCTGGAGATCGTGAATGTAGGAATTAGAAAAAAATATTCCGTTCCGGACAGATCTCGAGAGATGGATTGATGATTGTAGCTCGGTACTCGCCTACCTTAAGAGTCATCTCTCAAGTAAAATCCACGCGTAATTTCCAGAGTCTTCTTATTCCCATTAAATGCATGTGTTTTATGTTGCCTGCAGTAGTAAGTAAAAAATTATGTAATAATGAAAAATGTAATCTATTCATATTTAATAAACAAATGTTTCAATGTTATTGCGATGCACTGTACCTTTCTATTGTCAAGACACTGCTGTTGACAACATTCACATCAAAGCTTCCAAATTTCAGAGTCGGAGTTTTCTTGGCCGCAGTCACCTGTTGGTATACCTTCAGATGGCTCGCGTCCGCGTTCTTCTGAGCTTCAGCGTTCAGTCTCCAGTAGTTTGGGTTTACGGGCAACCACGTTCTGGATCCGTTCGTGAAACCTACACACAGATTTGACACTGGCTGAATTCATGTAAACTTGTTACGTCCATAAGACTAAATTAGAAAACCTGTCGTCAGAAATAGTCTTTCTCATATGTGCTATTGAGAAGGATCAATTGCATGCTTTTTACGTGTATTCACATTACAGAGCAGACTGTTAGGTTAATAACGCAAGTTGCGCTTTAAACTAAAAATTCTGTGTGTAATTAAAAAATAACAAAAACTACATTTCCTGTACAAATGTTTACATGATATAGCTAAATATTCGTATGCACTATTATTTGATATTTGATGCACTGAACACTAATATTTTTTCCTGACCCAGCTTTCCCTCATTGTGAGCTTTGTTACGTTTCGGGGACAGCGCTCCTAGCGGCCGCCTCTGACGAAGCTCACTCGGACACGTCGTTGTCAACAAACCCAAGAACAAAATAGTTGAAGGTGTAACAAGTAAGGGCTGAAAGACATAAGAGCTGAGTGAAGACCGATCTCGCACAGCTCATTAAATGTGACCTTTATTCAAAAGTAAGCTCAAAAGTAGCCTTTACTTGCTCTTGGAGACTTTTAAGCATAGCCTTAGGGTCGAATTCCTTCTGCTGTTCAGCCATCCTCGTTTTGTTTCAAATTTTATTTTTTTTTGTCTTATATGTACTGATTTTTAGTAAACTGTGAGTCTATTGGTTTCTTATTTACTATTATTTATTTATCTGTTTTATTATTGTAAATTATTTCGTGACAGCAATTTCTCTCCTCTTTAAATTTGTTGAGCGCCATTTGTAAAATTCATAACAATAATAGAATTGTAATACAATCTTAGGATAAAATACAACATTAATACAATAATATTTAACATTGATTAAATGTGTCAGACCCAACGTTGGCCGCGCTAATATTTTTTTTTGCTCAACGTTGAATATAATGGCTCACGTTGGGAGCTAATATTTTTTAAGTAACATTACAATTATTATAAATAGAATTCTGTGTTAATACTAAACGCAGCTGTATTGTTTGTATCTCCGGCTAGGTCGTAGAATTTTGCGTGTTCGTTGTGCTAAGTATAATTTTCCACAATAATATTTTTGTTTTAAATAAAGAAGTGAGACTTTGATTAAATGAAATAACTAACTAAATATTGAAGAATAAATAATCAATTTATTAATTATTACTTAAAAAAGTAAAAATAAAAAAATTAAAAATATGAATTTACTAACAAGCTACAATGAAAACATATACATTTTATCTTTGTCACACAAGAATAAAATACAAATATCAAAACATAAAACACATATATAAAAACACTTATTAAACTATTTAAATTGCTTGGGTGTCTGACATGAGTATCATATTTGAATCAATAATTTTTTTCTTTACCGTAGCAAAACATATACGAACGCATCATTTATTGTACTGATTAAATAAAAGTTGAAAGGTTAAATCTTAATAATTTAATAAAATACTATATTTACTTCAAGTAAAAAAATACTATTTATGTTAGTGCACTCTTTTTAAATTAAATAGAAAACTATTTGCAACAAAACTTAAAATTACATATTACTTATTTCAAGTTGAATATGTACACTATATGCATTTATGTACTTGTTTTTCTTTGTTAGATTATAATTTTGTTCTTTAAAATTTTGTTGTTTTAAAATAGTTGTTTATTTTACACCTGAGTAGCCTATCTGGTGTGTTACCGCTGCGAAGCTATGTTGGCTCCTGGATGTTGATGATGATGTGCTGATCCCCACGTAGATTATTGGTTGTCTGTGTTCCTACTGCATGTTGATGATGGTCCTGGTACTCCTCCGTCAATAGTTGTAAGTGCTGTCTACGGCATGATGACGATATTGATGATGACAAGTCTATGATGCGGAGCAGACCAACATCGTGTCCCCGTGAGTAAATTATTAGCGTCTGTCACTCGTTCGAAATTGTGCGATGTATTTATAGTCAGGTTAGGTAAATTAATAATAATTAAATTAAATTAATAAATAGACATGTTAGGTATGGAGAACTTCCTTCTTTAACATGTTCTACTTGGATCCAGCCTGCATAGCGTCAGGCTTCCACACATCACATGTTTTATATTTTTTTGCAAAAGCAGCATATTTGCTGTAAAAATCAGCAATTGCATTAACTGCCGATTTTCCACTCGTTATGTGCATATAACTTAATTGTTTGTCACTTATTAATTACAGGCGTAATTAATTTTAATTTACGTAACTCCGTTATTTTTGCACTCTTCGTCATAAAATCGTGTCAGCATCCGCTTCAATATATATGTTTTCCAATGGCATTGTCTGATTCGCGATATGTATTTTGTAACTTGCGAATTTCATTAAATAAACATATCTAAGTATTCCTTTTTATTCATGTATGAGACAGAGTTCACTAGCACACGTAAAGTACATAGAGATGATTCCCGTAGTGATCATGTTACAGCCGGCAGAACTAACACATACGCCGAACTCTGTACACCCTCATTCCCGCTTATACTACTTAAAATTATTTCTAACAGTTTCTGTATTAATTATATACAGAAAATATTACTCTGGGTAAATATGAAAATATGTATCGTTGCAAAACACACACACACACACACACACACACACACACACACACACACACACACACACACACACACACACACACACACACACACACACACACACACACACACACACACACACACACACTTGAATTAATGATGTAAGGAAGATAGATGAGTTTGTGGGAACACTCACAACGAATGGAAGTGACAAAACCAGTAAGAGGAATGTGGGAAGCAGAAATTAAGAAAGAAAAAGGCCTGGATAAATCAGGTATAAATTACTTGGGAGAATTCTATAAATACTTTAAAAAGTATGGGTTAATTAAAAACTTAAAGGACGAATATCGAAAAATTCCATTATTTTTAAAATGCAAATTAAAATTTTTTTAGCCAAACGTGTTAATGATTGTATTTGAGACAAGTAATATAAGCTAATACTATATTATCTGATATACAGTATTATTTACGATAGTTACGAATATTCTAGCTACACCAACATTCTAAACGATAACATATTAGAATATGTACCTGCGTTCGGGGAAGAGTCCCACTGCATTGGTGTTCTCTCTGGATCCCTAGTGCCCTTCAAATAATTATCTTGTCCAAGAAGCAGGCCACTTGGATCTACGGTTTGGTCCCATCGCACAAACGTGTCTTCCATTCCTAGCTCTTCGCCGTTATATGTGACCATGATTCCGGGCAACATGCCTAACATTATGTTCATAGCGTCCGCAAATTCGAGACCCATGCGTGTTGTTATTCGTGGATTGTCGTGGTTGCCTATCTGCAACACGAAATACGTACGCGCTACTAATTATTTATGTTTACAATTAAAAACAAATAATCAGAAACCGTAAGAGACATAACTCCGCTCTTCCGGCAGCAAGCCTGTGGCTTCATCTTATAAGAGATGAGGAAGGACGGGCCGAAGGAGTTGACAGCACCCAGTAAGGGACCTTGCTCCCTCCGGTGTCGGTCTCGAAGGTAGAAGATGATTTTCCTAGCAACAGAGAAGTTAACCCGGAATGAAAGTCACGCGAGTTCAAGGGCACTAAGGTGGCAGTCTGTTGTTACTCGCTTGTCGTGATTCCCGATCTACCAAAACGAAAGACGTTTGAAAAATTAATAACATTTTATTCGTTTGAGATAGTTCTTATTTGCCTGTGCGCTTCCCTAATACGAATACAAGTGTATCACAATTTTTAAAAATATTGTGCAATTCCGTTTCTGCCCGATGAAGAATAGGGCCACTTGTTGCTTACCTAAACGACCCTGTTTTATAATAAGGCTATGTTTATAACAACGTTAGCTAACAATTTTCCTTTGTCATATATATATCATCTATACATATTTGATTACGGTTTAAAATCTGTTAATCAGAAGTGCTTTGTTCAGCGCGTTCATTAGAGCCGCATCGTTCAATCGGTGTAGTCGTCATTACCAAATTACATTAATACACATGTTGTTAGGAAATCACGTTGCCTTCTGTTACTTTCTGTTGCCTTGACATCTAACCTTCAGGCAATGGCGTATCTAGGATTTGACCTTGAGGGCGTACGGGGTTCCGTCGAGTAGGGTTCGTACAAAAGAAAAAACAAGTCAAGACTAACCAACATTACTATTTTTAAGTGGTTGAAAAAAGTGCGATAAGATCCTGAAATCAATCCTATTAAAGTAAACGGTAATAACAATAAAAATACACGTTACTGAAACATTTTTTTATAACACGTTTACTGATTGACTTAATTTTCCCATATTTCCTATTTCAAACGTATCCGCAAATGGTGTGTAATATACCTGTTTCTATATTTAAGTAATCGGTGTGGAGAACCATACATGACTTCGATGTTCTAAGATTTATATTTAAAATCATTTTCAAAATGAAATATTTCCATAAAAACTACTTCTTTCTACTTATTGCTTCAGCCTTAAACACAGTACTGTGGTCACTAACTACTTCTTTGTTGCCGATAACGTAGTACACATAAAAAATTATCCTCTCCCCCTTCAACTATAATTTTAATTTATAGAAATTTTTACACCCACCCCGTTCAACAAGCCTCTTCATTTATAGATATTTCATCTACGTTTCTACAGTGGATTATTATGATCTTCTTACCAGGATACTTTATTTATCAAAATTAAGTACTTTATTTTTGTTAAAACATAAAACGTTGCTGGTAAACTACCCTTTTTCCGTAACCGATCTTCACCAAAATCAACAGGCCTTGAGTCCTCTATAACTCAGGCAAATATGTAAAAAATTATTTGATTCTGTTTGAATTTACGGCAGTTATCGTTGGCCATAGAAAAACTTACCCTTGTTAAAACATAAAACGTTGCCAGTAAACTACCTTTTTCCCTTAACCTATCTTCACCAAAATCAACAGACGTTGAGTCCTCTACAATTCAGGAATGTATGCAAAAAATTGTTTGATTCTGTTTGAATTTGCGGCTGTTATCGTTTGCCATAAAAAAAATCTACTCATAGACACACAGACACAAGACAGACAGACACACACACAGTTTTCGAAAAATGACTTTTCTTCATGTTTTGAGGGTAGTAAAATCAGAATCAGCCGTTATCTCGAACACGTATTTTTCGCCATGACTATACTTCCATTTCCTTATGGAACATGGAAGTAAAAAGAGTTACTAGCTGACAAACTCGGCTGAAAAAACAACAAAAGAGCCTAAAGATTAAGAGAGTATAACAAAATTCGTCAACTTTTTCGAGCCTCTGGGGGGTCCGGTCCCGTTCGGCCCTCCGTAAATGACCCCCTGCCACAATGAGGTTTTTCCGTTAATACTATTTGTTATGAAAAATATGTTGAATTATTTCTTTACTTCTTTATTCCAGGTGCGGACATATACACTGAACCTTTACACAACGTAAGAACTAACTTCAGTCGTGATCTTTTCAAAGAATCGTCTGGTTCTTGGAAGCAAGTACTTAACGATAACTTTTCAGAACCTAACCTGGTACTCAGTGGAATTTTCGCGGCTATTTATTAGTAGATAACAAAATTATAAGAAAGAATTTTTTCGGTCAGGGGGGGATGAACTCCTTACATTACAAAGCGCGAAGTCAGTGTAGCTATTTTTGTCCAAATTACTTACAACCCAGTTGGATAAATCGGCCTTTGGAATGCTACTTCTCCACTGCTTCATAGCGTCCATTATATGTCGTGCTTGTTTGTTTTGATCCAGCTGTTCCAAGAATCTGAAATTAAACGGCATAGCAGACTCTGGACCGACGTAGTATTTCAGCGTATTCTCTAGCGTGGTATAAGCTTCCAACAGCAATAGTCTGCAAAATAAAAACAAAGTTACTGTTATTATATTTATAATGTTGTTGAGTATAATCCTTTAATAGTTTATTATTAAAATTGCTTCACGCTGGGTTGATCTGAGTTTATACAATTTTTACTTGAGACTCAATTCGTTGACGTCCATATTCTGAATTACACTATGATGACCCCTTATTTCCTGTCTCCTTGGAGACGTACGAGGTGAAGATCATGGTGCCTCGCCAAATATGGTGCATAACCTAACTTACATTATTACACTTTTATATACAATTAAAACTGTTATTAGTCACTTATTTTATACTAATCATTCTCTGAATTGTTTTAGTGACTTGATTCACACTCAGATATGATTATACTCTGACTTTATAGTTCTTTTACTTCAAATTTTATCTAGTTTATAAATTTTCCTGATTGGTAAACCATTTAAGTTCTACTGTATAGGCTTTCACCTATTTTTTACAACATTACATATGCAGTTTACTAGAGTTATTTATTATTAAGTTCCAGATAGTTATATTTGGTATTTTGGTCTTATCTTTTATTTTACATTTATCTTAAAATTACTATTTAACACATATTTTACATTATACAGGTTCCTTACTTAATTATTATTCTGTTCTTCATTATTAGGATAAGTTAATTATTTAGGTTATAGTATATTCTTTGTGTAGAGGGAAACATCACGTTACAATAGGGGTTATAAAAATGTCGTACTGAAAATGGTAAAAGTCACGTACTCACCGCGATTTCTTCTGCAGTTTTGAATACGACTCCACGTATTCAGCCCAACCTTTTAATAAGTCATACGTTTTGAGCTGATCTTTCGTGTACGTGTGATTCAAGTTCTCGTAAGTCCTTCCCTTTGCTGGGTCTATCAACACTTCGTTGCGGAACAGGTCGTCCTCGAACAAATACGGGCACGCATCTATTCTAAAACCGTCGACGCCCAAGTCCATCCAAAATTTTAAATTGTTCTGCAAACACAGTGTACACTTCAACATGCAAATAATACTTATAATAGGCCTACTAATCAAATTGTTTCTTCGAGAAGGATATACTTACCTAAGGAAATAGTTAAAAACTAATTTGGACTTTACAGTTACTTCATAAAACCACTTTCTATCGTCTTTAACAAAATAAATCTCCCATCACAAAGAAGTAAGTAAATCGATGGCAAAGACAGATGTAATTGAACACAAGTTGTGTAGTTAAAGGGAATAGAATAGGAGAACATCTAATTTCTGAAATAGAGAATAAATAATTGGAGAATAAATAATAATAATAATAATAATAATAATAATAATAATAATAATAATAATAATAAGAAGAAGAAGAAGAAGAAGAAGAAGAAGAAGAAGAAGAAGAAGAAGAAGAAGAAGAAGAAGAAGAAGAAGAAGAAGAAACGATAAGAGGAAAGAGAAGAAGAAGAAGAAGAAGAAGAAGAAGAAGAAGAAGAAGAAGATAAGATAAGATACAAGTTAAATAACTACAAAATTTTCAAATTTTGTACTTGTAATTTCTGGAAGTGATACTTTTATACTTGAAACGCTTCAGTGGTTAACGGAAATGTATTTCATTTGTTAATTCAATGACTGATTTGGACTTACCCAAATAATACTAGAGAAGCAGTTAACAGGAAAACTGCACTAATGGACCATATTTTAAGGCGATCGTACTGTTTTACGAAGTGCACCATACCAACATGAAATTAATCCAGTTAAAGAAATACAAGCTATCATAATATCTATGTGACAATAAGAATATAATTGCTGAAGTGTTACACTCAAAGACTTGCGGGAGAAAATTTAGAGAATTGTCGCAATGGAGTGGAATAGTGTGTGTCTATGTGCAGTCGTATAATACAATATGAATAGAAATTTGGAAGAAAGCAAGATCCAACAGATGAGTAAACTACAGGGAACGGAATATTACTGTGTCCAATGATGGCCTGAAGTGATAGTGAATCAGCTGTCTAAAGTGCACGTCGTTTGTGGATGTGATTTCTAAAACGTTTATAATGTATTTTGTACTTTTTACACTACAAGTTTAGCGAATGTAAGATATTTCAATAACAAATTTCTGTAATATTATATCTCAATATCTTATTAAAATTTATTTCTACTCATGTTATTGCACTTGAAAATTTTTTCTCATTAAAAGTCTTAATATATTAGTATGCAGTAATAAAATATGTTTACATCGCATAACATAGAAAAGCGTTATTTTTATGTATGTAGGCTATGTACAAAGAATGCATGTAAATGTGCGGTAAAATTAACTTTGCTCTGTCGAACAGACATGTCTGTCGCCTGTATACTATCTTCTTGTATGACGTATTGTTACATTAAGCAGATATTCGTTCGAGTATGCAAGCCAGTATACATATGTACTACAGCTGTGGTATTTTTGTAAGGTATGAATTGAGAGGAAAAGAGGTCCACAGTCGGATCCTGAGGTAGACATTGCAAAAAATATTCATAATATTTCTTTTGAAGAGGTGATAGATGCGATCAAGGTTTAAAAGTGGGAAAGCATCAGGAATGAATGGAGTCTGTTTATATGTGTTGGAAACGAGGAAAAATTCCTGAGAACTGGTTAAAAAGTCATCCCAATTTTAAAAAGGATAATAGAAGTAAATGTAAAAATTATAGGGGTATCAATCTGGTAGACAGTTCAGAAACATAGTGCAAAATAAGAAATATTCTTGAATAATCAATAGTTGGCCAAAGATTATAGCAGACAACATACGTATCAGCGAGGGGCAGATGATGTTCAGATGGGGCCACTCTACAGTTTATGCCACTTTTGTATTAAAACTTAGATTGAAAATTCAGTTTAGAAAGTTATTTTACCCTTAATGATTTTTAAAAGGCATTTGAGAGCTTGGATGGAGATATGCTCTATTCACACTCTGATCAGTAGAGGTCTCCCTTATAATATTGTCAGAGCGATCAAAAGTTTATATGAAACCACCTGTGTTTTCGTTGATACAGGTAAGCGACTGACAGCGCCAATTCAGACAAACAAAGGAGTTAGTCAAGGTTCCTGTATCTCCCCACATTAGGCAGAAGATGATCTACAGAGGAAAATATTCTTTTTGAACAACATAGCAGAGTAACACGGACTGATAATATCTGCACATAAAACAAACGTTGTAATCCCCGTCCCAGGTTTAATTTACAGCGTTGGCTCTTATGGGAGCTGTCGCGTTCTGTCTTACCCATGTGTTTCTCCTATACTTCTGTCCTTTTCTGGCGTTCCAATGTTGCCATTCGTACTAAATGTGAAGTACAAATTTCAGAGTTTTAAATTTTATTGATGTTCTACATGCTGTGCTGCACATTTCTGAACAAATTACAAGTCTGTAACATAATTACCGTCTTCATAAAAAAATATTTTATAAATTTATGTTTACTTGTTGGAGCAACGTTTCAATCAACCAGTGACTGTTACCTTATTATTAAATTTATGGAGTTAATTTTAACCACGTTTTAATTACAATAAATTTTCATTGTTATAAGCACATTTTAAAAGCCAAAGCGCAATAAATAAAATTTTTACTGATTTTTTTTTATCTCTATAATTAATTAATGTCGTCCGTGTGTGTATTAAAATTTTCGGTCTGTGAGGAAATTTTTATTTCTTGGAATAGATATATAGTATAGGGTAAAAGTTGTAGTAAATAGTCTAAAGTTAATTTAAATTTAAATTCGAATATTCAACTTAAAGTGGTTTGGACCTTAAATAAAATAAAATAAAATATACAATTATTTGTAATCATTATAGCGGACGCTTCGGGATACGCGCGCCAAGTCTTGTCGCCAACTTATTCACGTTATAACTCGTCTTGCCTATGGATTGTTTGCGTTAGTAATAAAAACGTTTATACAAATTTCATATCCAGCTTACATATACAAATTTCGTATCCATGTGATACAGCTATTTTTCTTACCCAAAACGCTGACTAAAAACGTAAGTTTCACAATTTACTAAACAACTCATTCTGTGTGGTGGAACATACTTTTAAACGAGCTTAATCACAAACAAACAATACCTAACGCAAATGTTTACATTTCTCTTTTTCATTAACACCTTCTTTTCATAGTATATATAAATATACTATAACAAAATATTGGGCCTTACAAATTGTTGTTTATTAATAGTACAGTAATATGTGGATGTTGCGATATCATGTGTACTAAAGATTTTAATTTGGTTTTAAATGGCGATTCCTAACATTTCTTTTATATTTCATATTTTACATTATATTACTAAAGCATTGTGTGTGTGTGTGTGTGTACAGGATGCAACGTAAAAGATTTCCTCACTATATATACTCGAATTTATGCGTCAGTATAACAAAAAAGTTCCTATTAACCTTAGGCCGAAAAAGTATCACTTTCCTCCGTCTCTCCGCCATTTTGTGTTTTTAAAGAAAAGTTTATTTCTAAAGAGGCGATAGAAGTTAGGTAGGACGAAAAATATTTTTATTTATTTATTTTTTTGATTCGCTATACCGCGGAAAACTTGCTCCTAGGGCACATAAGTAAAATAAATAAATAAATCGTTTAATATCTTCCGGTCGCGCATCACCCCGAAAATCATAAAAACTGATCAATCTTAACAATTTTTCGTACTTAAAAAACGAAACTTTTTCTATGTAAGTCAAATGGTAGGTCTACAGCTTTAGATAAGTAAAGAATAGCAAAGGGAAGATAAAGAAATTTAAAAAGCATAGATATTTCAACTTCTATCGGTCGCGCATTGCACCTGAAAAACACATTTTTAACATTAAAATTGCAAACTTACACTTTGACATAAAATAGTTGATGATAATTGTTACGAGCTGTCGCATTATGTCAAAAGCCTTTTACTCATTCTCTTTGGTACTAGCTATTTTAAACTCCGATTTGTGCGAAAAAACGTGGCATGATGGTTCGTGAAAGAACCGTCGTTCTGATGAACCCATCTCTGGATTTGGCAACAACGATTTTTTGTAACGCTTCTGTCACCACCCTCACACACCACTCCACTGCTTGTGTATGACATGAAACATGTCAAAATTCCAGTCAGCTACTGTTCCTGATTTTATTACATATGAATCTCCACAAAAGATTAAAGCAGTACTATCTACAAAGAGTAGGCTACAAGCCCTTGAAAATGTTGACTATGAACAGAGACGGGCATTTTGTTTACTTTTCTACACAAAATTGCAATTGATCCGCACTTATTTAGTCCCTGATACATTCACTGATGAAAAAGTCACACATGAAATGGAATTATTACTGTCCATGATAATCATTATTGGGCAGAAAGAATCCCATCACACAAGTGTTTTTAAATTTGTTAGAAGTTATTAATTCTAATTTCGTTAAAAATCAAGCCCTTACTTTGTTATAAACTATTAGTGAGGCAGTTTTAAAAAGTAGTAATAACTTTAAATACATTTTTCTTATACTGAAGGAACCGTAGTCCTAATTATGAAATTAGGAATATTTTTTAATTCATTAACTTCCATTAATGTAAACATATGTGCCAAACTTCATTAAGATATTTCTGTTACCCTTGATATATAGTTTTCTTTAAAAAGTGCAAAATGGCGGCTAGACTGAAAATAAAGTTTCCGGACCTGTCTGTATGCGAACTTTTTTCTTGTACAAAACACAAAAAAGTCTAATCTGTATAGTGAGGACACTTTTTACGTTACACCCTGGGGTGTATGCGTGCGCGCACGCGCGTGTGTGTAATCCTATAGTATATAGTATAAATGTTATATTACTTTTAACGTCACGTATTTTTTTAAGAGTACAATATTTTGCACATTTACAATTCACAATTTTTATTTTAGATAATTGTTTTTCCTGTAATACAAATGTTTCGTCCTTGCTTAGTTACATCATATTTTATATTGATTGGCTACACCACTCATTCATTAAATAATATAAACACACTTCCAATTATAGGTAAAGTAAAGCTTTTTTTGGTAATTAATGTGGCCCGGGCGCAGATTTTTAGACGGCGCCAAAATAATGGATAAAATAATCAAGTTTTTCTTCCCTTTATGATTGTCAATAAATGAAGCTGTTCTCTCAAGCAGGTTAACAGTTTACTCTATTATGAAAGAATGCCACTGTTTGGTACATAATAAGACAATCAATATAAATATTCACAAAGCGGTATTATTTAACATATTTGGACATTCACGCTCAGCCACAAAACGGCGACAAGATCATCGCCGATCTTGTCCATGAACATTACTTAGGTAAAACTATCCAAAATGAGTTGATTAGTTTGCTTGGGTCTGAAATAAAAAATGATATCATTGAAAGAGCAAAGCAAGCCAAGTACTTTTCACTAATATTAGACTGTACACCCGATATCAGCCACCAAGAACAATTCTCATTTACAATTCGTTTTGTTGAATGAACTGAAACAGATGTTCAAGTAAAAGAGAATTTCTTGTCATTTTTTCCTATTGGTGACACTACTGGAGAAGGTTTGACAACGGCCCTTTTGAAAGAAATTGAAGGGACCTGTGGGTTAGACATGAAACATTGTAGGGCGCAAAGTTACGATAATGGAGGCAACATGACTGGAAAATTTAAAGGAGTGCAGTCAAGAATTTTATCAATGTTTCCTAAAGCTTTTTTCAATCCTTGTGGATGTCATTCACTTAACCTAGTTTACTTGACCTGTTGTTACTTGACCTAGTAAACAGGAGATGCTGTTGCTTCATCTGTAAAAAATGTTTCTTTGTTTGGAGTTTTACAACGTCTGTACGTCCTGTTTTCATCATCTACTAAAAGATGGAAAATACTCAAGGAAAGTCAGTTGACTCTTACTGTCAAAGAAGTCTGTGAAACTAGATGGGAGAGTAGAATTAACAGCGTAAAGGCAGTCAGGTATCAAATTGTTGATGTTTGTGAAGCGCTACAGGCAATGCAAGAGGAACTCATTGAGCCAAAAGTGACATCTGAACCCAAATCATTGGAAAACAATTTAACATCTTTTGACTTCAATGTCTTCCTTGTTGTTTGGCAAGTTATGTTGTTTCAAGTAAACTTAACAGCTACACATCTTCTTGGAAAGTGCCAAACATTTTTAAAAGAATATCGTGAAACTGGATACGCAGGTGCTGTAGCAACAGCCAAAGACATAACTGAAGAATTGGAAATTGAAGCTGTTTACAAGAAGCAGCCTGAGAGAAATAAAAACGGCAATTTGATTATGAGTCCCGAGACGAAGCCCCAACAGATCCAGAGCAGTTGTTTAAAACAGTTGCCTTTTACCCGCTTATAGATCAGGCTCTGACATCCATCGAACAGCGCTTTACACAACTTGAGACTCATAACCAGCATTGGGATTTTTTGTACAACGTGCAAACTCTTCCAGAATCCGAAATCTTGAAACAAAAATGTTTGGATCTTCAAAAAGTTCTTCAAGATAAAGATAAATTCGGAGAAAAGTGACATCGATGGCAACCACCTTTTTGAGGAGCTTAAACATCTGGTTGTATTTCTGAAGAACTCTGAGATAAAAACTCCTGTTCAAACTTTGCAATTTATTTCAAAAAGTAACATGATTGACTGTTTTCTTAATATATGGATTACACTGAGGGTTATTTTAACAATTCCTGTCACGGTTGCTAATGGAGAACGCAGTTTCAGGAAGCTTAAATTAATTAAAACTTACTTACGCTCTACAATGGCGCAAGACTGCCTATCATCTCTAGCAACAATTTCTATTAAAAATGACATTGCAAACCAGTTAGATTTAACGAAAGTTTTTTAAAAGGTTTGCTGAAGCAAAAGCAAGAAGAAAGAAATTTAACAAAAACTTTAAAAAACCAAAATATGTTTTTTTATTTTTAAAGAAAAACTTTAATGCAATAAATCTTTGTGACATTTTTACTAAAAATAAGCTTTACATGTGAAAACACGTTTGTGTTTTGATAATATCTGTACACATACTTATAATAAGAAGAAATGTAAACTGACTGAATTAAAATTATAGGAAACTCTTTGAAATTGATTCTTTTTATTTGATGTTTTCCACTGGCATTGAGCGTCCATGTGAAACACATATAGGTGAGTCAAGTTACAGCTATTAAGTTAAATTTTAAAAACAGGCCTTAGTAATAGTTACAGAGTTTCAAGAAAAATATAAAAAAAATATTTGTTAACATTAGAAAAATTATATAATATAAACTTTAAATTTTTTAAATAATTTCATGTAGACCTACAGAATAGTTTTTTTTTAATGTGTAGGGCTTCACCGCCGCCACTAGTATAAAATAGTCATGATAAAACTTTTAAAGTATAATGTTATTAAATTAGTACTAATAAGAAAATAAGCATCACAATTTTTTTTTGCGGGGGCGCAAAATTGTGTCTTGGCCCGGTCAGACGTAAAGGTTTGTGCCGGCCCTGATTAACGTCATGGTATTTTCATACATAGAACTGAGTGATACTAATCACGTAACTGTTAACACGTAAGTATTTACATCATAAGTACAGTAAGATTCACTAAACTTGAATAAAACGTTTCGTGCTACCAGCGCAGGTTACGTTATGCGCATGCGCCATCAGAGAAACAAAGTTCAGTTTTCTCCGAGACAATGTGGAGATCATTGTGTGCGTACTTTTCAAAAAACATCAGTATTCATCAAAAGTGAAGAGTTTAGTTTAATTTAATTTGAATAAGAACAGCGTAATAGTAATAGTCAGTGTCTCCTACCACAATGTACAAATAAATCCACCTCCAACAGCATTAACAAAAAAGGCAGACATATAATTAACTGGTTAGAGAACCAGGACATTCCATGTAGTCTATCTGTGCACTGATTAAACAAATTAAACCAAAATACAAAATTTTTAAAATAGACGTTATTTCGGCACACCATAGATATTCCGTTTTACGACTTCGACCCTATCACCCGGATCTTAATCCTATCGAACTGAATTGGGCAAGCGTGAAGGAGTGTGTTAAAAGAAATGTGAATGTCTAGGCTCGGCTTTGGAGAAACATTGCAACAGACACAACATGCCAAGTCACTGTTTACAAAATAATGGCAGTATTAAACATTATGTAACCCTGTGAAATCTTTATATCGTCACTTTCTGTTGTGTCTGACGCATGTTTCGTCTTACAAAATGTCCATGTTTACTTTTCGGTCGTGTCGTAATCGAAATCAAAACTTACCTACAAACAAATTTTTAGTATTTAATAACAGTAAAAAAATTAGTGAATTAAATATAAAATGTACAAACCTTAAAATCCATAAAAAAAAAAGATTTTAAAATTATAAGATAATTGGTTAGTAAAAAGTTAGGGAAGTTAGAAAAAGTAATTTACATATATATACATGTGTGTGTGTGTGTGTGTGTGTGTGTGTGTGTGTGTGTGTGTGTGTGTGTGTGTGTGTGTGTGTGTGTGTGTGTGTGTGTGTACACGTGTGTTGGTAGGGCTGTGAAATTTAATTTGGTAAAGTATTTAGTAATGTAGTTAAAAATATAGTTAAAGAAATGTAGAAAACACTAAGTACATAAAAAACGCTGAAACATTAAACAACTGAAAACATTATAAGAATGCATAGACAATAGGAAATTAAGTAAATAAAGTTACAAAAATAATAAAAAGAAAATAATTGTGAATTGACAAGGCAGTATAACTGCTTTATTTCAGCTGCCATTATAAGGGATATAAGTTTTTAAAGAACACTTTTACAGGGAAAAACGTAAATTTTTCTATTTTCTTTCATCTTTAGCTAAAGAAGCGTAACATCGGCACATTAGGTATAAAAAGTTAATCCGTCTCGAAATAGATTACTTAACTCATACGCGCGTCTTATTCACAATTCAGAGAGTAGGCCGATATTTTCAAATGCGTTAGTAGACATTTTTCTCTCTCGTGGCTAACCCGCCTTCTCCCCACTATAACCTGCGCGTTGCTTCATGTCTGTTTAATTTTACAGTAAAACACTAATAAAACTATACAATAATGTGTAGTCCTTCAATGATAAAATTCACTCCATGTAGCAGTAAATCGACGTCGCTGTTCGGGAGAAATACATTTCGAACGCCTTCAATGCGCCGAATAGGCATTTCCACACACGAAACCCGGCAACAGTGTAGCCCATATAACGAGTGCTGTAAATTAAATGTGGGACGGCCATTAGCTACTTTTATGGAGATATACTCGGTAAGAACTAAATTAGAGGTAAGTGGCGAATTTCTGGAGTACGTGTCCATTTTTGACCACCTTGGATGTGAAATATCTCCCACTAAAGAATGTGATGTCGAAAATAAACTGAATATACCTGAATATACAGGACAATCCACAAAATCTTAAAATATAAAATTATAAAATAAACTAAATTGGAGGTTTACAAGACACGACAGTACTAGTGGTATTGTACGGGAGTGAGACGTGGGTAGTTTGAAAGAAAGACAGAAGAAAATTATATCAGCTGAAATGAAATGTCCAAAAACTGTAAAAGGATGCACATTAACAGAAAGTATCAGTAACGCAAATATATGACAAGAATTACAAATTAAAAATGTTTAGAACAAGGTTACTGAACACAAAGTCATTTGGTGCAACCATTTAGAAATAATACAGCAAGACCTGTATCAATCTGGCCCGAATCGTCCTGAACTACAGGACCAGAGGTCAGCGAAGTGTGGGTCGTCCGAGGACAAGATGGTTTCCGGTGCAGTCATAGCTATGAAGGGGGGAGAAGAAGACTACAGATATTCTTCATCTGCGACATACTGGGGATTATACTATTAGCTGTACCGTACTGAAAACTTTGTAGAAATATTATGCGAGTCCGTTTGTAGTTCGAAGTCCGTCGCTCCCTGACCATCGGCAACCCACGTTTCAATACGACAGACATTAGCCTACGTCTAAATACTACGAGGCTCTACAATATTCGTTATGTTGTTCAAGGCGATATATCCCTTTCTTATTTGCTAAATTCGGGTTTCTGAAGAAAGCAATTGTATTAGGGGCCCAAAATTACGATATTGTATTGCTATGTGTTTTAAACCTTCGGATTAAAGCATTATTATTACACGTTACTTGCGCTCAGATCTCTACAACGTTAGACAGGCCTACATTGTTCGTTATACAGTAGCGCTGAATACAGCATTGATAATATAATGAACACTAACCTTTAGTTACAATTCATTCTTACCAGACGATCTGAGGATAATTTAATTCAAAACGGCCTTCATAAGACTCTACATGATCACGTGTTCTTAAGAGTCCGTAGCGTCTCTGTGCTTGGCGCTCACACGTGTTTAACCAAACATCCCGGTCTCTAAACGGCACGTGGGAAAAGCGATGTGATATTGAAGACAAATTATTGATTTTTAATAAAAACTTAACGCTTTTTATTGAAACTTAGTTTCTAAAATAATTGGTTCAAAAAGAAGAAAAACTCTAATTTTTGTAGCCTGATTAAATCATATGTAATAGATTTTTATTTACATAATTTTTTACTTTACTTTATAATTTCCTTTCAGTTTACCATTAGTGTTAAAACGAACAATTTAAGTTAATAAATCGAGAATAAAAAATACCTTTTCAGTAATTATACGTGAAAAACTTATAACAAATTTCAAAAATTGAAAACGTAAAACTAGTTGAAACACGGATAATAGAAGAAGTATAGGTTTAATAATTTTAAAAAATGTGATAAAACGATCTGTCTATGATAAAAAGACTAAAATAATCGATGGAATTTGAAATTATAGTTACGAAACTAAGAATAAAATTACGACTTTTCTTGTGCTAGTCTCGCAAGCCTGAGTAACATTATACGAACACTGCCCAACACCAACATTATATGTTATTCTAACACAACATTGGTCAGCGCAGCAACCAAGAGGTTATTTATTGTATAATAAGTACGATATTTTATTATATTAAAGATGATTGTACAGAGGGAATTCCAATGAGACAAGAACTATTAGAAGATAAAATGTGGTGCTTGTGATGTGGTGTATATTGGAGAAACTGTGAGATCGGGTGTAGTATGAAGAAAACATGAGGAAAGAGGATGACAGAAATACTTCTTTATTGTATGTTCTATAGTTCATGGTAAAGAGAAATAAATTTATAGATAAATTGGAAAAGTATGAAATACTAAAGTAGAAATAATTTAATACAAGATTCATTTTGTTTTAATTGTCTCCAAGTCACGTTACTAAATATTTAGAATTAATATTAGGCAATTACCTGTATTAACTTCCGTCTTGTGACTTACTTGGTTTTTTCTTAAAACGACGCGTTTCGAGAATAAATTCTCATCATCAGGTTCAAATTCTATAAAAACATCAAATTCACACAAAAGGGATCGTCAACTAGTTAAAATACACAAACGCAAAAACACCACACATAATTTAACACCGACACAGTCACGGCACAATCCGATGCGCATCGTCTCGTTGCCAACGACCAACTGTTGCACTTTGTCTTATACGACCGTTATCATTGCCCGCTGACCCATCGATATCGATGGCCGTGTTGTACAGCAGATTCGATCGGAACGAAACTTTGTCATTAAGTAGCTGGTCCGTTTGTAACTTAGAAGCCCTGTATATCTCATATTCCTCCACAGCGTTCATGTATGCACCCTTTTTACAATTATGAAGCAGTTTAAAGTTTGTGTGGAAGTCTGAGTACTTATGATTATACAGCATTAAATGCTGAGCGTAACTGGATCTAGTTTTCGAGATATCACTTTTGGGCAGGTGTTCTTTAAAACGTTCGGCTGGCGGCCTGCCCGTTTGTCCTATATAGAATTTGTCACAGTCATCGCATTCAAGCTTGTACACTCCAGTTTTCTCTTAGCCGGGATATGAGTTCTTTGTCCCAAACGTTTTTTGATGTTATTTGTGGTTTTAAAGGCCACTGTTATTTTACGTTTTTTCAGCTCATTCTTTACAATGACTGGTAGTACACTCGTGTACTCAGTTACCATAAACTTAGTATCTTCTTTAGATGGGCCGGTTAATCTGCTTTTACTATTGATTTTTACCGAGTGTTTTCTTATAAGCTTGTCTATGATTCCACTGTTATACCCATTAGCGATAGCTATACTTTTGATTATATTAGTCTCTTCCACTCTGTCTTTTTGCTCAAGGGGAATAGCAAGCATCCTATGAACGAACGCGTTGAAGGCTGCCATTTTTTGGGAATATGGATGGTACGAATCAGCATGAATAGTAATATTCGTGGTGGTGGGCTTTCTATAAATTTTGAATCTAAAACGATCATTATATTTGCTGATAGTGAGATCAAGAAAGTTCAGGCAGCTATTATTCTCCATTTCTAGGGTAAATTGGATGTTCATGTTTATGCTGTTCATATATCCTTGAAAATTTGAAATTTGTGGAGGAATATGAGATATACAGGGCTTCTAAGTTACAAACGGACCAGCTACTTAATGACAAAGTTTCGTTCCGATCGAATCTGCTGTACAACACGGCCATCGATATCGATGGGTCAGCGGGCAATGATAACGGTCGTATAAGACAAAGTGCAACAGTTGGTCGTTGGCAACAAGACGATGCGCATCGGACTGTGCCGTGACTGTCTCGGTGTTAAATTATGTGTGGTGTTTTTGTGTTTGTGTATTTTAACTAGTTGACGACCCCTTTTGGGTGAATTTGATGTTTTTATAGAATTTGAACCTGATGATGAGAATTTATTCTCGAAACGCGTCGTTTTAAGAAAAAACCAAGTAAGTCACAAGACGGAAGTTAATACAGGTAATTGCCTAATATTAATTCTAAATATTTAATACAAGAGACAAGAAAAACAAGAGGTTAATGGCGAAAAATAGTTCATAAATAATTAATGTTAAAACGCATTTTGAATTAGAAAAATGTTATCATTAGATAAAACAAATGTTAGTTTGGTACACATTTAATGATGTTACAGCGATAGAGAAATCGACGCTGGAGTTATGCAAAATTCTACTTGGGTAGAGAATAACCAAATGGTGGAGAGAACCAACTTATATTGCTGACAGTGTTGGAGGCTGTATTGTTGTCAGTTACGGACTTGATTACGGTGTAATGATTGAATGAGTAAAAGTAAGGAATAAAGTGGCTTAGAAAAACATTTCATCAGCAACCACTAACAATAATTACAATGTATAACGTTCAGTGCACTTTAACAAACTGTATTTACCTTCATTTGTTCAACTACAGCTGGATTATTGTAGTTAAGATCCGGCTGTCCTTCGACAAATTCGTGTAAGTAAAACTGTTCCCTCTTCTCGTTCCATTTCCACGCGCTACCGCTGAACACGCTCACCTGAAACATTTATAACAATAATTTAATACATTTTTAAAACAAGTAACCGATTGTTTCACTAAGACTGTAGTACGTGTAATGCGTTCCAAGGCTGCTGAGATAACAAATTTCTTGTGCAGAATAGGTCGACAAGGAGAAAATCTGGGCTCTGGTTTAGCCGAGTGGTGCAGAGGGTGTACATTTCGTTGGAGGACGGAACTTTAACTAAGTCAATGGCTTCACAGATAGACTCATTTATAGAGAATATTGAGGCTCGTTAGTCGAAGTGGAGACCAACTCGCTAGGTTATGACGATCTCGGCATCAAAGTGCCTAGTCCCTGAGCTTGGGGATTGAGCAATACGACTAGTAATCAACTTTCGTAAAGATTAATTACTTTCAAGTCCCTAAAAGTGCAGAGTATCTTAACAAGCAAAATGCCTGATATAGAAAATACAGAAAGAAGAGGAAGACAAACTTCCTTTATTGGTAATTTATAAGTTATTAAAATTTTAACCTGTAAACTTTTACTAAGTGTGGGTAAATATCAAGCATAGCTTCGGATTATGAATGAGCCCACATGGTATTCCTGTTGGTAACATTTAAAAATCTACAAATCTACGTTTCGTGTTCATTATTTCATTATTAAAAAGCACGTTTAATTCCGTTACCTCAGTACATCTTTGATATTTCAATTCGTCATATCAAGAAGCCGAAAAATACAGTTTAGTAGAAACCATTAGATTGGAGGTTAAACCCAAGGAAGAAAAAGAAGAAAACGAAGAAGGAACATTGAAAACTAGTTTATAGGTGTGCAATTTCGAAGGGCAATGTGCGAGTTATCTTGGAACATATATGGTTAACTCGTACATCCCGCAGGTGGTAAATAAGATGTTAACAAAATTCCTGGAGAACACAATTTGGACATGAAAAATTCATAAAGCGTCAACGTTATAACTCCCTACTGAGAAAGTACAACGAATAGTTAACAAATCATTACCATTATACAGTTTTTCGGTCTTATTGAAAATTATAGAATCTGTTCAAGGGTTTGACAAAGCATAAAGGTAAGTCTGATATTTGAATAATTGATAACTTATGAACGACTATAACTATAATTGATAATTATCAATACCGAATGTGGGAAGAGTAAACAAACAAAATGGTAGGACACGTTTTGTTCTCTTTTTCGAAAGAAGCAAATCCCTAACTGTTATCAGCGACGTGGAAATAATATGAGTGTTTTCTGTTGACTTTCAGTCAATTAACTGGAATGATAAAACTGTAGGAGACGCAACAGAAAGTTGAAGACAATTAGACAGTTTTAAGCAAACCGTGTCCGGTATAGTGTACAACCGACTTGTTTTGACACAGAGAGGACAAAGGAAGATAGGATGTCCAAGAAGTTGACGTACAAGCAGCGGGAAGCAAGGTGCCATTTGGGTTGTAGAAATTTCCGTTAGTCTAAAAGTAAGTAAACAAATTTTGTTGTATTTTGTACACTACACAGTATGTAAACAAGTTTACCCAGTTGTTTGGCGGCAGAGGCAAGTTTGTTTTGTTTGCGTCGTCACCGCTTTTGTTACGCCACACATAAAAGTCTTTGTACGTTTCATTACCTTCCACTGACTTCTGAAACCACTCGTGTTGGTCACTTGTGTGGTTTGGCACGTAATCCAAAATCAGCTTCAATCCTGAACACAAGAAAGTTAAGATACAATTATCGACTGAATCTAATGACTGTAAGTTTCACACTTAAATACTAAATTTCACTTGTGGTAAATTAAATTTTGTAATGATGTGATTAATATAATAATGACGATGATGATGATGACGGCGATGACGGCGACGGTGGTGGCGGAGGCTACGATGACGACGACGATAATGACAATATTAATCATTATAATAATGTCGTCAATTTCTATCCATATAAAACATTTTCAAAGATGAAATACATTTATGAGGTATAAATGCTGAAAACAAAATGGAAAAACAAATACTAGAGATTTACATTTGTATATGTAAACTAAGGCAGCTAAGACTATTATTAACTGTTCAGGGTTGGATTAAAAATATAAAATAATGTGCTTGTAGATTAAAATAAAATTAGTAGCTCTGAGCTCCACAACTCACTGGCTATTTTAAACGAAATATGTTTATTATTAGATACAATTCAATGTTACATAATATTTTAATTATCAGAAAAATTACAAGAACTCCTATTCATGTACTATTTTTAAAGTAAAATAACAATTATTAGGCAGATAATAATACAAGAAATTCTACTAATTCCTAGTGAACGCTAGACAATAAACACGTTGATTAAGTTAATTAGTGAAATTTATAACCAAAATGAATTAATGACAAGTAATTTGACCTAGCTTTTGTATCTTTCCATAGATAGCTATAGGATTGTTACTTTTCATAAATATACACAACTCATAACGATAGGTAAAGTTTTTTGTATAAAGTTAAAACATTAACACTACATTGACAGTTGGCTTACAATTCCTTTCAGTCTGAATGGATATTTCCAATTTTTACAAAATTTAGGCACACTTTTTGGTTTTTTACGACTTGTTCAAAATTTTGACCACTCATGTTTTCCCACTGTTTCCTCCCCTATTTTTGGGTGAATTAATCTCAAAAACATTGTGGTTCTGAAGGGTAAAGCTATGGACACGGCAAGTTTCAGGTTTACGCATTCAAAAATTACCTTGAGATAGGCCTATACCCCAAATAGTTAGACAGAAAGATAGATGGATAAACTGTCAAAACGGTAGAGTTAAAACTGAGACTTGCTTCCCTCGTTCAATAAGACACATCTAACCGTAACGTAGACACTAGGTGTGTGTGTGCGCGCGCGCGTGTGGGTGAGTGTGTCTTTAAAAAATAACACGTAAAATTTTCAAGCGAAAACCAAACAAAATCAAATAAAAACCCTAATAACAGTGTTATACAAACTATACTTACAATAGAGACATAATATGTCGGTTATACAGAGCTTACAATACTTATTTAAACTTCAATAAAGCAAAATTTACTTTGAAGTCTACAGATTCAATAAAACCAAACATTACATTAGGCTATCCGATATAATTTACTACATGTACATACACCTACATGTATACATACACACTTACTATACATGTAACATACATATTTCGTATTTCATATACGTCGTTGAAGACTGTCCTAAATTATTTCAGTGCTTATAGTCGAACAACTCTTCAAAAAACGCGATATTAGACAACCAATTATAGTTTTAATAAGGTATGTAATGAAATCATTAAGTGTAATCTGGTAATTTATCATATGTCCTGGAAGCCACAAAACTTCACGATCTTCTATAAAAATGCTGTTTGGCGTGTGAACTGAAAAATATGTTCATTCTTGATACATTTCATACACATATTTCCATAAAATGAATTACTGGTTCTCCAGTAATAGCCTTCAAGGGTCTTGTGAAGAACCCAATAATAGGTTACGGTGCATAGGTTAATTACGGTGCATTAAGGTGCATAGGTTATGTAAACAATAATTATGCAATTCTTAACACTAAACGTTTAATGTTGGAATGCGTAGCGTGTTCTGACTTACAATTATAGTTACGTGCTCACCTACGGATTTGAGAGTTTTGATCAAATCAACGAGAACGTCATTGCTCCCGTACATGGGATCCACTTGTAAGTAATCTGAAATGTCATATCCGAAGTCTTTCTGAGGCGACTTGTAGATTGGTGATAGCCAGACAGCCGTTATTCCCAGATCCCTAAGGTACTCTGCTTTGTCTATGATGCCTGGAAAAGAAAATTTGTCTTAAGTTTTTGTGTAATATTTGTTAATTCCTAAACGTGGCATTTTATCAGCTAACAGGTAGGCCTACTTCTTTACTTCTTTAATAATTTGATAATAGTAAATTGGATAGTTTTATTAAATTTCTAAGGTTAAAGATAAGGATAATTAAAACTTACACAAACACTGTACGTAAAATAAATTAATGATAAAGTAACCTATTTACGTATTCGATAAGCTGCTGTTGCACCATTAAGTCATCACTACGGCTGTTATCTGTTTCCATAAACAAATGGGTTGACTGTTACAGTCCACGACTAATTTACATAAACTCAGTGGTTACCTCCGTATTACATATGTTATTTTTATCTACGTTTGTTTTACCGTGTTTTTGTTTATCACATTTCTGTGTAAACTAGTTCCTTTTCACGTTGCCACGTCAAAATGTTCGCTCTCGCAGAAGAAAAGGAGCAACCCGCTCACACGTAACTTAAGATAATTTAATAACAACTTTTTTTTGATTGAAAAACCAAATAGTTAGTTACAATAACTAAGTAGCTAGTTATTATGTTACTTATTACAATAAATACTACAATGTATTGATATCAATATATTATTATTTTACTTTATTGTTGGTGGTGTTGTCAGCTACAACAGTCCTAACATAGTGCTAGCGACAGTTCCTTACTCGTGTAACTTCTGATTAACCTGACCTAAATTGAAGGGTTTAAACATTTGTTATGGACCTAAAATTAGTAATATTAACTTTAACTAACTACTCTGATTCAGACGTGAAATCTTCTTATTGCAATAATGTTGATGGTAATCTTCCAGTTATCTTCGCTGGAAATGTAGAAAAAGTGACAAAGATGTAAATATTGTCATAGACATAGTAACTTTAGTATACTGGATCTACGTTTGCATGTCGTTCAGTTAAAAAAAAAATAAAATCAATGTTCATACAAAAGAATATGGTCTATGGTTTTCATTTGAATATACCTCCTGGAAAAACGCTGAATTGTGAAGCTCAAGTAATTGGTTTGTATGCTGAGTAATAATTTTCAATATTTTGATCTTTTTCGGTGTGGGGTTAGTTGTAAGAAATACAATAATAAAAGAAAGTATTCTTAATATTATGATTTGCTTTACTTTCCTAACTAAGTAAAAATAAAAGCGTACAAAATGAAACGCTTAAATAAACCATGTCTAATGAAGAGTTCTCCTAAATCTTTTCAGCTAGATAGATTTAGTTTCAAATTGAAGTTTTCGTATTTTACCCTGGGAGGACATAGGCCTAAGTACGATATTTTCTTGCAACAGTGCGATCGACCCTTTATGTTGTACTGACGCCCTTTAAACATTTCACTACATCTGTGTGCTCTGTGTGCTAGGTTTAAATGTAGGCCTATATTAACAAAACCATAATAGCGTAGGACTTTTATACCACTTTTGTTTAGAGTGAAAACAATTGTAATAGCAAAACCTACGAACACGGTAATCAAATCAACCGTATCTCTACTATTAACTAGCTTACCTTGAAACCAAAAGGAGACCAAAACGATATACCAGTATTACCAGATACTAAAAAATATTTACTCAGTAATCGTGGGATTCTATAAGTTTTAATATTTTAGTTGCAGTAGCCAAAAAAAATTAATTTTTTTCCTGAAGCCTGATAAGATAGAACAACTTGAGATTTAAAAAAAATTAATAGGTTAAAAATGTATCAAGTGTATCAAGCCTCTCCACACAATAAACTGAAATCACAATGTTTGGTATCGGGAGAAAACTGCTGACTCAGTCATTGTGAAACAACGAATTAAAACCGTATTTTAGGTTAGAGAATGGAGATAAGGTGAGATGGTTTTCGATTTTGAAACAAATTTAAACGAATTAACATTTCTCTTACATTGAAAACGCTGTACAACAATATTTATTCTTAATATAAATAAAATTAAATATTAAATAAAAAAGTATATTTAATATTTATAAAGGCTTTACCTCAAGATGTTTACTCCTTGTTTGGAACATGTTTCGAGAAGCATTGTGTTCCCATCTTCAGCCTTCCTGATTTTGAACCTTGTGAGGTACTTGTGAGTTGGTTGTCCGTTGCTGTGGTTTACTGTTGGCCTCTGGTGCTTCAAATTGGTATTGTTGTGTGTGATTGCGGTGTATATATTAGTATTTTGTGTATTTTCTATGTTGAGTGCTTTGACAATTGTGAAAACTTCAAAAAACATTGAAAATTCTCAACATAGAAAATACACAAAATACTAATATATACACCACAATCACACACAATAATACCAATTTGAAGCACCAGAGGCCAACAGTAAACCACAGCAACAGACAACCAACACACAAGTACCTCACAAGGTTCTAAATCAGGAAGGCTGAAGATGGGAACACAAGGCTTCCCGAAACATGTTCCAAATAAGGAGTAAACATCTTGAGGTAAAGTCTTTATAAATACTAAATATATTTTATACATCAAGAAACAGACTGTAGCAAAAAGTGTTTGAATAAATAAGAAAGAAACTTGAAATCCACGATAAAACCTATTTTATTTAAACTAATTTGTCAATGTAGTGGTGCGATTTCCTCAATATTTTATTAATTATGTCGGTGACCTGTCCAGGCATTATCCTCTGTCAGTCTAAGATAGAGTATTCTGCTGCCTACCCAGGCTTCATCTTTCTAGAGCCTAGCGGAGATCCCCTAGCTTCGCTGATCCCTTGTCGACAGTTCGGAAATCTATTTTCCTAAATGAATTGTAATCATCAAGTTACAGTAATTTATTAACAGGTCTCACCGCCTGGTAAATGAGAGTACAGTTGAAGCGTACAGGCAAGTGCTTTTACTTCAGTCTGGCATGTATGCTCCACACATTACATGGGTCCAGAGAACTCACACTAACGTGACAAAAAAAAAACGAATTGACCAAAAAAAAGACAGATCTAACTATCTGTAAATCCTGGTACATATGTACGATGAATCCATCGTACGACATATGTCCTGAAATGTATACTTGCCTTTTCCATTTCTCTGTACAACGTGTCAAGGTTGCAAGGTTGTGCCAAGGTCATCCATCTGGATTCAGCATGCTTTACTAGTTCGCCTGTTCACCTCATTTGGGATCACCCTCTTCCTCTGTTACGTCATCAACATCTCCAGTCTTCATGCCATCTGATTCTTCGTCGCCTAGTGTGACTCGCGAGGCGTTATTTAAGCTTACAACTTATTCTCTGATCTCCATCTTTGTTATGTTTATAATCCACTGTATTATTTACCTGTCTTCAAGTCCTATACAAAGAGCCTGATTATGTTCTCACGTAAACTTCCGTGACCTGTGTCCATTGTGTTTTTGAAGTTTTCTTCCGGTATGGACCATGTCGAAGATGTCTTGTATGACAACGATTCACTCATATTACAATGAGTATCCTGAGGAAATTCACTACAATATGATTGAAACGTTTTCATAGAAGACATTTTTGACACGGTTCATACCAGGAGAAGACTACAAAAATATAACAGCTCCTGATTAATATTTCTGGTCACGTCTTGGAGATTTTATTCAGGTTAGCTTTTGTGAACGTCCAAACCTGTGAGTCGTCATAGATAAAGGCAGGCAGTGGGCCTGCGCACTTATTAAAAACCTTATTCTTGAAGTATTGCGAATATGATTTTATTTTATTTTGTTAATGTTGCCGATTTTGCCGAAGGCTACCCATGCTAAATTCCTTCGTTTTTTATTTCCGCTATTAAATTCTCTTCATTAAGCCTTAAAAAATTATAATACTCTAAAAACAAAAACGAAATTATTATTTTTTTTTTAGATGAAATTCACTCTTTGAATTAGCTACCTTTTATGCGTGAGGAAATTTACAAAACTCACTGTTGTTGAGGAGGCGGTTGATCACGGTCTGACGACGAAGTTAATTTTTCCCGTACACAGACACACGCTCTCTCTCTCTCGCATTCAACATACAATTAGTTTTCCCGCTCAGGCTGGCAGTAATAACCAAGCGTCGGGTTTTACGTACGTTATCAGTGACAAACTACTGCTAAACTCGCGCAGATTCCTCACAAGGTCATACTGCATTATTTATGAGACACGACTGATGGCCAGATGAAACGAACACGAACACAAACGACAACTTTAAAAATAAACGAATTTTTTATATCTGCTACGCGTATTATGAAACTACTGCTCGTATAATTAGGCTTAAATGTGTACACATCCGCGTACTAATGTGAAGAATAATTGAAGATGTACGGAAATTTTATAAGAGTGTGACAACTGACTTTTAGACTGTTGTCCTCCAACGCTTGGATCCAAGAGATGTTTTTGTTCTTATGTCATAATGGGCCCACTATGCTTACTTAGGATTTACAAGTATGCATGCTTGTAATGATGACATGCTGTAAAAAACTACGATGCGACTTTTTGGCCTATGCACTATTTAATTTTAATACCAGGTTGATATTAGTACCGATTTTTTAGTGAGGATCCTCCTACTCCTATATGTACCAGCAAGGGTGGGGGATGGAGAATTCTCCAAGAATAAATGGAGAATTCCATAAAACCATTCGGTTAGCAGATGACATTTTGTATTAGGACACAGTGGAAAAGCACTACAAGAAACATCGTTAAAGATGAATGAATTCTTAAGTATAATGTGACATAAATACAAATAGGAATAATCAAAATCATAAAGTATACAAGAGACGCCAAACCGAAAGAATGAAGGATAAAAGCGAATACAGGTTATATTACTTTCAAGTAGGCCTACATGGCGAGTTCTATAACATCGAATGGCAGGTCTACTGCATACATGAAAAGTTGAACAGCAAGAGACAAGGAAGCATTTTCAAAGAATAGAAGTTCTGTTAACGTTTGGAAGTGCTCCGGTGAAAGAAGTTTCAATTTGAGCACTTGTACGCATGCCTCATGAACTTGGACTTTACAAGAGGCAGAAAAGGAAAAGGTTGAGGCCTTTGAGTTGTGGTGCTGACAAGATTACTGAAGATAACGGGGACAGAGAGAATATTGATTAAGGGAGTTCTGGCATGTGTGGGCAAAAGAAATACGCTGCTGAGTGGAAAGGAATAGTAATATGGCTGGTCATTTGTTGTACATTTAGGCCTACATTATAATTCTAGCTGGTTCATTACCTTGCCTGAGGAAATAATGAAGGAATATAGCGTTAGGGGAAGAACAAGACAAGAATGTATGGACGAGATCGAGGACGGAAGAAAATATAAAGAAATGAATAAATTAACCTTGGACTGATTCCAGGCTCACCAACCTCAGGGTTGAGGAGAAGAGAGAAAAACAGATAGATTGATAGATAGATACGTAGAGAGAGAGAAAGAGAGAGTGACCAAATGTTTACTCGTAGTCTTACATGGTCGGAACTTTTAGTAGCAACAGTATTCCGGTTGACAACCGCATTTTATTGATATCATTATTAATTTCAGTGATGCAGCAAATGAGGTTCTGGAAGCAACCCCAGAGAGATAAAGACGAAAAGGAAATTATGTATAAAATGAAAAGAATGTGCCAACAAAAGTGTAGTAAAATAAGTCGAATTAAATGAGTAGGCCTACACTAATTAGATATGTGAGTATGAACATTTTTAATGGCGGTACACTATAGCTGTTGTCTACCGAGTGGAGGCAGTAGTATGTACCGTAGAATGAACGAACATTATTGGTTTCCTCATACAATAATACTTTAATTTGGAAACCAATTAATTTTTATTAAACGTTAAAACAATGTATCAATGAGCGTCGAGTCGAGAGCACACTGGCTCATGAGCAACGCATTTTAAAAATGTGAGCGCCCGCTAACAGACGGTCGTTTAAGCACATTGTAAACTCCATGACACAGTAGTTTCTGTACTGCAGTGGTCAGGACGTTAGAATCTTGTACCGAACGCTTTTATTCAGTGATCACTGTATCATAATAGTAATAAATGTCGGGATCTTTGGTACTTATTTGGTCACAGTCCCTTGAATGGCAAAAGCAAACCGGCTTGTCTTAATCCTGTCTAGTAAAACATATGCGGCTACTTGATGGGGCCCGTTGTAGTGTAACGGTAGATATCAGATTTACAGTAGTTATAATGGTGGCAAAATAAAGTCCACCATTTTTGAACAATACATCGAGCACTCGGCAAAAAGATCCAGTGTTATACAAGTGGTAAATTATGAAACTGTAACAAATTTATAATTTTTGGTTTCCTGACATCGAATATGGTGTGGTGGCGTCGTGAGTTGTGGTGAAATATTAGATACAGCCAGAACGGTACAGTTAACTAACAGAAGTATGAAAAAAGGCGAAAATTTTCAAAGGCAAGGAAAGCAATACTATCTAGCTCTCAGGTATTCTCAGTGCTGAAACTTGGTTCTGCAAATAGGCAGACCTCAAAAGAAACAATGTCTGCGAACTATGGATATCCATTCTTAGAGAGGCATGGGGAGAACACAGCACGAATGAGAGTATTCCGACCCCTGTGGAAGCGAATGGGCTGAACGTGGCTCCAATTAGACTCTAAAATGCATAAGTAAATTAATAAACCTACCCAAAATATGAGTAGGTCTTCATGTGAATAAACATATGTTGTATGATACTAATTCGCGTCAATATCATCCAGCAAACATATGCGTGAATATGATGTTCACCAGCAAACATTTAAGACATCAACTGCTGTAATTGCTAACGGCATTATAAAATTAACATTAATACGGTAAAATATTTAAGCATACCCCTGGACCTGTAGTATTTTATAATTACAATGTGTGATCAAGAAGCATGCGAACTGGTACTGTCAACGCCAAGTCAGCTGATTTGGCTCCAAAAAGAGAGATTTATGTTTACTCAGTATAAGTTTTATAATAACAGCTGACCTGGTATTTTACAAATGCCCATTGTTATGTTGTGTGTTAACCTCATTTGATGCATTTACCATGTCAAAAAAAAACGGAGATTTTGTGCCAGATTTTGTCAAAAAATTTGTGAAACATGTAAAGATACATTTGAAAAGTTACAAAAAGTTTATGAGGAAGATTTATGAGTCCTACGCAGGTTTATGAGTGGTTTAAGCGTTTTGAAGATGGGCGAGAAAGTGTTAAGAGTGACGAGCGTTCAGGAAAGCCTTTAACCAGCAAGACTGACCGCAATGTTGAACTTATACGTGCTGCTATGCAAGAAACCCGGCGAATTACCATTCGTGAGCTAGCAGATGATTTAAATATTAGTTTTGGATAAGTTCAGTCAATTCTTACAGATGAGTTGGAAATTAGACGTACTTCTGCAAAGTTTGTACCACGAGCGTTTACAGGTAACCAAACAAATGCCCGGGTGTCAGTCGCTCAAGACCTCTTGAATGTGATTAAAACAATCATAATGGGTAATGAATCCTGGGTTTGTGGATACGATTCAGAAACTAAGGTCCAATCTTCAGTGTGGAAGATGCCAAATTCTCCAACACCAAGGAAAGCAAAACAGAGCCGAAGCAAAGTCAAGACCATGCTCACAGTTTCCTTTGATCACAAGGCGATTGTTCATCATGAATATGCTCCAGCAGGGCAAACAGTAAACTAGAATTACTTTATTTCTGATTTGAGGCGTTTGAGGGATGTAATTTAATGTAAAAGGCCCAAAAGGCTACCATGCATCAGAGTGGTGAATGGTAGCCTCAACACGACAATGCACCTGCCCATACGTAAAATGCTTTTCAGCATTTTCTTGCTAAACACAATATTCCACATCTTCAGCATTCTCCATTTTTGCCACATATGGCTCCCTGTAAATTTTCCTCTTTCCGAAGACAAAAAATATCAAATGAAAGGAGGATCATTTCAAAACGTAGAAGAGATAAAACAAAATGCGACGAGAGAACTTTAGACTCTTACAGAAGATAACTTTAAGACAAGTTTCGAAGACTTTAAGACAGTTAGAAAATATCTGGGAGAGGACTATTTTGAAATAGGTAAATTTACAAATCTGAAACTCTTGTATATTTTTGAAGTTATACTTCTTTAGGCGCGTTGAGGGTGAAATTTTTAGTATGTAACGAAATGCGCGCACACCATGTAACGGAATGCGCGCGCACCATGTAACGAAATGCGCGCGCACCATGCGACAGAAACGGAAAGTTAACAGGATGAAGTTAGCCATGGACAACGAGCCTGTGGCCAAAAAAGTGTACTGCGGGAATGGATAAATGTACAGTTCCGATACCGCTAAATAGCTTTTGTTTATTTACTTGTTACTATGATAATTAATTCTGGTATTGTTGACATCTTCAGTAGTTGTATTTAATGTATTTCATTAAACTACTACTACTACTACTACTACTACTACTAACGCGTACATTGCAGATGCAACTGGAATTGACGTTAATTTTATGTAATTATTAATTTCAAAAGTCTTTTTATAAGAGTTTAAAAATATTTGAGGTTAATTTTTCGTAAGTATTAATTTCAAAAGTCTTTTTTATATTAAATCAATAAAAGTTTCGATAAGCATTCTATCATTATGTTTGCTTTAATCCAATAATCTAATATATATTTCTATATTTTAAATTATAGATCTCACTTATTTATTTATATTAAATCAATAACAGTTCGATAAGTATTCTATCATTATGTTTGCTTTAATCCAATAATCTAATATATATTTTTATATTTTAAATTATAGACCACACTTAATTATTCAGAAATCTGTGGAAAAATAAATCCATTACTGTCATACACTATTCGTAAGTATTTTGAGCTATTTGATAAAAAATTAATTTTATGCGGAAAAAAGCTGCAAAAGCAGCTGAAGCTCAATAACACGGAGTGCCAGTGCCAGTAAAAAAACGATGACATCAACGGAACGCAGTCGAGCTTATAGACTACGAAATAAAAAAAATAAATTGTGGGTGCGTGTACTTATATACGCGCGTTATAAGTTATACTTCTTTGGAATGATGATGATGAAATTAAAAAGATGATGAAATGGCACTGTTTTAAAAGGACTATAAATTGAAGAACGAGATGTAAGTTACTAACATATCCTTAGTCAAAATACAAGGGAACTCTTATTAGGCTTTAATGATGAAAGATCATAGTGTCACATCATTATGCACGCTAATGACCATGTACAAATAAAGGTTGAGAAAACTACTCGAGCAAAATTCTATTCAGAGGAAATTTATGGAACTCTTTGGATCAATTTAACAAATTATTTTAGCAAAAAAATAATTTCCGTGTTTGAAATATTTTTGTAATTCCGTAAACATGATTTTATTGTCCAACTGATTAACGGTAATAACTAAAACTAAACTAAACTATACTTAATCTACATTTAGACTAAAGATACACTTACTCTCACTAAACAAAGGAGAGATTGTTTGCGTCAGAATAAATAAAGTTGAAATACTTTTCCTTTCAACGAAATTAAATGAAACCTGCATTGCGATAATTGTAATAATGCAAGAGTAATAACAGACTAAGAAGAGAAATTTTATGCTATGGTTTTAGATTTTATAATCCACTGTAGAAATAACTACGCCATTTTTACTGATACATACGTAAGTACTAATTATCCGGTAGGATATTAAACGAGCTGAATTCAGTATAAGAAACATAATAGAGAAATACGATAAGAAGCGTTTTATGACTATACGAACAATATTTAAAATGGTATATACATGTATATACAAGACTTTTGAAATTAATACTTACATAAAATTAACCTCAAATATTTTTAAACACTTATTAAAATTTGGTTACACAATTTTTGTCACCGAAAAAAATTAATTTTTCTCTACTAAAATATTATAATATTGAATTTACATTAATTCAATTGAATTAAATTTTTATCTTTTAGTGTATAATAGTCGTATTAATTTTATTTTATGCATATATATTATAACTGTGGTCGTTGTTTATTCTTTGTTATTTATTTATTGAACCACTTAAACACTATACAATAAGATATATTATATTATATATTATATACTAAAAGAAGTATAACTTCTAACGCGCGTACATAAGTACACGCACCCACAATTTTTAAGTAAAATAAATCCTGATACTTTTCGATCACACCTCGTAGACAGAGAAATTATTAAACCCCTCCAAAATCCCCACTAAGCGTAATAATTAACTTACAGAAGAGTTACAGAAGACAGAATTAATTGCGTGAGCTGTATTAAAGCTTTCGGTTTTGTATGTTTGTGTACTACGTAATAAAGCTCAAGTCTAAATCTAAACATTAATGAATAATACTTGGCATAATAACAGGTGCTGAGTACACTACCTCTTCGTTAAATACAGTACGGTCAAAACTTGGCAGGACATCGTTGTGAGTTACTAGACTGTCTGGACACCTGTATGTTTCACGATTACAAACAAAACTTATATTATATGATATGTAATATTATTTAATAAAACCATAGGTTTGCTATAAACTCAACAGTGACTTTAGAGCTTACTTTACAATGTCTGTCGCAGTTTCTGGGACCTATGTGTAGAACGTTCTGTCTTTCACAAACAAAAAGTATCACCCCACCATCCGCCGCAGATGTATGCTTCTCCTGACATCAGAAAATCGTGTAAAAGAAGAGATAAAAATTCACCAACTGGATAAACAAGCAGCAAACCTCAAGAAAAAAATTAATAAACGAAATCAATGCCAGTGACTGTCAGTAGTAATATCGCTGTATCCAGATATGACATCAATCCCAAGTTAAGATTGAAAGAGCTCATAAAAAAGGAAAGAACTGTACCTATTATGTAGTGAACTGCATTGGCTCCTGGAAAGACATCATCAACTGTCAGTATCTCAAAACAATGAAAGCAATGATTATAGAGTAACTGTGTTACACGCTAATGGTTTACACCCTGATATTAAAACATCTCTGGACTTGATTGTATTCAGTTTTTGGGTGTATTAGACAAACTTTACATGTCCATGTAAAAATTAGACAAACTATTCAGACAGACATTATGAGTAAACGATTGCGAATCAGCGACATTCACCGTGATCTTGGCATCGATGAGACCTTTGGCAACGGTGACTGCAACACCTTGCTGATAAACGTGATCATCACCTTGACGATGATGTCAACGTGAAAATAACATTAGAGTAACCTTCAGAACTAGTTTTTCCACATAAGAAAATTTAAAATATATTTTCTGACAATATGTCTTCAGATAAAATGTGAAACAAATTTTTCAAATCAACATTTTTAATGAATCAGAATTGTTTTTCTTGTATACAATAAGTGATCCTCCACTTATAAGACTTGGAGAATTCATTACTACACGATTCAGAGTAGCAGTGAGTAAAATGTACACTTGTTTAAATTAAATTTAATTATTTTTTGTTTTTAATTTTATGTTAGGTTAATCGCAAATAATTGAGTGGTCAGTGTGAATTAGTATTTAGTGAAATTTATACTCATTATGTACCAACAAACATTTGAATGAATATAAATTTAAAAAAATTAAGAATGTTCATTCATCTTAATTAGAAATCCGAAGTAAACCTTTACACTACAAAAATTAAATTACAAATCCTACTATAATATGTTTTAAATTCACATCAGTAAAACGCATTTACAGCGAGGTAAGGAACCTGTAACCTGAACATTAATATTAGACCATTAAGAATGTTGTCCAATACATTAGTAGAAATATGAACCGAAACAAGAGTTGAAAGTGCTGTACTTGTTTGGTATTATTTAGAATTTGTAGGAGGTGAATTACTTTGAGTTGCAGTAAAATGTTTTTCGAATTATAAGCTGATTCAAAGTAACTAATTTTTTCAATACCTGACAAAAAGAAATTGTAGATATATGACCTGCATTCAGGCCCCCGTACTGACTTGTCTTTTGACTGTTTGTTCTGACATTTTATTATCTACGCAGGCCTATAGGCCGTCTACGTACACGGCTAATGAGTAACAAATACAATTTGTTTTATTACGTGCTGGCTGTGCTTTGAACATACACTATGGTCCTCTTTCAGTGAATCAGTATTCACTTCTAAATACCACCTGTTGCCCTGCTGTGTTATATTGGCCTATCATTTCTGTCAATTACAATACGAAATTATGAGTATCATTACAGGTCACAAGTAAGTCTGCAAAGAAATATTACCCATCATTATCTGCAAAGACCTAATCTTTTGATCGGGAAGGTATTACGTAGTGTGACTAATCAATCGATTAATTTCATCTAATTGCCCGTTTAGTTTCTGACATATAAATCTCCCGATTACTGACTATTTATACTAACAGTATTAGTAATAGTATTTTTACCGACTAATATTAATACCCATACTTCATGAGATAGTCAAATACAATTAGTAAACACTTTGAAGTGTTTTTTACTAATGATTAGTTATAAATTTTGTTTTTTTAGTCTAATACAGTACGTGTGTCTAATTATGCAACAAATATAAATAAATACAAACACAAATATACAAATATAAATAAAAATATTATTGTGTTAATTGTTCGGACTGCAAAGCAACTTTAAGAAGGTCATGGCCCACAACGCATGTGATAATTAAATCATAATCTGTTTTTTGTTCACATTAAAAATTTGAATTCTAAATTTATAGTGATCCGGTAGTGTTTATGCGGATAGTTTGTCTTACAACGACATACAGTTATAAGAAAACATAAGCGTATTGTACTTTAGAATCAAATTGAAGTGTATAAATATTAATCCTGACTTAAGGTAACGGTATGTGCAATGTAACTAACATATGATTTGTTAATGGCAAATTCATAACCAAAATCCTCAGAAACCAACTTTTCTGACTAGCCATCGATGTTGCATTACTAATTAAAAAATGTTAGTTTTTAATAGTCTTTCTCAACAAATATGTCAAGTTTTTTTATTGTTAATATATTTCGTTTGTGATAATCGTTATGACGACACGACGACAACGATAATGATGGTAATGACAAAACACACCTTTAAGGTCTCCAACTCCGTCACCGTTACTGTCCTTGAACGACCTAGGGTAGATCTGGTAAAGGACAGCGGTCCGCCACCAGTCACAGTCAGGATCGTCGTCACTGTGAACCGGCACTAGCGCCGACAGCAAAGCAACTGCACACACCGCGGAAACGATACCCATCGCACGTAACGGAGATGCCACTGATTGCTGGAACAAGGACACTCGCTCCGTTATATAGAGTCTGATAGCTACCCACCGGCTGGCGATAACATTGCTTACTACGAATGGCTGTCTGACTTTGTGCCAATACTTAAATTAAGGAGTAGTATTCTCCAAGATTGTATACAGTTCTGAAATTCCAATTACATAAAACTTCGATTTGAAACAAAACTCAATTTAAATTTTAAATTGTAAGATTTCACCTAAATTCATTACCGATCTATATCATTTATGTGATTACCTTAAAATAATTCACCGCTAACAAATACTTATTAATTCAGTTATTCACGTAACGATCGATCAGAACATAGTAATAAAATATTAATTTTTTTTAATTAGCCAAGTAAGAGATACATCGGTAAATAAAAAAAAAAAACTAATATACTCCTCAAACATTTATCATCAGTGTCAAATAATACATGCTTACATAACAAGTGTCTTGCACGTCTAGAAGATAAAGTTTCTAAAATGACAAGTTGAAGTAATTGCTGTATTAAATAAGTAGGCCTATTAATTTCTACCAGATATTATTATATTGTTAGTGAATTTCGCAAATACTGTAAATTTTTATTCTGTGCTCAATATAAACACAACACACACACACATACACACGGTTAACTATGTATTTTCCTTATACTTTTTTCGTTACAACAATGTTGTTGCAGCACTACTGCAAATAATTAACTCGATCATTCATCCGTGGCGCTTTGGTCCTCGGCCTCTGCAACAACGGCTTTCCACTCTTACCTGTCTCGTGCTTGTTGTCTCCACCTTCTAATCCCCAGTTGGCTGAGGTCGCCTTCCTCTCAAACGTCTCCCATCATGTTGCTCATCAGAAAACGTGTTCGGGATTATTTCGTCCTGCATCCTTTTGGCACTCCCAAATCAATTAATCCATTTGCATACAATACTTCCCACAAAGTCTTAATTCTTGGTTTTTCATAATCCTCCAGTTGCTCCCTCCTTTACTGGTCCTTAGATTCTTCGCAAAATTTTACGTTCCCAGCCAGTAATTCTGTTTTCTTGGTTGCTAGACAATGTCCATGTCTCCGAGCTACATGGAGACATGATTTTTTTTGTATGTTTTTATGGAGCCATACACAACAGCATTGTTTTGTAAATTATTTCTTTCAGTTTTCTTGACACATGTTTATTGCTAAGCATAGGCTGTGTAAAGCTGTACTTTTACTTCCTGCAACAATCTTAGCATCTTTCTCTGTTTGAATGTAGCCTATCAAGTTATCATCGACGCCGTGTATTTAAACTCCTGCGTTCCATACAAAAGAGATTCATTTATACATAATTGTCCTGGAGGATACTTATGTCCACTTGTCAGCATATACTTTCTTTTGTTGCATTTTATTTAAAGTGCCAATCTTCCTGAGTCTTCTACCGGTCTTGTGTTACTGACTGAAAAGACATTTTATTTTTTGAAATTATAATAACCACATGCCACCACTGTTACCTGAACAAGTCTGTTGTTGATTGCACCATTCGGATTAATTCATAACTTCCTTAAAGCTACTTCCAAGGTTATATTATAAAGGACATAATTAAATGGTTACATAAAAAAATTGCGTTACCCAATTTTTCCGGGTTCAGAATAATTCTTAAAGTAGAAAAACTCCCTCAAAATGAACTGCATTTCAGTTCAATAGCCTCTACAAGTAAGCGTATTTTGATAAAATACGTGGTATAACAAAATGTTCCTAATCAAGTATCTTTGCTTAATAAATGAATAATGTTTTCGTTAAGGTAAATTTCGTTTGACAGTCATGTTCTTTCGTCTACTAGACTATGTAATTAGGAGATAAGTACGTCTAGATGGAAAACCGACTGGTCTTCTCGTACATCACTGTTACCTACATTTCATATCAGAGTAGGATAAAAGCTATAAACCTAAGTTTGTTTACGACTCTGTAAATATTTGTCGGTAAATATGTAAGCAGGTCCGAAACCAGTGCACACGGCTTTCGAATGTTCTTCACGAAATTGTGACGGTAACTTTAATTTTGGTAAAACAGCTGATTACAGCCGGCGGACTAAAGACCCGCTCCTTGTAATATCACGTTCGTTGAAATGAACGCCAGTTCAAAGCACGAGCATATTTAAGGAGGGCTGAGCTGGTTCCAGGCCCTAAAATTTTAAACCATAAAACTGTGAACGAATGTAATAATAAATGTATAAAAACCTACAAAGTATTAGATAAATTATTTAAACATTTTGAAAGATAAACTCTCAAAGTTAACTTGCGTAATAATACGTTGTATGTATTGTGACTTGACAATATAACGTTTTTTCATCGTCATTCAGTTTTTCGTTTTTGAAAAGAGAGCATTGTACTTTTCTTCTGGCTTCTCATTAAATAAATTGTGTTTTCTAACACATAGGCCTACACGCACATGGTAGCACGCACACACACACACACACACACACACACACACACACACACACACACACACACACACACACACACACACACACACACACACACACACACACACACACACACACACACACACACACACACACACACACACACACACACACACACACACACACACACACACACACACACACAACAAATATGTATATGTGGAGTTTTGATGCATAAAAGAAACAGGATTTCACATGAGTAAGTCTTATTAAAACATACATGATTAGATTATATACATGATCATATACATATGCAATATATATGACTTTAAACTGTAGACACTCTTCAAACCCAGGGTTAATGTTGAAAAAAAAGAAGAAATATCTGTAAAAACGAAACTCCTAAACCGGCACGTGAATACAGTTGTGTGCGTGTGTGCGTGTGTGCGTGTGCGCATGCGCGCGGGCGATAAATTCGTTAATGTGTACCGAGTTCTGCTAACTTTGTGTTACCGAGTTTATTATTTATGTGTCACGATAAATCTCAGCCACCCCCCTAAAAATTCTATATAGACCTACGCCCCTGGTCAAAGCTACATTGATTATAGTTGTCTTTATCAAACCTTGTAGTATGAATGAGACTTACATACTTAAAAAAATTATCTACGCGTATGTCGGTGTGTGAGTTTAGAAATCACAATATCTGGCAGCCATTCTACATATCCAGATTAGTCCACTTAATACAATAAAGATTTCAACTACTTGTCATTTTAGACACATTATCTTTTAGACATACATAAATAACATTGATTATTAGTGGCTTATCATTAATTACATGACTGGAGATCATGATTGTTTATGAATCATGAACGGTTTATAAATGTTTCAATTTTTTTAATCCGTGTTGATAATTTTGTTTCAATATTAAATCTTTTCTCAGATTGTTTTCGTCGCCTTCGACAGTGAGGATTGTAATTCACAGAGGCCACTTTTATATGCAATTCGCTTATCTTCGAAGACGGCGAGGCCCCATGCGCATCATAATCAGGTCGAATCACGTATAAGTCGTGGAAATATACCTCTGAGTTCAGTTGGTTCGACGCTCCAGTTATTAGGACTTAGTCTCATTTTCTACGAAAGACTAGCAAAAATAAGAGGAATAAATTTTGGGCAAGTAGCTGACAAAAAAGGCTCTGTTAATACCGAACACACTAGTTAGATTGGTTGCCTCCTAGATGTGCTTACGAATTGTCTGAAGCTTCTTACAATAACTTGGAGACTACAGTTAATTCAAATATAGTATAGGCTACTTTGTGCCTGCTTGTCTCATAATTTTTTGTTAATAAATTTTTCTGTAAACAGTAATTCAAATTTTAATAGTGCGGCTTTTTATAATATACACCTGTAAATTCTCTGACAAGTAATGCAATACCTTCGGTTTAATGTTATAACAAACAGATAGAATTGGTGTTGTAAATGTGTTGTATAATGTCGGGCGTTACCTCCGCGCACTTTTGTTACTTACTGTTGACTGGATCCTCTGCGGTGATGTAGTCCTGTAACACAACTTAATACTATGTTTTTTGTGGGCGCCACTTGGAATCGTTTGTTCCAAGAAATAAATGTGATTATTAAAGTAATTAAAATTTTTAAATCTTACTTCTATGAAAAAGTATAAACAAGTCAGTTTAGCTTGAAAAAATCAGGTAAGTTTAATGATTCTTCAAAAAACAACAAATCGTCTGAAGGACTAACATTCATATAAAAATTTATAAAATTGCAGAGAAAAAAATTCACAAGTTATTATTATTATTGACAATTTTATATATATCCAATCAAGTATCGGCTAGTGTTTTCAATTTTTTACTCAGTTGAAAAGCATGAGTTTAATACGTGAAAAAATCTTTACTCTCAGGACGTGACTCCTTTGAACTAACAAGACATATCAATAAGACGCTTTACAAGAAAAATTAAGTGATTTGAAGGTGTGGGTGGCATGTGTAGTACAACTGTGTGATAAATGTAACCAGGTAAAAAATGACTTTAATTTTGGTAACTCACGTTCCAATGAATAATTAATCTCGCACAGGACACTCCTCTCGGGTAGTTTTTCAATCTCGCCTCTTCATATGTGCACTGAATCTATTTTAAGTCAAAATTGCGATCATTTACTATTTCCGCACTTTTTGTAAAAACGTTTGGCAGTAGATTATCGTTCAAACGCCGCCGCTACAAATCATCTGTTTCGCGTTGATTCAGAAATTGGCCGCCGCAGCGCTGATTCCCATGCAGTGTCGAGAGAAAGGCTTGGTGTTTTGTTTGTTTACGTTAAGGGGATTATTGTCAAGTTAGTCAGTCTATGCGAACACAGCAGAATTGGTTCTCTATTTAAAGTTTTGGTCCCTCCTGGGCCGCTGACGTTCTGGCTGCGTGATTTCTATTAAAATTTTGCCGTGTCGCTGCTCTATTTCAGCAACACATTGGCGTAGATTCTTGTAGAGGTTATGTCAGTCTGTTTGTCTATGTAAGGGAAAAGCCTTTCTTCGTGTCTTGTCGATTTCTCGCCTCTCGGTTTCGCCTTAGCTGCGTTGATCAGTGTCGTGGGTGATGCATCAGTTCTGGAGTTCAAGTTTCAAGTGTTTTTGGGTCGAATTTGGTCTCTCTTTTATACTAATTCAGGCTGATTGTTTTCATCGACTTCCGGTATATTTGTGTAAAAACTCTTTCTAGATTGTTCGAGAATAAACGAAATGGAACATTATGGAACAAATTTCACTTCCGTCGAAGCTTTTAGAACGAATTTCTTATTCTTCATACTAAGGATATTTCAAAAATTACACTGGTATTTATCAAACAGTTTTACATTAGTACTCACAATTTGCATGCCATTATTACATTTAGATTCTCTGTTTTCAACTGAATCTAGTGATACTAATTATGATTGGTTTTTAATTAAATTAAGTCTAATAAGTAACACAATATACAACTCTCACCTTGGTTGTTGTCATTAAAATTCAATCTTTTTAGAACAAAAATTGTTGTGGAATTATTATGTTCCTTCCACAATCTGAACATATAACATTACTACCTTCCTACAACAAAACAAACAAATTTTAACATAGGTAATACATAAATAATTACAATCTTACATGGCCCCTGTCTATGGCCTAGGTTTTTTGTTAATGTTATAACACAATAATTAGTCCCTTTCTTTAACATATGTAGTATTTCACTAATGTACACTCATAGTTTATTATATTGTCTGTCTTTTGTGATACCTGGTTACTCTTTACATATATTATTTTTATCACAGGATGACATAGCATCATTGATTGGTCTTGGGATGTCCTTTTTTTTATGGTGTGACAAATCTCACTTTCATAAGTTAAATTCTTTTATAATTGACTTTATTTTCAACTGAGTTTGTTCGTTCTTTAAGGTATACTGAAGCATTGTACCATTCTATTTTATTTTTGTTAGCATTTTGTAAATATTTAGCCAGATATGATTATTTTTGTACTGGTTGATTGGCTCCAGCCATACATGGTATATGTAAATATTTTCCTAACTTGACTATTACAATGTTAAAGTTAGTCAAATATATTAGTATAGTCGCTTTATATCATATTTCAACTTTCTAATGCAATTTGGTTGCATTTTGGCAACATTAAATCCATAAATTATACAATATTATATGCCTACCACATGTTTTTAGTTAATACTGTTTTTGGCTATTTTGACTGACTGTTATTCATTTGACAGCTTTCTTTATTTATGATAAATTGTTCACTTTTGTCTGCTTGACAATTACATATAGTTTTTAATTTAATCTGATAATAATTAATTTTTTCATGAAATCTGGGTGTTTGGTCTCAAATCCAACACATTAATATTTTTTGTCATAACAAATATATAATTTTTATTTTAACTTAGATTCTTACTAATAATGTATTTAACTCATTTAATACATTTATTTTATTTACATTACATAATATAATACTGGATCATGTCCATTCATTCACAAAAAATAGTTCTTAATACTCTATTCAGAGTTATAAAAATTAATAATTAATGACTTCGTTTTGGTTGATTCTGACATTATTCGTCTCTCTTATAGTGTCTTATGGTTTTTTCACTGTTATTCACTTTAATAATATATATGGGGTTTGTGTCTTGGTCATAGTTTGGTCGTTTTTCATGTTAGTAGTAATAATTATTAGACAATATTACACAATTTTTTAGGACTACTTGGGTTTGATACTGTTCACCTCACTTTCCTCTTATGATAATTGCTATTTAAATGGTTTCCTTTATGGAACGTTCTGTGACGTTACATATGCCTCTCCGTTAAAGTTGATAATTTTTGAAAAACATATCTTTGGTTTTGATGAAATTATCATCTCTATATTAACCCTTTATTAGCTTCTTTATATTTCATTCTTTTATCTTATAATTGAATTCCTGTACTACTCCTTTAATATATTAATCCAACTCAATATTCCTAGTTCGTTCTTTGTCGTATCACCTATTCCTTTCCTTTTTACCTTGATGTTATTTAATTAATCTTTGATATAATTCCCTATCAATTCCCTAACTTTCATAGAGGGTTGGGAGTCAGAGTGGCTCGCTATGGCATACATTCTCTGCCCTTCCTATCTATAACTACTGAAATCAGAGGCAACACATCCCTGTCCAGAAAATAATAATTGCACCTTTGCAACAAATAATAATAATAATAAAAAAAATACAATATTCAAAGATCATAGGCTCCTACACATAAATTCCCTTTCTTAAACTCTTCTGATTATTTCACAATTATATTAATATATCGTTCTCCGCAGGTTAAATTATCGTTTAAAATCATTCAATGTTAATAGCTATATTCATATTCATCATTACCTCCTTATGTAACACTGTTTTTCCCTTTTTTTTTTTTCTTTTTCCATTTAGTATCAAATATATATGACAGTATTTCTCCTTCTTTTCTCCTTTACTAAGTGTCCATCTCGTAATATTTATTAATAATAATCTCTCTCCTTCTCTAAGTACGGGTAAGCTGGTAAATATACGTTGACATGGCTATTGGAAATAAATCTTGCCTATAGTGGAATGTGTCCATCTCGTAATATTTATTAATAATAATCTCTCTAACTCAACACTATCGATAAGTGATACGTTTGACCCCGTGTCAATGAGTAATATCGCTTCTATGCCATTGATATTTGCTTTGATCTGCACGATACTATTATTCCCTTGGTTACTATTTTTAATGATATTATCACCCTCTTCTAATAACTCCTCTCTAATATCCTTAAGATAATTATTTTTTCTTAATATCATAGTCCCGTCTTTGTCCTGTCTATGTTCGTAACTAGTCACCCCATAATATTGGTTCAGTGAAGGGCGGTTTTCCTTTTCCACTGCCGCGTTTAGTTTAAATGAGCCACGGTTTTGTTGGCCCGGTCTCCCGGAACATTGGGTTGCTGACCCGCCTGTGTTTCCTGCCTGACCTCGGGATTACCATTAATAGGTTGGCTATTCGTCGTGTTACCCTGGCTACCTGGCGCCTGTTGTGGGTAAAACATGTAAGTGGGTACATTGGGTGGATATGGCCGTCGGTTATTGGCCATTGTATAATTTACCTGGGGCCTATATTCATTTTGGTTTCTCCTATCGCCTTCTCCTTGGTTTCCCCCGTTACGATAACCATTACGTTGACCATAATTATTTCCCCTATAGTTATTTCCGCGATAACTGTTTCCCTGGTGGAAGTTCCTACCGTAATTATTCCCGGTGTAATTACCTCTGTTTGGTCCCGGATAGTTGCGGTTATTTGGACCCTGAGTGTTATCACTTCGGCTATTTGGTGGGGTATTATTATTCTGACTGTTTGTGTTTAGGTTGTTACCGTTTCCACCTCCATTCCGGTTTGGTCCGTTATTGTTGTTATTGTATTCTACCTTACGATTGGGGGGTTGGTAATCCTGGAACCTTCCAGTGGATTCACAATTTTCTAATAATTTGGCCAGATCGGCTATTTTACTGAGCTGTTGGTATAATTGGGCATCTTTGATACCATAACTGTAATGTCCAGCTAATTGCCTTACCAAACATTCTTCTGGGATCGGCGGTATCAACTTCCGTGCTAAACATACCTTTCCCAGGAAATAAGACGTCGGGGACTGTCCATTGGACGCGTCGTATTTGCCATAGAAAATGTCCATTCTTACCCTGTTTTGTGCAGTCTCCGACCAATACTTCTCCTTGAGCTGGCGTTTAAACTCTGCTAAATTCGTGATTTCGGGTCGTACCGCTATCCACCAGTTATCCCTAGTGTTTTTAAACGTCTCGTCAAGCATCTCTCTTATCCTGTCCCACCTTGTTTCTCTATTTCTCCCAATAAACTCCTCCATTCTTTCTAAAAATTCCATTGGGTTTCGTCGATAGTTTTGGAAGTTGATTACTTCCCTGTTTTCACCATGACACGTATGAGTATTTACTATAGGTGTGTCTCTCAGCGCCTCTAATCTTTCCTGCAGGTTTTTCTCTCTCTGGTCTATTTCCAGTATGCTATTTTTGTTAGTTTTTATTTGTTCGTCCAGCCTGTTAGCGATGTCATATGTTCTCTGCATCCTCTCGCTAACGTCTTTCTGGACTTCTCCCACCTCCTGCATGATGGCGTCTTGGTTCTGCCTTACCATGTTTTCGAGATTTCTAACATCTTGTTTGGTCTCTACTGTTTGTTCCTCTATATTTTCGAAACGTGTATTGTTTCCCTCCTGTAACCTTTCCAACTGTTTCTCCATGTTTTCGACCTTCCTGTCACTATCGATTTTATTATCATTCATCGTTTTGTTTACTGTTTCGTACTTTATGCTAATTTCTTTTTTCAGGGACTCTATAATTTTTTATTCTCCTCCTGAAGTATCTCCAGTTTCTTCCCATTGTCATTTATTTTCTCGGTTATATTCTCCCTTAAAGATTCTATGTTTTTATTATTATCCTCCTTCAGGGATTTTATTATCTCCTCCTTATCTTCCTGTCTGTTTTTATTCATGGATTCTATTATTTCCTCCTTATCTTCCTTAATTCTTTGGAGCATCATCATTATTATATTCGTGTCAACGTTCCCTGTTATTTTTTCTGGTTCGGGTTTCTCTGTTTGTTCTACCATTTGTATGGGTTCTTCTCCCGTTTGTTCCTCTAATTCGTCTGCCGTTTGTACCGGTCTTTCCATTTCTAGTGTGGGCGGTTCTAATTCCGTTTCCTCCATTTGTACTGCCTCTCCGTCTTCCACACTTAACTCGGGTTCCACATTCTTCTTCACCTTTTTTCCCTTAGGTTGCGGCATTTTGATCTGTTGGTAGTTGCCGGGCTTGTTCCGTTTTTTTCAAGCCTCACTAGTTGGGCTGCCAATTTATAACAAACAGATAGAATTGGTGTTGTAAATGTGTTGTATAATGTCGGGCGTTACCTCCGCGCACTTTTGTTACTTACTGTTGACTGGATCCTCTGCGGTGATGTAGTCCTGTAACACAACTTAATACTATGTTTTTTGTGGGCGCCACTTGGAATCGTTTGTTCCAAGAAATAAATGTGATTATTAAAGTAATTAAAATTTTTAAATCTTACTTCTATGAAAAAGTGTAAACAAGTCAGTTTAGCTTGAAAAAATCAGGTAAGTTTAATGATTCTTCAAAAAACAACAAATCGTCTGAAGGACTAACATTCATATAAAAATTTATAAAATTGCAGAGAAAAAAATTCACAAGTTATTATTATTATTGACAATTTTATATATATCCAATCAAGTATCGGCCAGTGTTTTCAATTTTTTACTCAGTTGAAAAGCATGAGTTTAATACGTGAAAAAATCTTTACTCTCAGGACGTGACTCCTTTGAACTACCAAGACATATCAATAAGACGCTTTACAAGAAAAATTAAGTGATTTGAAGGTGTGGGTGGCATGTGTAGTACAACTGTGTGATAAATGTAACCAGGTAAAAAATGACTTTAATTTTGGTAACTCACGTTCCAATGAATAATTAATCTCGCAACAGGACACTCCTCTCGGGTAGTTTTTCAATCTCGCCTCTTCATATGTGCACTGAATCTATTTTAAGTCAAAATTGCGATCATTTACTATTTCCGCACTTTTTGTAAAAACGTTTGGCAGTAGATTATCGTTCAAACGCCGCCGCTACAAATCATCTGTTTCGCGTTGATTCAGAAATTGGCCGCCGCAGCGCTGATTCCCATGCAGTGTCGAGAGAAAGGCTTGGTGTTTTGTTTGTTTACGTTAAGGGGATTATTGTCAAGTTAGTCAGTCTATGCGAACACAGCAGAATTGGTTCTCTATTTAAAGTTTTGGTCCCTCCTGGGCCGCTGACGTTCTGGCTGCGTGATTTCTATTAAAATTTTGCCGTGTCGCTGCTCTATTTCAGCAACACATTGGCGTAGATTCTTGTAGAGGTTATGTCAGTCTGTTTGTCTATGTAAGGGAAAAGCCTTTCTTCGTGTCTTATCGATTTCTCGCCTCACGGTTTCGCCTTAGCTGCGTTGATCAGTGTCGTGGGTGATGCATCAGTTCTGGAGTTCAAGTTTCAAGTGTTTTTGGGTCGAATTTGGTCTCTCTTTTATACTAATTCAGGCTGATTGTTTTCATCGACTTCCGGTATATTTGTGTAAAAACTCTTTCTAGATTGTTTGAGAATAAACGAAATGGAACAAATTTCACTTCCGTCGAAGCTTTTAGAACGAATTTCTTATTCTTCATACTAAGGTTATTTCAAAAATTACACTGGTATTTATCAAACAGTTTTACATTAGTACTCACAATTTGCATGCCATTATTACATTTAGATTCTCTGTTTTCAACTGAATCTAGTGATACTAATTATGATTGGTTTTTAATTAAATTAAGTCTAATAAGTAACACAATATACAACTCTCACCTTGGTTGTTGTCATTAAAATTCAATCTTTTTAGAACAAAAATTGTTGTGGAATTATTATGTTCCTTCCACAATCTGAACATATAACATTACTACCTTCCTACAACAAAACAAACAAATTTTAACATAGGTAATACATAAATAATTACAATCTTACATGGCCCCTGTCTATGGCCTAGGTTTTTTGTTAATGTTATAACACAATAATTAGTCCCTTTCTTTAACATATGTAGTATTTCACTAATGTACACTCAGAGTTTATTATATTGTCTGTCTTTTGTGATACCTGGTTACTCTTTACATATATTATTTTTATCACAGGATGACATAGCATCATTGATTGGTCTTGGGATGTCCTTTTTTTTATGGTGTGACAAATCTCACTTTCATAAGTTAAATTCTTTTATAATTGACTTTATTTTCAACTGAGTTTGTTCGTTCTTTAAGGTATACTGAAGCATTGTACCATTCTATTTTATTTTTGTTAGCATTTTGTAAATATTTAGCCAGGTATGATTATTTTTGTACTGGTTGATTGGCTCCAGCCATACATGGTATAGGTAAATATTTTGCTAACTTGACTATTACAATGTTAAAGTTAGTCAAATATATTAGTATAGTCGCTTTATATCATATTTCAACTTTCTAATGCAATTTGGTTGCATTTTGGCAACATTAAATCCATAAATTATACAATATTATATGCCTACCACATGTTTTTAGTTAATACAGTTTTTGGCTATTTTGACTGACGTTTATTCATTTGACAGCTTTCTTTATTTAAGATAAATTGTTCACGTTTGTCTGCTTGACAATTACATATAGTTTTTATTTCAATCTGATAATAATTAATTTTTTCATGAAATCTGGGTGTTTGGTCTCAAATCCAACACATTAATATTTTTGGTCATAACAAATATATAATTTTTATTTTAACTTAGATTCTTTCTAATAATGTATTTAACTCATTTAATACATTTATTTTATTTACATTACATAATATAATACTGGATCATGTCCATTCATTCACAAAAAATAGTTCTTAATACTCTATTCAGAGTTATAAAACTTAATAATTAATGACTTCGTTTTGGTTGATTCTGACATTATTCGTCTCTCTTATAGTGTCTTATGGTTTTTTCACTGTTATTCACTTTAATAATATATATGGGGTTTGTGTCTTAGTCATAGTTTGGTCGTTTTTCATGTTAGTAGTAATAATTATTAGACAATATTACACAATTTTTTAGGACTACTTGGGTTTGATACTGTTCACCTCACTTTCCTCTTATGATAATTGCTATTTAAATGGTTTCCTTTATGGAACGTTCTGTGACGTTACATATGCCTCTCCGTTAAAGTTGATAATTTTTGAAAAACATATCTTTGGTTTTGATGAAATTATCATCTCTATATTAACCCTTTATTAGCTTCTTTATATTTCATTCTTTTACCTTATAATTGAATTCCTGTACTACTCCTTTAATATATTAATCCAACTCAATATTCCTAGTTCGTTCTTTGTCGTATCACCTATTCCTTTCCTTTTTACCTTGATGTTATTTAATTAATCTTTGATATAATTCCCTATCAATTCCCTAACTTTCATAGAGGGTTGGGAGTCAGAGTGGCTCGCTATGGCATACATTCTCTGCCCTTCCTATCTATAACTACTGAAATCAGAGGCAACACATCCCTGTCCAGAAAATAATAATTGCACCTTTGCAACAAATAATAATAATAATAAAAAAAATACAATATTCAAAGATCATAGGCTCCTACACATAAATTCCCTTTCTTAAACTCTTCTGATTATTTCACAATTATATTAATATATCGTTCTCCGCAGGTTAAATTATCGTTTAAAATCATTCAATGTTAATAGCTATATTCATATTCATCATTACCTCCTTATGTAACACTGTTTTTCCCTTTTTTTTTTTTTCTTTTTCCATTTAGTATCAAATATATATGACAGTATTTCTCCTTCTTTTCTCCTTTACTAAGTGTCCATCTCGTAATATTTATTAATAATAATCTCTCTCCTTCTCTAAGTACGGGTAAGCTGGTAAATATACGTTGACATGGCTATTGGAAATAAATCTTGCCTATAGTGGAATGTGTCCATCTCGTAATATTTATTAATAATAATCTCTCTAACTCAACACTATCGATAAGTGATACGTTTGACCCCGTGTCAATGAGTAATATCGCTTCTATGCCATTGATATTTGCTTTGATCTGCACGATACTATTATTCCCTTGGTTACTATTTTTAATGATATTGTCACCCTCTTCTAATAACTCCTCTCTAATATCCTTAAGATAATTATTTTTTCTTAATATCATAGTCCCGTCTTTGTCCTGTCTATGTTCGTAACTAGTCACCCCATAATATTGGTTCAGTGAAGGGCGGTTTTCCTTTTCCACTGCCGCGTTTAGTTTAAATGAGCCACGGTTTTGTTGGCCCGGTCTCCCGGAACATTGGGTTGCTGACCCGCCTGTGTTTCCTGCCTGACCTCGGGATTACCATTAATAGGTTGGCTATTCGTCGTGTTACCCTGGCTACCTGGCGCCTGTTGTGGGTAAAACATGTAAGTGGGTACATTGGGTGGATATAGCCGTCGGTTATTGGCCATTGTATAATTTACCTGGGGCCTATATTCATTTTGGTTTCTCCTATCGCCTTCTCCTTGGTTTCCCCCGTTACGATAACCATTACGTTGACCATAATTATTTCCCCTATAGTTATTTCCGCGATAACTGTTTCCCTGGTGGAAGTTCCTACCGTAATTATTCCCGGTGTAATTACCTCTGTTTGGTCCCGGATAGTTGCGGTTATTTGGACCCTGAGTGTTATCACTTCGGCTATTTGGTGGGGTATTATTATTCTGACTGTTTGTGTTTAGGTTGTTACCGTTTCCACCTCCATTCCGGTTTGGTCCGTTATTGTTGTTATTGTATTCTACCTTACGATTGGGGGGTTGGTAATCCTGGAACCTTCCAGTGGATTCACAATTTTCTAATAATTTGGCCAGATCGGCTATTTTACTGAGCTGTTGGTATAATTGGGCATCTTTGATACCATAACTGTAATGTCCAGCTAATTGCCTTACCAAACATTCTTCTGGGATCGGCGGTATCAACTTCCGTGCTAAACATACCTTTCCCAGGAAATAAGACGTCGGGGACTGTCCATTGGACGCGTCGTATTTGCCATAGAAAATGTCCATTCTTACCCTGTTTTCTGCAGTCTCCGACCAATACTTCTCCTTGAACTGGCGTTTAAACTCTGCTAAATTCGTGATTTCGGGTCGTACCGCTATCCACCAGTTATCCCTAGTGTTTTTAAACGTCTCGTCAAGCATCTCTCTTATCCTGTCCCACCTTGTTTCTCTATTTCTCCCAATAAACTCCTCCATTCTTTCTAAAAATTCCATTGGGTTTCGTCGATAGTTTTGGAAGTTGATTACTTCCCTGTTTTCACCATGGTACGTATGAGTATTTACTATAGGTGTGTCTCTCAGCGCCTCTAATCTTTCCTGCAGGTTTTTCTCTCTCTGGTCTATTTCCAGTATGCTATTTTTGTTAGTTTTTATTTGTTCGTCCAGCCTGTTAGCGATGTCATATGTTCACTGCATCCTCTCGCTAACGTCTTTCTGGACTTCTCCCACCTCCTGCATGATGGCGTCTTGGTTCTGCCTTACCATGTTTTCGAGATTTCTAACATCTTGTTTGGTCTCTACTGTTTGTTCCTCTATATTTTCGAAACGTGTATTGTTTCCCTCCTGTAACCTTTCCAACTGTTTCTCCATGTTTTCGACCTTCCTGTCACTATCGATTTTATTATCATTCATCGTTTTGTTTACTGTTTCGTACTTTATGCTAATTTCTTTTTTCAGGGACTCTATACTTTTTTTATTCTCCTCCTGAAATATCTCCAGTTTCTTCCCATTGTCATTTATTTTCTCGGTTATATTCTCCCTTAAAGATTCTATGTTTTTATTATTATCCTCCTTCAGGGATTTTATTATCTCCTCCTTATCTTCCTGTCTGTTTTTATTCATGGATTCTATTATTTCCTCCTTATCTTCCTTAATTCTTTGGAGCATCATCATTATTATATTCGTGTCAACGTTCCCTGTTATTTTTTCTGGTTCGGGTTTCTCTGTTTGTTCTACCATTTGTATGGGTTCTTCTCCCGTTTGTTCCTCTAATTCGTCTGCCGTTTGTACCGGTCTTTCCATTTCTAGTGTGGGCGGTTCTAATTCCGTTTCCTCCATTTGTACTGCCTCTCCGTCTTCCACACTTAACTCGGGTTCCACATTCTTCTTCACCTTTTTTCCCTTAGGTTGCGGCATTTTGATCTGTTGGTAGTTGCCGGGCTTGTTCCGTTTTTTTCAAGCCTCACTAGTTGGGCTGCCAATTTATAACAAACAGATAGAATTGGTGTTGTAAATGTGTTGTATAATGTCGGGCGTTACCTCCGCGCACTTTTGTTACTTACTGTTGACTGGATCCTCTGCGGTGATGTAGTCCTGTAACACAACTTAATACTATGTTTTTTGTGGGCGCCACTTGGAATCGTTTGTTCCAAGAAATAAATGTGATTATTAAAGTAATTAAAATTTTTAAATCTTACTTCTATGAAAAAGTGTAAACAAGTCAGTTTAGCTTGAAAAAATCAGGTAAGTTTAATGATTCTTCAAAAAACAACAAATCGTCTGAAGGACTAACATTCATATAAAAATTTATAAAATTGCAGAGAAAAAAATTCACAAGTTATTATTATTATTGACAATTTTATATATATCCAATCAAGTATCGGCTAGTGTTTTCAATTTTTTACTCAGTTGAAAAGCATGAGTTTAATACGTGAAAAAATCTTTACTCTCAGGACGTGACTCCTTTGAACTACCAAGACATATCAATAAGACGCTTTACAAGAAAAATTAAGTGATTTGAAGGTGTGGGTGGCATGTGTAATACAACTGTGTGATAAATGTAACCAGGTAAAAAATGACTTTAATTTTGGTAACTCACGTTCCAATGAATAATTAATCTCGCACAGGACAATCCTCTCGGGTAGTTTTTCAATCTCGCCTCTTCATATGTGCACTGAATCTATTTTAAGTCAAAATTGCGATCATTTACTATTTCCGCACTTTTTGTAAAAACGTTTGGCAGTAGATTATCGTTCAAACGCCGCCGCTACAAATCATCTGTTTCGCGTTGATTCAGAAATTGGCCGCCGCAGCGCTGATTCCCATGCAGTGTCGAGAGAAAGGCTTGGTGTTTTGTTTGTTTACGTTAAGGGGATTATTGTCAAGTTAGTCAGTCTATGCGAACACAGCAGAATTGGTTCTCTATTTAAAGTTTTGGTCCCTCCCGGGCCGCTGACGTTCTGGCTGCGTGATTTCTATTAAAATTTTGCCGTGTCGCTGCTCTATTTCAGCAACACATTGGCGTAGATTCTTGTAGAGGTTATGTCAGTCTGTTTGTCTATGTAAGGGAAAAGCCTTTCTTCGTGTCTTGTCGATTTCTCGCCTCTCGGTTTCGCCTTAGCTGCGTTGATCAGTGTCGTGGGTGATGCATCAGTTCTGGAGTTCAAGTTTCAAGTGTTTTTGGGTCGAATTTGGTCTCTCTTTTATACTAATTCAGGCTGATTGTTTTCATCGACTTCCGGTATATTTGTGTAAAAATTCTTTCTAGATTGTTCGAGAATAAACGAAATGGGACATTATGGAACAAATTTCACTTCCGTCGAAGCTTTTAGAACGAATTTCTTATTCTTCATACTAAGGATATTTCAAAAATTACACTGGTATTTATCAAACAGTTTTACATTAGTACTCACAATTTGCATGCCATTATTACATTTAGATTCTCTGTTTTCAACTGAATCTAGTGATACTAATTATGATTGGTTTTTAATTAAATTAAGTCTAATAAGTAACACAATATACAACTCTCACCTTGGTTGTTGTCATTAAAATTCAATCTTTTTAGAACAAAAATTGTTGTGGAATTATTATGTTCCTTCCACAATCTGAACATATAACATTACTACCTTCCTACAACAAAACAAACAAATTTTAACATAGGTAATACATAAATAATTACAATCTTACATGGCCCCTGTCTATGGCCTAGGTTTTTTGTTAATGTTATAACACAATAATTAGTCCCTTTCTTTAACATATGTAGTATTTCACTAGTGTACACTCAGAGTTTATTATATTGTCTGTCTTTTGTGATACCTGGTTACTCTTTACATATATTATTTTTATCACAGGATGACATAGCATCATTGATTGGTCTTGGGATGTCCTTTTTTTTTATGGTGTGACAAATCTCACTTTCATAAGTTAAATTCTTTTATAATTGACTTTATTTTCAACTGAGTTTGTTCGTTCTTTAAGGTATACTGAAGCATTGTACCATTCTATTTTATTTTTGTTAGCATTTTGTAAATATTTAGCCAGGTATGATTATTTTTGTACTGGTTGATTGGCTCCAGCCATACATGGTATAGGTAAATATTTTGCTAACTTGACTATTACAATGTTAAAGTTAGTCAAATATATTAGTATAGTCGCTTTATATCATATTTCAACTTTCTAATGCAATTTGGTTGCATTTTGGCAACATTAAATCCATAAATTATACAATATTATATGCCTACCACATGTTTTTAGTTAATACTGTTTTTGGCTATTTTGACTGACGTTTATTCATTTGACAGCTTTCTTTATTTAAGATAAATTGTTCACGTTTGTCTGCTTGACAATTACATATAGTTTTTATTTCAATCTGATAATAATTAATTTTTTCATGAAATCTGGGTGTTTGGTCTCAAATCCAACACATTAATATTTTTTGTCATAACAAATATATAATTTTTATTTTAACTTAGATTCTTTCTAATAATGTATTTAACTCATTTAATACATTTATTTTATTTACATTACATAATATAATACTGGATCATGTCCATTCATTCACAAAAAATAGTTCTTAATACTCTATTCAGAGTTGTAAAACTTAATAATTAATGACTTCGTTTTGGTTGATTCTGACATTATTCGTCTCTCTTATAGTGTCTTATGGTTTTTTCACTGTTATTCACTTTAATAATATATATGGGGTTTGTGTCTTAGTCATAGTTTGGTCGTTTTTCATGTTAGTAGTAATAATTATTAGACAATATTACACAATTTTTTAAGACTACTTGGGTTTGATACTGTTCACCTCACTTTCCTCTTATGATAATTGCTATTTAAATGGTTTCCTTTATGGAACGTTCTGTGACGTTACATATGCCTCTCCGTTAAAGTTGATAATTTTTGAAAAACATATCTTTGGTTTTGATGAAATTATCATCTCTATATTAACCCTTTATTAGCTTCTTTATATTTCATTCTTTTATCTTATAATTGAATTCCTGTACTACTCCTTTAATATATTAATCCAACTCAATATTCCTAGTTCGTTCTTTGTCGTATCACCTATTCCTTTCCTTTTTACCTTGATGTTATTTAATTAATCTTTGATATAATTCCCTATCAATTCCCTAACTTTCATAGAGGGTTGGGAGTCAGAGTGGCTCGCTATGGCATACATTCTCTGCCCTTCCTATCTATAACTACTGAAATCAGAGGCAACACATCCCTGTCCAGAAAATAATAATTGCACCTTTGCAACAAATAATAATAATAATAAAAAAAATACAATATTCAAAGATCATAGGCTCCTACACATAAATTCCCTTTCTTAAACTCTTCTGATTATTTCACAATTATATTAATATATCGTTCTCCGCAGGTTAAATTATCGTTTAAAATCATTCAATGTTAATAGCTATATTCATATTCATCATTACCTCCTTATGTAACACTGTTTTTCCCTTTTTTTTTTTTTCTTTTTCCATTTAGTATCAAATATATATGACAGTATTTCTCCTTCTTTTCTCCTTTACTAAGTGTCCATCTCGTAATATTTATTAATAATAATCTCTCTCCTTCTCTAAGTACGGGTAAGCTGGTAAATATACGTTGACATGGCTATTGGAAATAAATCTTGCCTATAGTGGAATGTGTCCATCTCGTAATATTTATTAATAATAATCTCTCTAACTCAACACTATCGATAAGTGATACGTTTGACCCCGTGTCAATGAGTAATATCGCTTCTATGCCATTGATATTTGCTTTGATCTGCACGATACTATTATTCCCTTGGTTACTATTTTTAATGATATTGTCACCCTCTTCTAATAACTCCTCTCTAATATCCTTAAGATAATTATTTTTTCTTAATATCATAGTCCCGTCTTTGTCCTGTCTATGTTCGTAACTAGTCACCCCATAATATTGGTTCAGTGAAGGGCGGTTTTCCTTTTCCACTGCCGCGTTTAGTTTAAATGAGCCACGGTTTTGTTGGCCCGGTCTCCCGGAACATTGGGTTGCTGACCCGCCTGTGTTTCCTGCCTGACCTCGGGATTACCATTAATAGGTTGGCTATTCGTCGTGTTACCCTGGCTACCTGGCGCCTGTTGTGGGTACATTGGGTGGATATGGCCGTCGGTTATTGGCCATTGTATAATTTACCTGGGGCCTATATTCATTTTGGTTTCTCCTATCGCCTTCTCCTTGGTTTCCCCCGTTACGATAACCATTACGTTGACCATAATTATTTCCCCTATAGTTATTTCCGCGATAACTGTTTCCCTGGTGGAAGTTCCTACCGTAATTATTCCCGGTGTAATTACCTCTGTTTGGTCCCGGATAGTTGCGGTTATTTGGACCCTGAGTGTTATCACTTTGGCTATTTGGTGGGGTATTATTATTCTGACTGTTTGTGTTTAGGTTGTTACCGTCTCCACCTCCATTCCGGTTTGGTCCGTTATTGTTGTTATTGTATTCTACCTTACGATTGGGGGGTTGGTAATCCTGGAACCTTCCAGTGGATTCACAATTTTCTAATAATTTGGCCAGATCGGCTATTTTACTGAGCTGTTGGTATAATTGGGCATCTTTGATACCATAACTGTAATGTCCAGCTAATTGCCTTACCAAACATTCTTCTGGGATCGGCGGTATCAACTTCCGTGCTAAACATACCTTTCCCAGGAAATAAGACGTCGGGGACTGTCCATTGGACGCGTCGTATTTGCCATAGAAAATGTCCATTCTTACCCTGTTTTGTGCAGTCTCCGACCAATACTTCTCCTTGAACTGGCGTTTAAACTCTGCTAAATTCGTGATTTCGGGTCGTACCGCTATCCACCAGTTATCCCTAGTGTTTTTAAACGTCTCGTCAAGCATCTCTCTTATCCTGTCCCACCTTGTTTCTCTATTTCTCCCAATAAACTCCTCCATTCTTTCTAAAAATTCCATTGGGTTTCGTCGATAGTTTTGGAAGTTGATTACTTCCCTGTTTTCACCATGGTACGTATGAGTATTTACTATAGGTGTGTCTCTCAGCGCCTCTAATCTTTCCTGCAGGTTTTTCTCTCTCTGGTCTATTTCCAGTATGCTATTTTTGTTAGTTTTTATTTGTTCGTCCCACCTGTTAGCGATGTCATATGTTCACTGCATCCTCTCGCTAACGTCTTTCTGGACTTCTCCCACCTCCTGCATGATGGCGTCTTGGTTCTGCCTTACCATGTTTTCGAGATTTCTAACATCTTGTTTGGTCTCTACTGTTTGTTCCTCTATATTTTCGAAACGTGTATTGTTTCCCTCCTGTAACCTTTCCAACTGTTTCTCCATGTTTTCGACCTTCCTGTCACTATCGATTTTATTATCATTCATCGTTTTGTTTACTGTTTCGTACTTTATGCTAATTTCTTTTTTCAGGGACTCTATAATTTTTTATTCTCCTCCTGAAGTATCTCCAGTTTCTTCCCATTGTCATTTATTTTCTCGGTTATATTCTCCCTTAAAGATTCTATGTTTTTATTATTATCCTCCTTCAGGGATTTTATTATCTCCTCCTTATCTTCCTGTCTGTTTTTATTCATGGATTCTATTATTTCCTCCTTATCTTCCTTAATTCTTTGGAGCATCATCATTATTATATTCGTGTCAACGTTCCCTGTTATTTTTTCTGGTTCGGGTTTCTCTGTTTGTTCTACCATTTGTATGGGTTCTTCTCCCGTTTGTTCCTCTAATTCGTCTGCCGTTTGTACCGGTCTTTCCATTTCTAGTGTGGGCGGTTCTAATTCCGTTTCCTCCATTTGTACTGCCTCTCCGTCTTCCACACTTAACTCGGGTTCCACATTCTTCTTCACCTTTTTTCCCTTAGGTTGCGGCATTTTGATCTGTTGGTAGTTGCCGGGCTTGTTCCGTTTTTTTCAAGCCTCACTAGTTGGGCTGCCAATTTATAACAAACAGATAGAATTGGTGTTGTAAATGTGTTGTATAATGTCGGGCGTTACCTCCGCGCACTTTTGTTACTTACTGTTGACTGGATCCTCTGCGGTGATGTAGTCCTGTAACACAACTTAATACTATGTTTTTTGTGGGCGCCACTTGGAATCGTTTGTTCCAAGAAATAAATGTGATTATTAAAGTAATTAAAATTTTTAAATCTTACTTCTATGAAAAAGTGTAAACAAGTCAGTTTAGCTTGAAAAAATCAGGTAAGTTTAATGATTCTTCAAAAAACAACAAATCGTCTGAAGGACTAACATTCATATAAAAATTTATAAAATTGCAGAGAAAAAAATTCACAAGTTATTATTATTATTATTGACAATTTTATATATATCCAATCAAGTATCGGCTAGTGTTTTCAATTTTTTACTCAGTTGAAAAGCATGAGTTTAATACGTGAAAAAATCTTTACTCTCAGGACGTGACTCCTTTGAACTACCAAGACATATCAATAAGACGCTTTACAAGAAAAATTAAGTGATTTGAAGGTGTGGGTGGCATGTGTAGTACAACTGTGTGATAAATGTAACAAGGTAAAAAATGACTTTAATTTTGGTAACTCACGTTCCAATGAATAATTAATCTCGCACAGGACACTCCTCTCGGGTAGTTTTTCAATCTCGCCTCTTCATATGTGCACTGAATCTATTTTAAGTCAAAATTGCGATCATTTACTATTTCCGCACTTTTTGTAAAAACGTTTGGCAGTAGATTATCGTTCAAACGCCGCCGCTACAAATCATCTGTTTCGCGTTGATTCAGAAATTGGCCGCCGCAGCGCTGATTCCCATGCAGTGTCGAGAGAAAGGCTTGGTGTTTTGTTTGTTTACGTTAAGGGGATTATTGTCAAGTTAGTCAGTCTATGCGAACACAGCAGAATTGGTTCTCTATTTAAAGTTTTGGTCCCTCCCGGGCCGCTGACGTTCTGGCTGCGTGATTTCTATTAAAATTTTGCCGTGTCGCTGCTCTATTTCAGCAACACATTGGCGTAGATTCTTGTAGAGGTTATGTCAGTCTGTTTGTCTATGTAAGGGAAAAGCCTTTCTTCGTGTCTTGTCGATTTCTCGCCTCTCGGTTTCGCCTTAGCTGCGTTGATCAGTGTCGTGGGTGATGCATCAGTTCTGGAGTTCAAGTTTCAAGTGTTTTTGGGTCGAATTTGGTCTCTCTTTTATACTAATTCAGGCTGATTGTTTTCATCGACTTCCGGTATATTTGTGTAAAAATTCTTTCTAGATTGTTCGAGAATAAACGAAATGGAACATTATGGAACAAATTTCACTTCCGTCGAAGCTTTTAGAACGAATTTCTTATTCTTCATACTAAGGATATTTCAAAAATTACACTGGTATTTATCAAACAGTTTTACATTAGTACTCACAATTTGCATGCCATTATTACATTTAGATTCTCTGTTTTCAACTGAATCTAGTGATACTAATTATGATTGGTTTTTAATTAAATTAAGTCTAATAAGTAACACAATATACAACTCTCACCTTGGTTGTTGTCATTAAAATTCAATCTTTTTAGAACAAAAATTGTTGTGGAATTATTATGTTCCTTCCACAATCTGAACATATAACATTACTACCTTCCTACAACAAAACAAACAAATTTTAACATAGGTAATACATAAATAATTACAATCTTACATGGCCCCTGTCTATGGCCTAGGTTTTTTGTTAATGTTATAACACAATAATTAGTCCCTTTCTTTAACATATGTAGTATTTCACTAGTGTACACTCAGAGTTTATTATATTGTCTGTCTTTTGTGATACCTGGTTACTCTTTACATATATTATTTTTATCACAGGATGACATAGCATCATTGATTGGTCTTGGGATGTCCTTTTTTTTTATGGTGTGACAAATCTCACTTTCATAAGTTAAATTCTTTTATAATTGACTTTATTTTCAACTGAGTTTGTTCGTTCTTTAAGGTATACTGAAGCATTGTACCATTCTATTTTATTTTTGTTAGCATTTTGTAAATATTTAGCCAGGTATGATTATTTTTGTACTGGTTGATTGGCTCCAGCCATACATGGTATAGGTAAATATTTTGCTAACTTGACTATTACAATGTTAAAGTTAGTCAAATATATTAGTATAGTCGCTTTATATCATATTTCAACTTTCTAATGCAATTTGGTTGCATTTTGGCAACATTAAATCCATAAATTATACAATATTATATGCCTACCACATGTTTTTAGTTAATACTGTTTTTGGCTATTTTGACTGACGTTTATTCATTTGACAGCTTTCTTTATTTAAGATAAATTGTTCACGTTTGTCTGCTTGACAATTACATATAGTTTTTATTTCAATCTGATAATAATTAATTTTTTCATGAAATCTGGGTGTTTGGTCTCAAATCCAACACATTAATATTTTTTGTCATAACAAATATATAATTTTTATTTTAACTTAGATTCTTTCTAATAATGTATTTAACTCATTTAATACATTTATTTTATTTACATTACATAATATAATACTGGATCATGTCCATTCATTCACAAAAAATAGTTCTTAATACTCTATTCAGAGTTGTAAAACTTAATAATTAATGACTTCGTTTTGGTTGATTCTGACATTATTCGTCTCTCTTATAGTGTCTTATGGTTTTTCCACTGTTATTCACTTTAATAATATATATGGGGTTTGTGTCTTAGTCATAGTTTGGTCGTTTTTCATGTTAGTAGTAATAATTATTAGACAATATTACACAATTTTTTAAGACTACTTGGGTTTGATACTGTTCACCTCACTTTCCTCTTATGATAATTGCTATTTAAATGGTTTCCTTTATGGAACGTTCTGTGACGTTACAATGTCAACAGCGAAAGGCTAAGAAGAGGTGATTACTATTGCTTGATTTTCCATCGCCTTGTGAGAGAAGAATAATGGTTGTTTTAAAATAATGATCGCCAAACCGTTGGTCGCAGAGCTACCAGTAACTCGCAGGGACATTTTCGGTGGCTGGCGTAAGGTTGTGTATATTGATTGCTCCAACTTATCAAGACAATCAAAGCTATTGTCAAGGTCATAGTTCAGCTCTGTGTATGTGAGGTGTAGCTTCATTATCGAGCATGTAGATGACAAAAAGCAAGTCCAGAAACAGGCTCACAGACGAACATTTGGACAACTGTATTCAAATGGCTGTGACTGGCTGTTCACCCAATATTATTATTTAACCCAAAAAATTATTGAAAGTGAGTACTATCCTTCTGTTAAGAAGTAAGCTAGCCAGTTCTTTTTCATTGTCGTAAGTTTTCCTTGTATTATTTTAGTAACACAATAACTTTTTTCTAATCCTATGATTCTGATCAATTTTAGTTCCACGTCATCGTCTGTTATAAATAGTTTATTTATAAACTTCTTCCATCATGTTTGTAAACAGCAGAACGCAGAAGTATGTATTTCCTAAAAAAATCAAACACAAAACACAACAGTAAATTGTGTGCACTCGTATAAACTGAAACTATTAATAAATAAAAAGTAAATTTCCAAGTTTATTAGCCTACTTGAACTTACAATAAAAATGTGATTCCGTTGAGTACTGTGTTTTATGTTTGATTTCCCTGGAAACTTAACGTTTAATGTTTAGTAAAATATAATTCTCGAATAAACTTCAGTTTATCCTAAATAGCTCTTCACATATTTTTAAACTGGCAAGTAGTTCAGTTACTTGGCTGAGGAGTTTGGTGAGAAAGATAAATTATATTGTGTCCACCGTGGTCGCTCTGTGTGTCTATTCACAACTTGTGTTCTTGCTTAATGGATCACTGCCATTAATAAATTATTATCGAATTAATATCAGACTAAAGTTCAGGCAAACTTGAGTTTCTATTTTCTTTTCTTTATTTAAGGATTGTGATAATGTTTACTTGTTAATCTGCGTTTAAAATTAAAATCGCCGGATAATTTGAATTAGCTGAAGTGGGCGATATCTATAATTTTTAAGTATCTACAGGAAAAAAACAGCTACTGACGCGAAGATAAAAATCACGCCGTGCAGGAGTGCTATGATTAAGCAATTCTAAAATACGAATATATGTAAGATGAGTTTATTTTTATGTACTTTTAAGCTATAACAGAATGTACGAGAATGTATCGTATTTCCTCGTGATAATTATTAAGTTTTATTTCGGTACACATTTTATGCTGTCTAGACAAGAGAGACATCCAACACATTGCTGATATTGAAAGGCCGTATGCTCCAGTTTTTACGATTTCCTTGTTACTCACTAGGCTTTGAAATATGCTGAGAATTTCGCGTTCACAAGTCTGTTATCACAGTATGTCATAAATTTAGTAATTACTTTATTAACATTAGTTTTTTCGCGTATAACTGTAAAAGTTTATTCTTGTGAACGATTCTGTGTGAACACGATATTTATAATCGCAAAAACATATTTTCGATGAACATTGTAAAAACTATACACAACCATCTTCAAAAGATTTGTCACCCTCTTCAAAATCAAGCATAGACCTATTGTCTTAACAATCATGTATCTTTCAAAGATATAATTATTATATTAAAGATATAAATTACTAATTTTTTAAAGCTACGTGTTCACACAACTACGCTCTCGAGTACAACTAGTACAACTAGTTTCTCAAGAAACAACTACGAGCGGAATTACCAGTGTTACCGTTTGTGTAGGTTGGAATTCCAAAGATTAGATTTAGAGGTGGGCTAAACTGTTATTTTAAAATACTAGGTATGAAAATACCGTTCCAAAAAAATAACAGGTACAAATACCTGTTATTATATACTATATATACATAACCTATATTTTCCTTTGTAAGTAACTCGTTTTGAGTTTCCTGCAGGTCTCCTATGTAATATCTTCAAATAAATACACTGCTAGTAGGTTTATTTTCACCTAGATAAACCTATTAATATATTAATAAACCTACTTGCAGTGTATTTATTTGAAGATATTATATAACCTATAGGCCTACTATATAATTTGTTATAAGAAATAAACTGAAACTAAAAGTATTAACAGTGTTACTTTACAGTGTGACTTTATTAAACTATTACTATTTAAAGGAAAATAAGAAACAAGAGAATTTATAGGCCTATCTCCCTTTGGGAATACCAATTTAAGTTTTCGCTAGGAGTAAAACTAACATTGGTTAGACTTTAGACAAATCAGTTGCGAAACTCGGGGCAATGAAATAATTTAGAGTACACGTAATACCACAACAAATAATGTGATAAAAACATCAGAAACATATAATAAAAACATAACAGTAACCCACAAGAGTGAATGAGAATAAACAAAATTTTACAAATAAAAATAATAAAAACACTGTAATAAAATAAATATAAATAAATAAATAAATACTTATAAATAATAAGCAACAACAAAAGTAAATTAAATGCATTACATACCTGGATAATCATCAGATTCATTCACTAATGTACTCAGAATATACAAGTTATGAAATGTCACACCTATTTACGTTACAATCTGTTTCACTTAACACATTATAAATAAAATTAAACAATTGAATTGTTTTTAAAATACTGGGATTTCAGTTATTCAAACACTATTTTAAATTCGCATTCAAAAATATCAACTGTTGCATTTTCCTTGATGATAATCGTGTTCGTGTTCTTCGTTCAGATATTTAAGGAACGAAATCCCATTAAGTTAAAATCCCGTGAAGTTAAAATCTCATTAATAAAAAGTATAATATAGCCTTTCAACATCAGCCACTCTATAGGTTATAACGCAATATAATTAAATACAACTATTTCACTATCGACTCGGAACACAAAGTTTTTTATGAGTAAAAAGATAAAGTTTACCTTACAACCTGAACCGGTTTTAGTTACAAGTTGGTGACTAGTATAATATATAAGTTATTAGCATATAATCTGTATTATATATCTGCATGTCACACGAGAATAAATGTAACATCAGGATGAATTTTTTCCTTTATTAAAAACAGCTTCGTCTCTTTGCGCAGAATGAAGTATTCAGGACGAAAAAGTGGCTGCGTACTAGTTCCTACTCGAAATACCCTTGATACTACCTGTTCATAAAATACTAGGTGTTCTTAAAATTCTAGGTGTTCCTAAAATACTGCTGTTCCTCTGATACGCTTAGTATTTTGTGTATCGGTGATACCCCTAGTATTTGAAATACCTAGTATTTGAAATATTGGTTGTTCCTTGCGTACCAGCGATATTTTTGTACGCCTAGTATTTGGCCTTGGCGTATTCGTTTACTTGTTACTTGCGTACTTTTTGTGTATGTGTGTGTGTCTGTATAGTAGCGTAGGGGGCATGCCTCGACTCAGAACAGCGAGAGGGGCGTGTCTCGACTCGGAACAGCGTCGCCGCGAATAACAGGTATTTCAACTTTTCAGTCACTGTTACATCTGTTCCACAAAAATATCGTTCCAAAATACCTGTTACAGGTATATCGGCCCACCTCTAATTAGATTTTCAATGCACGCTTGCGCGCGCATGCACAACCATTTTAGTGGCGCAAGCGTGCGTGTAATGTGAACTGAGCCGCTGAGCTAAGATTTTGGCTCCATCATAATGTAGGCCTATAGTATAACTTATTAAAGAATTATGTGACTCTCAAGTGATAAGTGGCTTATATGACACTTGTTAGACACTATGTAAGCAGAAGGAAAACGAGAAACGCTTGTCAGATTTGTTATCCTTCTGCACCTACCCAGAGACGTCCCGATTATTTTACAGACCTCTGCAACATCATAAATCTGTTTCATATAGTTATCAAGTTGTTCAGCGGCTCCTGCTGACTATAAATAGAGCAATCCACATCTCCGCAGTGAGCTAGTTGAATTTGGAAGTGTGAACTATATAGCTTGTGAGAGTTGAGTAGGCCCTATTGCGAATCGAGGCGACCAACGCGTGTTATTGGAAAACAGTAGCAGTAAAAATAACAAGTAGTATTTACTGTGTTAGCGATTATTGTAATTTTATTGGCAACTTATTATTTGTTGCGACAGTGCGTGCTGCACATTCAGAGGCGGATTAGAAGCCCGTGGTGCCCTATGCTGCTATCAGACTGGTGCCCCCTCGATTCAAAATTCAAGCTTTTATCCATTATTTACACTGATACCCCTCCCCGATTCAAAATTTAACCATTTATCCACTATTTACACTGATAAATGGCATACACAATGTCGAAAGTTGACAATTATTTTATTAAACTCTCAAATTACAACAAATATTTAGCTAAATATTGATTACAATGAGCAGACTAGTACTTAAGCTTAGAAAATACTAATCGATCCATTTTTTCTTGATTTTCCCTTAACGAAGTCTTGTATACTTTCTTATAAATAAAGCGATTCTAGTATCTCGCTGTCAACATTCTACCTTGCTAACGAAGATATCTCTCATCTCCCATAGTTTAACTCAACATATCTTTAATGCGTTTTAACACAGAAAATGATCTTTCAATTTCGCAGTTAGCTATTGGAATCGTCAAAAACAGACGACAAGCAATGTATATATTCGGAAACACATGAGTCATTTTACATTCAATAATCCACTTTAATACTTTGAGCGGACAAACGGTAGTATCATGGAATCTATCATCTTCATACAAACGATTTGAAAAAAAACTCTTTCTTGAAATTTTATTCGTAGCACAGAGTGCTTTAATCTATTAGAAGATCGTCGAAAAATGAGCACACATCTTTTTATGATTTTGGATTGAGGACATTTTTTTTCACATTTATTATCTTCAAAACGTTTTTGTGATTTAGGGCTGGTTGGTGCCCGGTGCTGCAGCATACAACAACAATTGCTGCCCGGGAGCAACAATTTCTCTGGCGTTTAGTAAATTATTCCAAAATTATTCCACTGTCATAAAATCATAAGGCCACGACCCATAACAGTGTTGTCAGAAGTGGGATGTTAGATCCATAACCAGAGGTCAGATATACCGAGAGACGTTATTGTGATAGTAATTTGGATACCAGTCAGACGTCCACGAAGAATGCTTTCCAAGTGCTATTACTAAAACCCAAAGAGAACAAAAAACACTGTTTTTGGGTCCATAGAAATATCAGAAAGAAGAATGCCGGCGAAAATAATAAGAAACAAAAAATAACGGGAGGAAGAGAAACGTAAGATTGAAAGATGCGGCCAGAAACGGTAAAAAGAATAATTTAAGAAGAAAGCAGATTACAAGAGCAGATAGTGAAGCTCTTTTTAAAACATTAATGCACGATCAAACTCACGCCACTGCAGTGTTGGATGTACTGCGATGTGAGCTTCGTATCAAGTTTCTAGAATGTCTGACGTACAAGATGGGGATGACAACAATATTATCTGACTTAGAAGAACCGATGTCAAAAAAATGTCTGACGTAGAACACGAAAAGTGTGTTTCAACTATGAAGGAAGTAATGTCAACAAAAGTTGTATCCGCCAATTTGCACACTTGCCGACGTTGGACATCGACGTGATCCCCGTATAATAACGATGTAACATTTAAGTTGGACACCTCCATGACCTGAATGCCAGACATCCAAAGGAAACCAAAGTTAAAAAATAATTGACTTATATATCTTACGTAAACTTTGTTGTAAATAACAAAGCTTTCTAACAGAAATATAATACTATGACTGTTACATATTATAATATATTGGCATTAGCCATCGTTTTAGAAATAAGTTTAAGCACGTTTCGACCTCGAAATATCTGACGTCGCCCTCAGGTGTAAATAATTTTTTACAACCTCTTCTCTAGCAATTCTAAAAAAGATACCATCACAACTTACCAACAAAAAGATTATTAAGTATTAGAAACAGAACTTTGTTTAATTACAAAGAAGGCTGTGTTAGGAGGATTTCACTTCTGGTCACAAAGGAAAAGAAAACGACCAGATGCTAATGACCAAAATATTATAGGCCTAATATATAATAATAATATTAGGCTGCCATCGAGTTCTATTTTTAAGGTTCGTAGAATAACAATAGTCTGAAAAATTATTTTATAAAAGATAAAAAAAATAAATTTTTCTGTATTAGAACGGCCGTTGTATCAGTTGTTCATACAATCTGATGTTCTCCGAACGGTCTATAGCAATTTAATCCGATTCTACACCGGCCATTCTGTTCATATGAAATCAGTACTTTTTCGAACGGGCTGAAATGCGTTCACACGTTCCAAAAAGTCCTCGACTAATGTGCTATCTAAATTTGCGATCTTTGCAAACGTTACAACTGGAAGGGATCATATAGTGACATTGAGTCTGTATACTGATAAAGCCCACGACAGGTACCCTCACCGTCTTATCGCCCATTTCTACGGTTTGTGAATCTTTTATTTTTTATATTCCCTTTTTCTAAAGATAGTCCAGAAATAAATACAAATTTAATTACATATCTCAAACATATCAAAGGTATCGATATCATTCCTAAAAATTATTATTAAAATATTATCCTTGCAAAGAAAATTAACTGTTTTTGTGATAAATATATTATAATGTAAATACCATATGTATGACCCATTAGACGTAACAACGTAGGCAAACTGTTGCAATGTTGCGACGTTGCTTTGTAGCAGCGTCGTACTCAAACGAAGCAATGTGATGAATTAGTCTCGCTGTGTGAACAAGGTCAAGATCTATTGTTACAGAGTAATTCTCAAAGACAACAAACAAATAATCAAACGGAAATGAAACGATTAAATAGATACATAAAGAGATAATCCTTAGCATACGCACGCATTCCCTCCGCGCGCGCGCTCGCACACACACACACACACACACACACACACACACACACACACACACACACACACACACACACACACACACACAGATATAACAAAATTCTTCTCTTTCCTGTAAGTTTCCAAGCAAAATGTGGCTGCTGTCAGTTTTAGTGGCTTAAGGTGGTATACAGAGTTTGTAACGTTCCGTGAGTGGTCACCGGCTTCGGGGTTCCTGGTGAACACAATAACTTCTTCGTGAGATCACGGTATCCTGTGGGTGATATACTTCTTTTTTGAAAGAGCGACCGTTTGGCATTTGTGTGTCTGTCTATCTATCTGTCTGTCTGTTTAGGGTTACTCTCACGATAACGTTTAAACACATCAACCGATTTTTGTAAAACTTCGCATGCTGTCCATATTTTTGACGTAGAATACGTCTTACTTTTCAGGCCAGCAATAGCCACCCCCAACCAGAAAATCGAGCGTTACGTTTTCACGTCACGTTTGAAATTGAAATATTATCTAAACGACAAAAGATTCACGGTTATATAAGGTACCATTCGACAGATAAAGGAACAAAGATAATAAATAGCACAATATAAGCGGGCTATTGCATCATCCAGCGCGGTGGGTGAAATAGAAATGTTTTGCGCCGCTCGGCGCGCACTAAAATTAGTATTTCTCCGGTTTCCGATGCGATAGAACGTTGAGTGAGGTATCGTTAAAATTGTCTCATCGAGTACTATCTACATAGTGTACCGTAATAGCGGTGATATTATTAAGAGGTTTGAATAATCGTAATTCAAGTTGTAAAAATCGTGTTCGGACAAAATGTCGCGGTATATGGATGCTAAACGTGCTCAAAAGTATTGTAAACGCATACAGGAGAGTAGAGAAAATCATGGGGAATTCAAAAAAACCAAAATGACCAATGCCGAACGTTAGAGGATTTACCGACAACGCTTAAAAGACAAGGAAATAAATATTGAAGTCGAGTCAACACCATGGAGACCAGAATTAATTACCATAGTAACAAGTAAATAAACAAATGATATTTAGCGGCATCGGAACTATACCTTTATCCGTTCCTGCAGTTTTTAATGTTTTTACTATGCGATTGTATTGATATATTTTGTAATTTTTTATACAGATACGTCTACATATTTTGTAATTGTCTTAAGCGATTATAAAATGTATGTTTATACGTATTTCTGATGATGCCACCGACTACGCTGAATAACACCACCATCGATTTGACTTTCACCAGAAACATTAGCTTTGATATCTTACCTTATATCAGCTACTTCTTCTATCATAGGCCCATTATAAATAAAGTCTTGCTTGAACCAACTAATTAACTTGTGTGATGATTTTGCAAATAAAATTTTGTACTTTGTAAAACTAAATATGTGTTTGTTCATTTTATTCATAACACATTAGCAACCCTAAAGCACACAGACGTATTCTACGCTCTGAAGATTTGCGGCCGTGGCTCCGACACAGCCCCCGCCGATTTTTTTTAGGCCTACAGAACGACGAAAGAATTTGTCGAAACTGCACGCTAACAAAGAATTTCGACGAAAGCGAAACATTGAAGCATGATAATGTTTTTACCCTACAGAACCCTATTGTTTTAGAGATTGATCTCTCAAAAAATAGGGGGTGGGAGGCAAAAATGTGGGCGGTCAAAACTGTCTAAAATCGCAAAAGTTGCAAATTAAAGGGCATTTAGACAACAATCTGAATATAGTTTTCACTTTTTAAAATTTCAAAATTTGGGGACCCTAGGACCCAAACAAGAGATGAAACTCTGAAAAATTTGTGAAAATCCAGCACGATGTCAGACTAAAAGAAACTAACAAAAATCCGAATGTATCGAATTTTTAGCCTTTGTTGTATGATTGTGTGCGCCGCAGTTGTTATATTACTAAAAAAATAGAAACAGCGGGATATTTCATATTTGTTCCATAATAGGAAAATTATCTAATATGGAAATGTATGTAATAATAAATGTAAGCTACATCGTTCAAAATAGTGAGCGAGTTCTGCAACTAGTCCAACATGGAACTAGTCTATCCATGTTCCCTTGGTTAGACTCTGACCACTATCTCTACTCACAGTGTTAATGTTATTCATGTAATATCATAATTACATGTCGCTCCGTGGATAATTAAGTTTCAACATTTTCTGGCGGGAGCAATTGTCATACGATTTCGGTTCTTAAAAGTACTAACTGTTTTGTTTCGGTTCTTCTCCTTTACACAAAAGGTTTCACTTAAATTAGCAGGGATGTGACTAGGTGCATTTTACACGTTTTCTATTTTATATTGTTTGGTGAGTAAGGAAAGAATATCTTCAATTTTCTTCTGACCCAGCTAGCCCAAATTACTGGTTTGTCGCGAGACTTTGATTTGTGTCGTCAGTTTTTTAATTTTGTTGTTTGATTATTTTATCTTATCGAACTCTTTTAAGTTCTTTTTTTGATGTGAAACATCTATTGGCGCGCCTTGGCAGTAAAACCGACTCGTATGCCGTGACGGCAAACGGCATGACGCTCTCTTATGCCTTCATGCCCCCTCTATGCCACCGCTCTCGACTCCCTTGTGTGTGCGTGCGCGTATACTATACACTTCGTTGCTTCTCTGTGTGAGTTGTGTACTGCGTGTGCCTTTCTATTCGACTACAGTATACTTGACGCGTTCACCGCTTGTATACACACTTTGTATTTCTTTGGCCTTAATATTATTGTTTTTGAAAGGACATTGTACAATAGATTCTCAAATAATGACGGGTTCTGCAATGCATACATTACGTGTGCTTCCACTGGCAAAGCTGCAGTAGCCATTGACGGAACTACAGTTCATACAGCATTAAAAATATCATTATCTAAACTACTTCCATTGTCAATGGAAACGGCACAACAGTATCGATGTTTATTTAAATACGTTAAAGTGTTAATAGCTGACGAAATAAGTATGATTGGTGCTGAACTTTTAAATCAAATTGATTCAAGGTTAAAGCAAATAACTGGAAATTTTGACAGTAACTTTGGAGGACTAGACATCATTCTTATTGGAGACTTGCGACAATTACCTCCAGTCAGAGCTACTCCAATTTACAAGCAGCCAAAACAACGAATGGTTGGACCTTTCCTGTGGCGAGGATTAAAATTCTACGAATTAACTCAAGTTATGCGACAAACTAATGTAATTTTTGCTTCTATCCTTACAAAAATTGGTAATGGATCGAATTGGCCATTATCGAGTCAAGATTTTTTACGAAGGAAGAAGTTACACAGCGCTGCCCAAATGGGGTTCGATTATTTCAAGAAAACGCATCGGTCAATGAATACAACGTATCTATTTTGCAACAAGCTCAAAATAAACATGTTTCCATTGCAATAGATATTATTAGTGGCTGTGCTAACCATGAACAGGAAGGATTTGTGAGGCAAAAATTACACAAGATGTCAGTGATTGACACAGGTGGATTGCCATATGAAATTATTTTTGTAATTGGAAAACCTTACATTATTACAACAAACATAGACGATACAGATGGATTAGCTAATGGTGCTGTTGGAACTTTGGTTCATATAGAAGAGAATGAACAAAATGAAATTACTCGTGTATGGCTGGTTTTTCCTGATAAAAGAACTGGTACAGTTGCCAGAAAAAAAGCTGCTGGATTCATTGCAAAACACAATATCGATAAACGAGCCGTTCCTATTATACGTCGAACTACAAGTATTCATCTTAACAACAAAACAATTGTGGGAAAAAGAAATCACTTTCCTACGATATCCGGATGTGCCATGACTATTCATAAGTCTCAAGGAGCTACATATGACGAGATAGTCTATGAGTATAGTAAAACTCATTCTATTCAGTTATTATATGTCGCTTTATCGCGAGTTAGTATATTGAAGGTTTGTTCATATGTAACCGTAATGACGATTTAAGATTTTACCATGGAAGACGAATTCATGCATCAATTTTGTCTTTGCAAGAAGAATTTAAAAGACTATCCTTGAATAGACTTAATACGTTGCAAGAAATGATTACTAATTTCATTACATCGAGAGAGGGATTGACAATATTAACTTTAAACTGTCAAAGTCTCAAAAAACATGCTTCAGATATGCAAGATTCTGTTTCTCAAAAAAGTGACTTTTTTATTATTATCAGGAACATGCCTTTCTAATGAAAAAATACTTTCGAAATCAACTACCTGATTTCGATTGCATAGTAAAATTTAAACGGGAAGATGTTAGAGCTGCGGGAGTTGCGATATATCAAAACAAAAACATAGCCCGAATTACTACGACGAATATAGAACTTACAATACGAAATACACGTGAACTTAATGTTACCCAAGCAGCTGTTGGTGATATATGTGCTTCTCAAGTTAAATGGATGATGGGAGAGAATTCCTTATGGTTGTTGTGTATATTTCACCAAATCAAAAAGTCACAGAAATCATAAAATTTTTACACCGTCGTTTACTCATATATAGTCGCGAAGGTTCAAGGATTTTAGGAGATAATTTAGACGAACTTCCGATGATTTTAGCAGGATATTTTAATGTTAATTTTGCAACAAACGATTCAATCTCTTTGACAACATTCCTTGAGCAAATATTTGATTTGAAAATCAATAATAAGCCAACTGAACCAACAACTAGATATGGAACGACAATCGATGGTGTATTTTCAAGATAACTTGATAACATCACGTCTGCTACTTTTGTTACATACTTCAGTTATCATCGGCCAATCATTTATTTAATACCGTCTAAAACACCTTCAACAGCTACTATTACAGAAATCACAGAAGATACGTCAAACAATATTCCGTAACTGCATTGTAAAACAGTCTATATTAAAAATATTTACTTCTCTTGTATTTATATTCTGTAATTATTATTATAATTAGAATAATAAGAAAAATATATTGATTTTATTAACGAAACTCTTGTATTTATATTCTGTAATTATTATAATAATTAGAATAATAAGAAAAATATATTGATTTTATTAACGAAACTCTATGTTTTTGTTTATTTATTTTACTCCATATTTCTTTATTGGTTTTCATTAATTATAAATTCTACCATCAACTTTGATGTTTCACATCTGCCGGGCGTCCCGTACGGCCAATTTTTTTTTACTAATGTTTCTTTTTTTGCATTTCTCGTTATTTATATTATTATCGGTTTTCATACAGCTTACACACATTTATTAGCATTTATATTAAATGTATCTTTTATTAAAAGGTGAAAGACCCTTGTTACATTCTAACTATATCCAGCCATCTCAAGAGACATTTATTTAATTTTTTATTGTGCTAATCATGTATCTTCTTCCTTCTGCTTTTCTTTTCCTGGCGTTACAACTCAACGTCGATTTTAGTCTGCTCAGTGACACTTCCATTCCGCCCTCTCTTTACACATCCGGCTATTCATGTATCTAAAAAGACAATTTTCACTTTCAGATCCGTTTTTACAAAACGTCATATATCATATGTACAGATCAGACTTAATATTCTTAAGAACAGGTTACGTACGAATGTATATAATTAAAGCTACTGTACAATCCAATGAGGGGTGTAAGCCTTGTTTTGTATATATAACCAAATGTACAAATGTTTGATTAGCTGGAAGCAGTTAAAAGGAAATGCAAATTTTAGCGTCATATAAGATGCAAACAATTAAATAGTTCCAGTTTGAAGCCAAATACTTGTGGAGAATCACCCCTTGTTCTTTCAGTCACGTGAATATTTGAAACTACTACTACTACTACTACTACTACTACTACTACTAGAATGTTTTAACTTTTATACGTTACATCCAAAACTCTATCCTGGCTTAACTGATTATGTTTCTTTGTATATTAATTTTCTGTTTCTTCTTAAATCTGTCCTCCCCCCTAACTATCGATCTATCTCTTTTATTTTAAATAAATTCTTTTTTATTTTCTTCCTGCTATATGTCCAGATTGGAGTAAGCAGGTCTTATTAATTTGGTTTAGTAACGAGTTGTTTAATTGCACTCCATGTAATATTCTACCGTTCTACTTTTTTCATTTTCTGATAATGTCATACTTCGAAGGCTTAAATACTTTTGCGGTCTGCTCTCTCCAACTTCCAAGTTTCAGACGCGTTTTGGGAACATGAGAGTGTTAATCAACATGATTTTTATTGTCTTTGAAATTGTTTGATTTTTTCGCACTTTGTTAGCCTTGTTACAACTCTGAATACTGTCGACCTACGTTCAAGCTCCTCAGCGCAGTACTCGTTGTTACCAGTGGCAGGTTTGGACATTTTGCAGCCCTGGACAATTTATTTGCTCACTTGTCTCACTGTTCTGTATCACTTGTTTTCATTTTTTATTTCAGTAAAAAGTATTTGACAATGATTTATTTAAAAATTCACTTTACAGTAGAGTAGTTTTATGATTCGCAGGTGTGTATTTCCTCAGTTATAAGTGAATACAATTTTATTATTACAACGGACTTTAAGTGTGCAATAAAACTAAAAAAAAAAAAAAAAAAAAAATAAATAAAATAGTTATTTCTAAGAATAACAAAATTAAATACGGCTTAAAATTTTATGATTTAGTAAATGGTTTGTTTTATGATTTTACCTTATAATAACACTGATTTTGTACTTTTACTAATAACTTTGAAAAATAATTACTAATAATTTTGTAAAATAATTTCGAAATAAGTAGGCCTACTAGTAACTTTGAAAAAATAAATGTTTTGTTGGCTGTAAGCCTATTGATTTCCTGTATTTAATAATTTAACCCCCCCCCCAATTCCCGTATCTCCCCACAGCGCTGCGGCAATTGGCAACTGCCTAGTCGGAAATCCGCAGCTGTCAGTTACATGTCAGTGAACTAAGTAAACAATTTTATTTACAACTGCAGCGTTTCCTATCTGATTGACATTCATTGAACGATCGCTGAGACGATTTCTGTCATGACCTTGGCCTTAAATTAATTCATATTCAAACACGAACATTTATTGCAGTTGTCTAACGTTCGCGTTATTTCTGCTAGTTTTCCTCATCAGTGGTGAAGGTCAGGCCGCCACCGACGTACTAAGATAATTTATGTACTTTTCTACGAATCGAAATTTCACCTTACCACTCATCAAGGAAACTGTTGCTTGCGTTGCGTTGAGGTAGTGGGCGTCTTTACACCCATAGCTGAATTGCAGCTTCCGGGACGTGTCCAATGACTGCCACATGAATACAGTACTGGACTTTCATTACAAAGGGGTCTAATACTTGGAAAGGACACGCCAATACGGTTAACCGCAGATGGCGGCGGAAATTTTGAACAATTAATTGTTTAATAGCACTGCCTCTGGTGGCGAGGGGTGGACGGCAGGCGCTTCCCGCGTCGGACACAGTAGGTAGACGCCTTGAGGCATCGGTCGTTCCCCGCGAGGCAGGGAACCTCCGTGCCAGTGGCAGATGGTGACTCGGCCAAGCAGTGTGCTAAAGACATGCTTTGGGGAAGGATGTCCCTGAGGAGCGAAGGTATGACAGAAAGGAAAGGAAGATGCTGAGGGCTATTTAGATAGCGCAACTAGGTTGACTTACGGGGGGTCATCGACAATCGCCCAAGGGCACTTGACTCTGATAGGGGGAGGTGGTGCAGACGTACTAATGGTTCTGAGGTAGGGGAAGGAAGAGGTCGCTGCAGAAGCAAAGAGAGTTTTGGCGAGCGACCGGACAAATGCGACAAGAGAAGGAACTTGAAGGCCTCCATGAATGAAGGAGACCCCGACAAGAAACGGAGGGTCTGGACTGAAATTGTTCCAGTTTACACTTGTTAGTGGTCAACAAGAGCGACCAACAGGCGGGAGCAGCATAGGTCAACACTGACCGGAGAAACAAGAAATAGCTGGTAACTTTAGTGCGCAGAGCCAGGCGGTTGCGGCACGACAGCATGGGAAATAGTTTGGTTCGGACGCCATGAGCCTTGTTGATGGTGCCAGTCACACGGGCGTTGAGGCTTAGATGCCGGTCTAGCCGGACGCCTAAATACTTCACTGGCTCTTTCATAGGGAGAGAGCCTAGGATCGGGAAGTGGCCTTATGAGTGAAGCAGATCGCCTAGGATTTCTCAGTGTTGGTCGCCACCTGCCACTTCCGTAGCCAGTCTGGAAGCAGATTCAACTCACGCTGCAACTTTGTACTCGCTATAGCGGGGACAGAGAGCTGCGGTGATACATTGCATCGTCAGCGAATAAAGACAACTTGATTCCGGGTAAAACAGGCAGGTCGTTCGTGTACACTAGGTACAGAACGGGGCCGAGGACAGACCCCTGCGGGACGCCAGTGGCGACGGGTCGAACTGAAGAAGAAGATCTATCGACGTTAACCCTGACGAAGGCCTTACTCACATCCAACAAGACAGTGCCCGTATACTCTTTCTTGTTGGCGCCGTCGGACACAGCTGTAACAATTCGCACGAGTTGCAAAGTTGTCGAGTGCTCTCTACGAAACCCGAACTGTTCGCTGAGGATAAAATTATCTAGCCATGATAGGAGCGCCAATTGACTCTCCTAGCAGTACCAGCGGTCGGCCGGGAAGAAGCCGACAGATCTCGAACAGTTACGAACAGGGGATTGTGATCAGACGAGAGGCATGACACAGACAAGACCTGTGTGTGATGGGCCACGTTCCCCCTCGTGTTGGAGCGCTGGCCGCAGACGGGGCCGGAGATACAGAAAAAATACGCGGCGCCTGCAGGACGCACTGAGACCGCGGGGGGGGGGGCGGAGTAGCCGTCGGAGCCTTGGCAGATGAACCAGAGAGTGGAGGGAAAGCCAAGGCACTCGCCGGTTAGGGGCCGGGTCAGCTACACGGTTCTGCTCTCCAGGACGGCCAGACCCCTGCTTCCTTTCTGCTTCGATATATTTGATGCGACCCCGATAGTTAGCCGGATGACTAATTACTGCCCTTGCAATTGCAGCAGTAAGGAGTAAAGCCCAAACGCAGCTTATCGCAGCCGCGATGAGCCTCTCCACACAACACGCAACGCGGGAGCGAGTGACAGAATAAGGACGTCGAAATCACTATCACTGCCACTGTTTAAATCACTATCTCGGCGGAGCGGAGTGGATACATGAGCAGAGCCACAAGCTCCCAAAAGAGAGCTTAACGGCTCCGGCAAAGGATAGAAGTGCTGCTTGACGCCTTTTAGGAAGCCCGAAATGGACGTCACAGGTGGTTAAAGGAAGAACTCACCAACACTGAACACTAAAAACTGACAGTCACTGCACACCTACGCACCAGAAACCGCACAGCACACGAATACAAAATACAAAGAAATACCGCGCACTAAACAGTACCTACTAGTGAAGAGAGTCGTACAGTAGAGTTGAACAGTTGAAGAATGAAGCACTTTGAACAAAGAAAGAAACAGTTTAAGGGCAGAAAAACACAATTATATAACACCATAGAAAAACACAATCTACTACCAATGATCAGAGTAGAATTCTAAGGAACCTGTTGCTGCCACAGCTGTTGGGTTGCGCGTCGTGAGACGACCCAATGGGTTCCTAGTACCGAGCCTCCGGTAGGGGCTCCTGCCTAGTGATCCTGTCCAGACGGAATATTGATTATTATTTAGTGGCCGCTACAACGACATGCTCGTACTAGATCGTCCTAGTATAGTATTTGCCTAGGCCGTTTCCAAGAATCACCTGGACGTGTTCGGTACATGCCAAGGCCAGCTATGAGAGGGTTTGTCTGGGTTCTCGCAGCTCGGACGTAAAATTTACGTGCAAGTCGCCTTGCGGTGTCTTCCAAGGAGCGGACACCGAGTCCTCTTCTCAAAAGTCGAGAAGGGAACCGGTAGGGGCTTTGGCCGCTAGCCGAAGACCCCTATCGAGAACGCTTTGCAACTGTCTTTTATGAACGGTTGCGAGGTAACCCCAGACGAGAATACCGTAGGTAATGCTCGGCAACAGAAACGCGCTGACGATCAACTTACCCAGCTTGCGGGTCATAGCCTTGTTTTCAAGTATCGGAAACAGTTGCGCGAGACGAGCGGACGCTCTCTTTCGCACCGTCTCAGCGTGGGCACGCCAGGTGAGCCGACGATCAAGGTGGACACCGAGGTATTTAACCTCTCTCGACCAGGGTAAATACGTTCTCCTGAGTCTCACTCGTCCTCGTGGTTCTTTCCGGCGCTTTGAGAATAGCACCGCGGAGCTCTTGGTTTCGTTGACGGCAATTTTCCAGCTTTCCGTCCACGTCGAGTACGCATCGAGTGAGCGCTGGAGTCGTCGGATAGCCCTGTCAGTGTTCCGATCGGCGCTATAGACCGCCGGAAGGAACCTGTCTCGTTACAGATTCATTATATACTGTAAAGAGAGATTAAAGTATGCTGCCGTGGCGTAAACCAACCACGACACATTTTGGAAGGAACGTATCCTACCAAAATAACTCAATCTCCGCTCTCCTCTGTCCATTTACCAGTAACAAACTGTACCCCGAATTTTCTATCCTAATCTCCTAATATCCTAATTTCTACATTAACCACAACCACAAAAGATAACTTTTAATACATTGTTGACGTGTAAGGTGTAAATAATAAATAACTCATACAAAATAAACCTACATATTTTATTTCGTGTAAATTGCGAATAAAATTATTGGAGTCTTGTGTGAAGCGTACTTCAAGAGTCAGTCTTATTCTGTATGTCAACGACTTGTTTTAGTTATTTTGTTACAAACCCAATTTCAGCCCCCGCCAGAGCCTAGAGAATGCCCCTAGGTACGGCCCTGAATTTTTGGTTGGCATTTTCTTTCCTGCCTTTGGCAATAAAATCTTGAGTCTTTGCAGCCTTTTCGAGTCATGTGTGTGTGTGTGTGTGTGTGTGTGTGTGTGTGTGTGTGTGTGTGTGTGTGTGTGTGTGTGTGTAAGACTCAGGATTGTGTTTTTCTTTTACTATTTTCCTCAGTTCCCCAAAAGATGTTGGATAACGAAAACGTCTACGGGTTGTTGAACACGATAACGTTCCATTGATGTTAATAATAGGCCTAATACTGATATTCTTCTTCTCTTTGTCAGCATTTTGATTTATTGTGCATGTCTGACGCTGTGTTATCCCTAACAAACGTTTTCTTGGCAGCATAAATTGAACGATGGTCAACATCCGTCTCACTACCGTGAACGATGATAATGCATAATCGTAAACTGGATTTAAAATTTGCATTAAGTCTGTATCAACACATCTTGTGTATTGGTAGGTGTAAATAACGTTCTATTAGGAGTACACTTTTTGCTAGTAGCCAGAATTATTTTCGTTAGTAGGTTACACGTACGTTAGTTTCGTTAGTACGTTCGTTGGTATGTCAGTTAGATCTTTTAAATTCTGTTGGTTTTTGTTTCTATTCTTGGTCCAATTAATTGTATTTTAATTTTTCATCGGATTTACCGTTGTTATATATCGGAAACACTGGAGAACGTGCAACCAATACGATAAATGTGGTGTCATTTCCAAAAACTTTTGTTTCTTAACGGCATACTAAAGAGAAATGTGAAAATGTCTGTAGTACTTAGAACACGCATTCATGTTAGGATCAAAGGTTACACGTGATTGCATTCCTTCGCACATTAACCGCTTCAGGTCAGTCAGTAGACAATAATTCAAGGTGACACTTTGTAATTGCATCGCTCTATATCGCAATCCCCGCCAATTGAATTGTTTTTTAATTATTACCGACTTCTTAAATTTGAACCAATTTCTTAGTTTTTTTGTAGAATTTTTATACCATTTCCTGACGGCGTGCCAATAAAAGTCGTTTAACTGAAAAAATATGTTGAATATAATTTCAGTTACTCGTGAAATTTGTACACAGACATTTGACGTCAATTGAGATATCCAGAGCTCAGGATACAGACGTTCTAAACCATAATTCCAAGCACTTTATCCGTCAAAAGTGTTTATTTCTTATTCTTAGTTTTCATAAAATAAAACCATAAATAGAAAAGGAATTTAAGCACTATTCTACTCGCTTTAATGGTATTCTATTAATCACTTCCATTAAAAAATGTGTTTATTAAGTGAAGACTGACTTAGTTTTGCACATTGATCCCAAAATAGCTTTGTGTTAGACTACCAACTAAATGCTCGGTCTCTCCCGTATATAGAACTGCTGCCGGTAACAGTGTTCTCTGTTGAGTTGAACAACAGCTAAAAGCACAGAGAAAAAAGCTATCAAGTCATTTTGACAAGTAATTTCTTCCTACTGCTACTTACAGTAGGCAACTTTTGTTCTTTTAGAATAAAAAATATAAGAGCGAGCAGTGGTAAAGTTTTATGTAAACACAGTTTATAGCGAACAGAAATTTTCCCAGGTTGGTAAACGCTTACCGTTTTGTTTTGTTGCGACTCTGCTGCTTCATTTTCAACAATTATAAAATACTGTTTTCCAGATGTTCTTATAGGAGTCGAATATGTTTTCTTGGCGTTTATTACTGTTTTCAAGGTGTCGAATATGTCGTGTCAGACAACGTTTCACTCATGTAACTTTGGGTCACACATAGACCTAAAGATACCTATTGCAATACGAGTGATATGTTTGGTGACGCAGTCCATACCGGCAAAATGCTTGACTACAAATTGGAGACTCATCAGTTCGTTATGAGACGTTGTCGCAAACAGACGTGTATAGGTTCGCCTTGTAAATAGTGATACAAAGTCTTTGTGTTCGTCGTTTATTATAATTGTAAGTAATAACTTAAGAATTCAGTCTATCTGTTTGAGCCATTAGCAAACTCTCATCTACTTGTGAAATATACCCTGAACAAAATAATACAATCCGTAGTAAACAGTATAACTATCAGCAGATTCAACTACCCGATAAGCAGTTTCAACCGATGACAACCAAGCCTTGCCCCATTCATCTTATCAATTTACACCAATTCAGCAGGGTCCTACAAACTATTTTTCAATTCAAGTGTTACAAACTACAACAAATGTTTCAAGAAATTCAGCCATCAAATATCAACCATTGAACCCATGAACCCATCAGATTTAAATTCCAAATAATGTCATCCACCACCCGACAAGGACGATGTGACAACCAAATCAAAACAATTACTAGCAAGTAATAAAACTTAGGAATACCAAAAGAATAAAAGCCGGACATATGAAACAAAAAGCCTACGAGTACAAAACAGAAACAAACAATCGGTTTTCTCCGTTAACCAACGTAACTGAAATAGCTTCCCCAGTGGCAATGACAAAAACAACAAAGCCACCTCCCAGTTTTATACCTGGCATTACAAATTATAGCGCCATGGTGCAACTAATTAGGTGCATCAATAAAAGTTAAAACATTTTCGTACGTGTTTACTGTTACAGTTGTCTACTGTTCACCCAGACACAATTTAAAAAAATGAACAATGTGGCATTCTTTAGAAACTTGAGACCAAAATTTATAGCAGGCGTAGACTAAAACAGCAACCATACTTTATGGAGCTATTGCCTCACTACTACTACAGGCAAAGAACTAGCTCAAACTATCCAAGAAGTGAACTGCACATTCTTATCGACGAGTACACCTACTGTTGGCCCACCGACGCAAAGTGCCAAGTTTGTTAGACTTTTTGTCACGAATGGCGTTTCTTCCACATACTTGGATGTTTCTCCAAGTTACGATTTGTCATCAGGTCATACTCCAACAGTAGTAACAATAAGCACAAATGTTATAAGCAGGAAAACTACTCCTAGATTACACACCTACAGAGCTAATTGAGACACTTACAGCCAGTAGAACAAACCAATTACAGGAACCTGAAGGCATAGAAAGAGAAACTGACAATCTAATTAACCTATTACAGAATGCAGCCAAACTAGACACCCCATATATTGTCTCCACCATCAAACTAACAACATCCCATACGGAATCAAGAACCTAATAGCAGAGAAAATAAGGGCTAGGTCAACTTGGCAGCGAACACATTCAACAAATTGCAGAAAAAAAGTACAATCAAGTTAAAATTAAAACTCCGAGAAATTCTTTCCAACAATATGTTGGTAAACTGACTAGATGGAACAACTTCATCTGGAAGACCATAAAACAACAAGAAACTCAGATCGACGGCACTTCCAATACGTAGATATTCAACTCCTCCAGGATCATGGGCCAAAAGCGACAAGGACAAAGCCAGTCTGCCGAATATCTTTCAGAAGCCTTTACTCCACACTTGACCATACAATACGATGTTCACGCCCTCGAAGTGGATCTTGCCTTTTCCATACTCATTCAAGTTTGGGGCCGCCTAAAGTTATTTACGGCAAAAGAAATAATCGATGAAATGAATAAACTAAACCAGAAAAGACACCAGAAATCGACCTTAATACTGACAGATATTGAAATAATTGCCAAAAAACAGACTCAAGAAGCTTTATGCACGTATTAAACGCCTTTTTTACGTCTCGAACACTGGCCTAAATCACTAAAAATTGCTCAAATCATATTAATACCGAAACACCGAAAAAATCCCATGGATGACTCATCATCTTATCGTCCAATCAGTCTCTTTTCAATAATTGTCATGTCAATAACTTCTTGGAAAACTGATGTATAGAAGAATTACTGAGGACATAACAGATGGATCCCTGATCGTCAGTTAGATTCCGACATGCCCACTCAACAGTTCAACAGCGAGGCCCGGAGATTGGAAAATGCAGAGCACGGCATCAGATCCTGTTGTTCAAAGCTCGTACTCTACTCTCCCAGAAATATTTGGGGGTGTCTTAATCTACCATCAGCATGTGAAACCACAACCCCCACGAAACCTTTCCTCAACACGTGAACATGGGAGGGAGGGACAAACGGCCGGGCTGGCCGGTATCATTTTTGAGTACGTCGCTCATCATTACAAGGATCCCCGTTGGGTAGAATGGTCGCGGGTCCGACCACCGAGTTCGATCCCAAGGGATCTCCCTCGGTTTGTCTACGACTTTTTCTCTACCTTCCAGCACGATAGGGGAACACTATCCACCGGGCGTAGTAGAGGCAGGGTGCCGTACCTCCGTCTCTTGCTCGAACCAACGCAGAACTCCACCGACTCAATGGACGCCAGTCCGTCGTGAGGGGAGAACAAGTGGTCCGAGCACGAAGCTACTAGGGTTCGACTGTGCTTGAAAAGGACATCGCGGACTGGCGTGAGAGGTCCAACACAGGCTCCCGTTCGCTATACGCTACTGTACAACCTCGCCGTTCACGTGGGAGACATGCACATTTTACAACCAAGAGTGCCGATGCCACCGAAGGTCAGGGTACCCCCTACGCTCGAAAGCAGTGCATGTCTGGGTGGGGTCTTGGTCTCATGGGAGGCCACCCGCAATCGGTGGTGATAACCATGAGGCCCCCCCCGGCCACCCGCAGGAGTTGCAACGGGTCACGCAGGTCTTGCCTGTGCGCCCGTAGCGGATGCGTGTTAAGGGTTAACCCGCCAGCTTTCCAAAGAAAAGGTCGTCTTTAGGCCAAGGAAGAGAACCCTGGTTCCCAAAACACGCGGCGCTACTTGTATTCACTGCACCTATTGCAGGTACTCTATCAGGGACGCTGAAAACGCTGGTTCCTTTTCACGACAGCTACTAGGCTTCACCGCACTTTTGTGCGAGCTACTGACCAGGGAGGGCAATACCGTGGCGCCGTTTGCGTAGCACACACGTTTAGCCCGTTCCAACAGCCCCAATCGAACTGAAGGAGGCAATGTGTATTCAGGAGGGGGCAGCAACAGGAGGGGGCCACCGGGGATGACGGTATAGGCCCCAACCTCTTGTGTCTGAGGATAAAGCCCCAAGACCCCCCACGGGGGTACCCACTCAACAAACAGTGCCACCGAATAACCAATATAATTAGTAAAGCATTAGGAAACAAACAGTATTGCACAGCCGCATTCCTGGACATCAGCCAGGCGTTTGATAAAGTATGACACTCAGAACTACCATACAAAATCAGAAGAATCCTTCCCTCAACTTACTTTAATCTGTTGAAATCTTATCTGCACAAACGTGAATTCGAAACCAAGTCATTACGAAACTAGGAGAAACCTCTAGTCATTACTACACACAATCAGGGTACCTCAAGGCAGTATTCTTGGCCTTCTACTGTACGTCTTGTCTATTTTCGGTATGCCAACCACCAAAGAAACAACAATCGGTACATTTTCTGAAGACACAGCCACGTTTTCAACTAATGAAGATCCTACAATCGCCTCATTCAATCTTTAGAGCACCTCAGTTTCATTGGAGAATGGTTACGAAAACTTTGACATTATTTTGAAAGTATACGATGTTCACACAAATTAACTCATTACAAATGAAAATGTTATTTTACGTTTAAAATGTACCTACTAAGAATGAATATATAACGCCATGATGTACAGCTGTCGACTAAGAAAACGAAGATTCCAGTACAGAACAGAGACTAACAAAGTAAAATGCAACGTTTTAAGTACGATGTAACTGTAAATTTGCCGACTATATTATTTTAGAAGTTCGATATAAAATATTGAACAGACACGTATGATCTTCATTCGTCCAGGTTGAATAACGTTATGTTATTTCAATAATAAAAGGATCAAATAAAGGAGATAATATTAAAATTAACCAGCTTAACACGAGACTGTGTTGGGTTTATGAGAGTCAACTCTCCGTTCTTGTGTATACTGCTTTGGTAAGCAACGAAGTGAGTCACATTACGTCTCCAGCCAGTACCTATACATTTTTAGGTATCATCTATCGCCAGACAAGAATGTTGGTTCATATAAAAAAAATAGACAATTTCCTTCATTTGAATACTGTGTGTAATCTATGTGCGAGTATACAATCTTTACACATTTACATGTGCACCCTTCTCTCGTTTTTATTTTAACACTTTTACTTGCCATGTACAATGTACAAATAAAATTATTCTTTATTTCGATTGCTCAGAATGGAATAATTAATTGTTCTATCGAAGGGCTAACCTAAGTCAAGAAGACAAGCAACTTTAATTCTGTTTTGTTCAGTGTTGAAATCCATTATCCATTAACCACTATCATCGTCCGTTACCCCATTGTCTATTAATGTGATTAGGACAACTTACCACACTTCAAGGTGATACTGAACGCAGTAGTTTGTGTATCAATAATATTATTATATTTATTTTACGTCTTCCGTTTTGGAACTGTTACAGGGGACTGTGCATTTTAGAGTTACAGTGCACCGTCTGCGGTCGAGGCTACAGAAATCATGAAACTGCTGTACACGAATAACAAATAAACTATCTCTGGAAATACACGTATAAACTAAAGTACGGTTTTTTATTTTGTTTACAAATGTCCGGTTTATTCTAATGTTTGCTGCTATCATCCACTACACTATGTCACAATTCTGTTGTCTACATATTCTGTTTACATTATTGTTATTCATATGTCAGTATTCTGTTTCTTAAACTTAAATAGAAAACTCGTCTCACTCATGAATACACTAGTTTTTCGTTTAGAATGGACTGAAATAATTTCACATTCACCAGATTGTACAGAATTCTTAGATTCTCTTTCCTCTTTAAAGGTTTCCGTTATTTACACTTGCCTGTTCATTAATTTCTAAGTAGTTTTATAACCTTGCAGTTCAGTCCTCTTTACTTCCAAACGTCTTTTGCATGTAGGATTCAGTACGCAATAACGCCTTGTTGTCATTACCAGTTTTTAATCAGGAACCCAACTTAAGGGACCTTTACTCATGTGGTTTCTCTGAGTTTTATGGTTCCCTTAGCCTTTGAAGATCAAATGTCTGTTTTTGTAAAAGAGGTATAAAATAAAACAACAGTCCAAAAGTCGATTAAGTGTGGTGAAATAGGAAGGAAGACATCAATGGATTCTGCACTAGGGGAAAAAGCAATATTAAATTGCTTTAATTTATAATCAATTCCTACCCGTCAGCTCTGGACGGGTAGGAATTGATTATAAAGTAAGTAATTAATATAATTTATATTACGTCATACACGTCTTGGATCGTTTTATTTTTATCGCTAATATTTACATGCGGCTATTTGTTCGGTATTTTATGATTTTCTGTACTGATGACAATTGTAGGAACGCACAATTCTACTACATCTGTCGAAGCCTGGTTATCAAGAGCGTAACTAAGGCAAGCACGAGGTTGGGAACGAGTGAAGAAGCTCCGCTAGATTTGAGAATGACAGCTGCTTTTGGTCGCAGTGCCAGACTGTCGTTTCTCCGTATAATCTCACTGTAACAAAATATGGAGATGATATTAATTTATTATTATAGTAAATTAATAATACAAGACTTGACGACTTAAACACACTATTTGTGTACATCCTTTAGTAACGGGCACAGTCACTTACCCATTGGCGAATCCGGCATTCATGCTTGATGTGTACACAACGTATGCAGTTTCGTTGTTCTTCAGTTTGGTAAGATCCGGGTTAATTATTTCGCTTCCGAAGTTTATCAGCCCTACGTAAGTGTCGTTACCGGCCAGTAACCTGTAAAGAGTGATACAGTTCGATATCAACACACTATACAGTTTTCCCTTTCATGACGCAACATATACAAGCATTTTCTTAACATCTGTTAAAGTATTTACGTTCACATACACCAGGTGATATTGAAGAGAAACTGTACAAAGTAAATTAGAAGCAGGATATCTATGGGTAAGAGATTTTTCTGAAAAGCATTGCTGACAGCAAGATTTGTAAGAGATTTGCTAAATGTTTTATTTGGAAATGTGGTTGTATATGCAGTGAAACAGAGGCCAACAAGAAAGAAAGAACAAAGGTACCTAGAGAGCATTAAAATGTCGTGCCGAAGAATTATTAAGGTGAAATGGACTGACAGAGCGAGAAACAATGAAGTAGTGACAAGAATTGGAGAGGAAAGAAAATTGCTGAATGAGAACATATTGGTTGGGGCATATATTGCGTAGAAACTGTCTGCGGCCAATGACCATACAGAGAAAGGTGGAAGGAAAGAGAGGACAAGGAACAAGAAAGGTTGGAATGCTTGATGACATCAGCATCGGTAGGGGCTACAGACACATGAAGACGGATGCACAGAAAAATGGAGAGCATCCAGTTGAAATCTGTCGTAAGACACAAGATGAGATCAAAAAAAGGAGGTTAAGGAGAATCTTAGATGAAAAGAATATTGAAGGCAGCTCAGAATTTGAAAGGAATGAATAGAGGAGGCTGAAATTAAAGTCAATAATATGTAAAACACACGCACACATCACACATATTAGGGTTGTTACGAGATGTACGTACGCAATATTGACTGCACGCCACTGGTTACGTGACTATTCCATGCAACCATTTAAGTGTTCATCACCCTTAACTTAGTTACTATAAGAAAGTGTACTATAGTGGAAGTGTTAAATATTCAACTGTTTATTTTGTCCTTAAAATTGGTGACTGATTGTTTGTGTAGTACGTATTGGATAATTGTTTAACTATAACTATTGCAAATACGAGTGGTTTGCTTTATAAAACTGTTTGTAAAATTTTAGAATATTTTGTGGTTATCACTTTTTCTGGTATTCAATAATTTGTTCACAGCTTATGGGTCACAATGCATGCGATCGTCGTAACAATACAAATACACAGATCGGAGCCGACCATTGGCTCACCCTAGCATGACGTAATTAGACAATTCACTTACTGTACAGACTATACTACGCACCTTTCTATCACCATGATGTCGTTGTTGACCACGTCCAGGTTCAGACTTCCCCATTTTAAGGTCAGAGTCTTCTTGGCGGCCATTATCTGCTGATACACTTTCATATGGCTTGCGTTAGTGTTCTTCTGGGTTTCGACGTTCAGTCTCCAGTAGTTGGGGTTTATCGGCAACCAAGGTTTGGAAGCGGTTGTGAACCCTGCGTCACAGATATCGTACATGAAGTATATACATTTACCAAACTTAAGGTACATTTATTATGTTAACAACAGATTATATCCCCGACGAGGTGACACCACAACATTAGCATTATGGGCTGTTAGCCGTCTATTTTGGCCAGCATTAAAGGGAGCTAGAAGCCACTTCCAAAAACCCATTTTTTTCATAACTTCTAATGTTGAAAGTTTTTGTGGATGTTAGCCTACATAACTGGATGTTCCTAGATTGGCGACACACGCTTTTAAAATATTTGTGTCGAAGTTTCGACAACACTCATTGTAATCGTTACGACGTTAACTCGGGAAAGAAAGAAATAAGTAATACAAATACATTCATATTAATCGAACTAGCTAAGCGAATTTAACTCGATCGTTTTGCATTAGCCTGTCTGTTAAGATGTATGTTCACGATAGCTTTTGAATGCATAAGTCGATTTTCGTAAAATTTGGCATGCATTTTCAAACTTATACTCTAAATAACTATTGTTTTTCAGACTGATCCCCAAAAATATGGTGATGAGAGCCAAAATGTAACGGTGTGAAAATAGTGAAAAAAAGCAGAAATCCATGCGGGGTATCAAATTAAAGAGAATTTTAACTACAATCAAAATTTGGTGTTTATTTTTGAAATTTACAAAATGTTTGGACGCCAGGGTCCTAAAAAGTGGGCGAAATGTTTGATGAAATCATAAAACTTCATGTGGGTTATAAAGTTAAACGAAATTTTAACTAAAATTTGAATGTAGTTTTGAATTTTGGAACTTCCAAATTTTGGGATGTCGGGGATCAGATCAAAAGGTAAGGCACAAGTTTGGTTAAATCGAAAAATCCATGTGGGATACCAAATTAGCGAGAATATCAACCACAATCTAAAGTATACAGTTTAGGAAATTTCAAAATGTTAGGACACCTCATAAAAGACAAAAAATTGAAAAAGTTGTAAAAACTAGCCGGATGTCAAACTAAGTGAAATTTTAATAGAAATACAAATGCCTTGAATTTGTAATGTTTATTGTGTTTATGTTTACTGCTCTACAATTGTTATTTTAATTAAAAAAATAGCAGTGCAACCGGGGTTTTTGTACCTTTTCTGATAACTGAAAAATTGTCTAATTTTGAAATTTACCAAATAATACACGTACTTCGTTCAAAATAGTGACCCAGTTCTGCAGCTCAGGGAGCATACTAGTACGTATGAAATATTATTGCGATATTTTATTAATATAAGAAAAATAATATTTTTTGTAATAGTTATTATTGTTATTCTTTATAGAACATATGCATACACACAAACACAGAAAAAACTTATTATAAGATAGGCCTATGAATTGTGCCTGTACTGTCCGTTTACAGGCTCTGATAAATATTGTCCGTGTAATAAATTTTATCGAGATATGAACACGAATGTTTTAAACTTATGCCATAAAACCTTTCAGCATTTATCAGTTCATGGTGACTACCAGACCAATAATGTAAAGCAACTAACGGGCCACTCCGTATTGTGACTGGCCAGGTTAAGTCTAGATCTGTAATTGATATCAAACCACACTGAAGCAGTCATCAGCTTACCATTAGAGCATAAATATTACATTACATGATCCCTGTGCTATGTCTTGTAGTCATAAAACATGGTGGGTTTATATTTACTTATATTATATTATCTTATCACAGTTTATGTTTAACTCTGTGCCAACTGTTCATACGTCTCTGAGTACACTATTGAGTACACCATAAATGTAATAACTATTTGAACTTACTCAGGCCTCTCTGTGAAATATTTCTACATAATTTTAATATATTTTAATTAATTAATGCGCGCGCGCGTGTGTGTGTGTTGAACACGCAGTCAATAGCCGCCATCGCTGTTAGGGCGGCCCAGCAGAGACCTGCAACCAACGTTACACTGACGCCATGAGATTAGCCTACTGTAGTTGGTGAAGCGATAGCGATAGTTACTTCCTGTAAGCACGCAAGCACAGGTTAGTCCGGGCTCCCATTCCAACTGAACCTACATTTCTCCGATTCAGAAACATTTCCCGTGACCGAGGCACAACAGCTATACAACAGCTATGGAGCGTGTTGTGGTGTTCAGCTTTATCCATCTCCGCTACTCTTCTGTTACATATGTTTCTGAACCAATATCAATTTGCTTTATCAGTCTTATTGACCTTCACAAATCACTGCTACCTACGTTTAAACAACATTATTTTTCAAATATTTCTTCAAGATTTTAAAATAAATGTCATCACGTGTATTACTAAGTTTGCACAACCATTAATAATAAAGCAGGAAACAAATTTTAGTGGACGATTTTTAACACAAAATTCGACTGATTGCATGCTGCGAACATAAAACATGCACTAGGTATTATAAAATAATGAAAAAAATTCGACAAGTTGAAGAAGTATAAATAGAGGGAAGCGTGTGTTACAAAATGTACGAAGATTGTATGAGAAGTAACGAAACTGATTGTATAAAATTAATTATACAATTAATTTTACTGTTGAAGGATTGCTGGAAATTTCCGACTTCAGAACATTCAACTGGTCCGTCACGGTCTGTTATATGTTCTGCGCACTTTCAACATGGAAGGTAGATCCGGATTTAGCTTTTGAGTTTTTTTAACAGAAAATATTCACACGCACTAAGATCAGGTGACTAGGCTATCATAAGGTGACCATTGTTATCATCAAATGGCCACCATAGTTGGTGAGATCTTTCACTTTCGGTGCACTTTTCGGTCTGACAGTAAAGAACAGGACTTATCCTCCCTCGAATTCACGATCATCCAAAAATGCTTTGTTCTACCTAAAAACTTCATTTCAGAAAGCTTGTTTTAATTTGGTGAATTTTTCTGTTGGGGTGTCTTAAAGACTGATCAAACGTTGATTGTTTTACGTTCCTCAAAGTTGTTGAACTCTATTTTTGAGATAAACAAATACTTACAATAACGATAGGACAGTCAAATGCGGTAAGGTTAAGAATATGAAATTTTTTATTCAAGTATCAACCGTTACAGCTGTCACATGATGAATTTTTGAACCACAGTGTTGCCATTTTGTGGAGAAAAATTCAATCCCATCGCGTTTTAGAAAAACATCGTATACGTAACATCTAGTTAATACAAATTTTTATACATATATATATGTGTGTGTGTGTGTGTGTGTGTGTGTGTGTGTGTGGGTGTGTGTGTGTGTGTGTGTGTGCACATGCGTTTGCATAATATATGCTATATGACATTGTCTTGTGTGTTTATTTTTTGTTTCTTTGATACTATCGATAAAAGATAATGCAGTTACTGAAGACAATATTGTTGTGAGGAAGGTAGCAAATGGGAATTACGGATCCACCATATTTAGTCAAAGGTACGTACTTCGCGTGTACTATAACGTCAAAATTATATTCAGCGCAATTTTACGGGAAATAATCAATATTAAATAGATATCAAAAACAAACATGTACAAATAATGTTAAAGAAATACCGTTAGAAGATATCAGAGCGGTGTTTTTTCAAAAGAACGCACCCTCGTGCCTGGCGACAGCTAGACGGCAGAAAGTACGAAAAAGTCACGTACGGGACAGAAGGCAGTAAAATTGTATTATATTTAAAAAACAGCAAAAAATAGGTGAAATCTGTAAAAGTTAAGTGCTTATAACAATGGGTACCGTTATGTTAAAGCGAGAGCGTTAGAGTGAGAAACTAAGTAAAGCGTCTTTTCCCCTACGTCTAGAAAATCTTGGAACGCGCTGTTTGTTAGCAAATAAGAAAACGCGTCAGTTTTTTAGCGGTTAAACTCTCTTGTTACATTGGATAGAATTGAATATCGCGGCACTTAAGTCCAATGGGAATGTTTAGTGTAAATATTAGGTGAGGGTAGTTGTAGTTCGTGTATAAAAAACGTAGATTGGAAAAGTGAAGTCAGTCAGCGGAGATATTACAACAATTAGACTCGTAACCTTTATTTTAAGTCAGCGGAGAAATCACAACTTTTTGACTCGTAATCGTTATTTTAGGCAGCGGAGTTTTACAACAGTTAGACTCGCAATCGTTATTGAATAATATAAGTAATCGTAATTTCTGAAGTTAAATCTTCGGAGAAGTTACAATCGTTAAAGTCGTAATTGTTAATTCAGTCATCGGAGAACAGTTATTAAGCAGTTAGTGTTCAGTCTTTACAGAATCTACCGTAATTCGTCTGAGACATTATCAAAGTTCGAATTGTGAATTAAAAGAGAATCGGAGAAATACCACAGAGAGACTCGTCAAGTTACTAAATAATCCGACGGTATCGGTCTGTACTATTCGTGTTGCAAGCACTTATCTTGAATAATATACGTACCAAGGTGTTAAGAAGATATATTGATTAATACGACATATACGTAGTTTAACTAAGATAATTAGAAGTGATTGTATTATTGTGAATGTGGTACCAGTGTATATATAAATTTGTGATAATCAAATGAGTGCAACCAACGAGGATCTACATTAACAGCGGATGACCACAGATCGACAGGACAGGCGACGTTCGAGTAGATAATCCTCATCGCTGATTCGGAATTCGACAAACAAGTAAAGCATATAGAACATTCAAATTGTATTGTATTCATATTTAAAGTTTATTATATTCATATTGGCAACTGAATCCGATCTAAAAGAATCCACTGTAAGAAAACAGAAAACGTTCTAAGAAAACTGACATTTTAATATTATTAATTATTATAAAAACTTATATCACTGTAATAAGTAAATGCAAGAGAATTATTAAAATAACAATTTATGATATCTATATTTGTGTTAACAAGTTATTTTTAATCCCCTGAGGAGAAAGTTTTAGTACGTAGGGTGCTTGTGCGACTGTAATTTATGTACGTGTGTGTATATAGAACAACGTTTTCAGTGATCGATGTAATCCATAAATTATTGTCTTTGAAAAAACAAAGTATCTCTACGTCTCTGTTTTTGAAGTGTCCACTGAAGGCTTCAAACACTCGTAAAACTGTGCTGTGACATGTAAAACCTCAGGTGTTATTCTAGACAGAATGAGCGATTACGTACAATAATTTCTCTCTAGTTTGTTGTTTACGCACGTGTTAAATTTACTATTTCATACTCTCTTGTAACTCGTACTGCTATACAATTTTAATTAACTTTGCATGTAAAACGTACAACATACCAGCGTTCGGGGAAGCGTCCCACTGCATGGGCGTTCTCTCTGGATCCCTAGTTACCGACAAATAGTGTTCCTTGCCAACAATAAACGCTTTAGTATCCACTGTTTGGTCCCATCTCACAAACGTGTCTTCCATTGCCAGTTCCTCGCCGTTGTACGTGACCATAGCGCCCGGCAACATTCCTATCATGGTGTTCATAGCGTCCGCAAATTCGAGACCCATGCGTGTTGTTATTCGTGGATTGTCGTGGTTGCCTATCTGCAACACGAATACGTACGCGCTACTAATTATTTCTGGTTACAATTAAAAGCAAATAATCAGAATCCGCGAGAGACATAACTCCGCTGTGCCGGCAGCAAGCCCGTGGCTTCATCTCATAAGAGATGGGGAAGGAGGGTCCAAAAGAGTTGGCAGCACTCAGTAAGGGCTCTTGCCCTCTAAGGTGAAAACCTGCCGACGGTCTCGAAGGTGGAAGATAATTTGATCACCAGCAGAGAAAGCGGAAGTCAACCCCGAATGAATATCACGCTAATTCAGGGGCACTAAAGTACAGTCCCATCACTGAGCTAGGACAGTGTTTAATGATAACGGACTGGAACAAAAACAACAAGTATATTGCTGAGAATTTTGTTTTAGGGACATGGAGTGTTAGCTCAATAGCTAATAATGAAAACGAATTGGAAAAATATACTAAAAGTAGAGCCTTTGTCTCTGAAACAAAAATGATACTACAGGATAGCAAGTATGTGGAAGTCGGTGCAACGTTTTACAGTGGTCCTGCCTAGTAGTGAAGATCAAATAAAGGTGTAGCAATCTTAATAAAAAATAGTTTATTACGTAGGCTATGAGTCATTGATGATCCGGGCTGTTTGGCCGTGGTCGACTGCATAGTTCCGCCATTGTCTAAACGTTTCCGTCTCCCACCGGAGACCTACTTCAGTAGAAAAGAGTTTGTAAAGTGTCCGACAAAAAGGTGGAGAGCAGAACGTACCCCTAACCAATGTACTGCTAGTTCGATTGCTTTTAAATTAGACAATTAATTAAGGTAAATTAAGAATTATATATTAATAATTAATTAGTAATAAATTAATTTAGACACTCATATTGGTTTTATTTATTTTCAATAGGCATTTGACAACCGGAATAGAGATATGCTGTGGGAAAATCTGATCAGCAGTGGTTTCCCTTATCATATATAATGACATGATATACAATATATATGACAGGCCTATACAGTGTTATGATATGTTGCAGTTTTGAACTCACAGTGTTGCCATTTTGTGGAGAAAAGTTAAGTCCTATCACGTCTTAGAAAAACATCATATACATAACATATCTAATTAATACATATTTATACATTTTTATACAAATTTGTATTTGTATATAAATTTATAAAAATTTATGTTTTGTGTGTGTGTGTGAGCGCATGAGTTTGCATAATATATGCTATATGACATTGTCTTGTGTGTTTATTTTTTTGTAAGAACAATGTATAGTGACCAAAAGTATATGAGAAACCACCTCTGTATTCATCGATACAGGTAAGCAATTGACAGCACCAGTTAAGACAAATAAAGAGCTAGTCAAGGATGCTGTGGCTCCCCAACACTTTGTTCAAAGACATTAAAAGATGGAAACAAAATTTTGAATGTGTTTTAAAGCTTTCAGCACAATACACATTAAGTAGTATTCTATGTGTGGACGATGTTCTTATTGTAAGGCAGACAGAAGATGATCAAAAGAGGGAATATCAGTTTTGAAAAATGTAGTAGAGTCTTATAGACTGATAATATCTCCACATAAAACAAAAGTACTGGATTTTATGGGGAAATACCCAGTATGAACTAAAATAGAGACAAATAACAAAGTTGTCAACAGGTGTCCAGTTTTTAACTATCTTGGAAGTGAAATATCTCATTCAGTAGTTTCTGATGTTCAAAAGGAACTTAATAGATTTATAGACGTATGTCGAACTATTCATAGAACCTTAAAATATAAAAATAGAAGAGACTAAACTGAATGTTTAAAAGATAATGGAGGTATCGATGGCATTGTACGAAAGTGAGACGTGGGTACTTTCAAAGAAAGATAGAAGACAAAATACATCGGCTGAAATGAAACTTATCAGAGCTGTAAACTGTTGCACGACTGCACAGAATAAGCAACGCAAATATAAGACAAGCATTGAAAATTATCATTTTAGAATATAAAATTACTTAATACAAAGCCAATTGGTGCAACCATTTAGAAAGAATGTGGCAAGACCGTCTTACCCGAATAGCTCTGAATTGCAAGACCACAAGTCAGCGAGGTTTCAAAATGGTTTCCGGAACAGGCGGTAAAGCCTAGAACATGAAGTGAAGAAGAAGAAGTAAGAGACATATCTCAAATGAAATAAACAGTTTTTATTCGGAATAAATATTTTTTACTTCTCTAAACCAAATTTAATGTAGTTAATGTATTATTTTCCTAATGTAAAAATACAACGATAATATACTAACAAAATATAACTGCAGAAGTATTTACTATTTGAAAACATATATATTAATACAAGTCCTATGAGAAACGATCAAGAGTTACCTACAAAGGAAAGATTTTATATAAGTTGCAATGTGACAAACATTCACACCATGTGTGAATATATGGGACATATTTACAATAAGCCTTGGGTCGGTGTCCTGTGCAAAGAGGTGTTAATGTAATAAGACGCTCTTGTTATTAGGATAAGTACTACACGTTAACGTAGTTTAAGAGATTTATAAAAAATAAGAAACAGCAGTACACTGTTGTGTGTAAGTGAATAAGTGTTGTGCTCGTAACGAATTGTGTGAAGTTAATTAAATAATGAAGCCAATATTAGAAGTCATTTATGTTAGTGTAAAAATCAGAGTAACTGTTAATAACTGATTATTTTAATATTAAATAAATTTTAATAGCATTTATTCAACTGACAAATTAATTAGTTATCCAATTACATACAGTTGAAAAGACGTGGTTTGGAAAGGGCTAGAAATAGGAAATTCATGTCCACCAGCACGTGGTCGATTTTCTTGAACAATTAGAATGTATTAGCTGGTAAAAATAACGTCATGTTTATAGGCTTATAAAAGCACCGGGTAGTCTTGAGTTTAGGCATTCTCTCAAATTTACTCTGAAGTTTACGGTGGCACATTCGAGTTCCAGCCAATGCTTGGGAAGCCGAAGTGTATCGTTGACGGAGCGACTGAATTAGTACCACAAATTCAGGCACGGCGTTGAAGATAGTCAACGACCGACGACTGCCAACGAGTACTAAGTCAGGAGCAACTAGGACGGAGCAACAACGCCCACGAGATACCCCTGGGATCGACACCCCAGCTTAGGAGGACAACAGCCGGTGTGAAAGCACAGGAGCAGGCCCGCGAGATAGTCCGGACTTCTGCAACTTAACCCAGCAAATCCAGAAACGTGGAGATACATATAACAGAAAAAACTATTTTATAAAATATAAAACACGTAAAGACTATTTTTTTTTAATTGATAACTGTAAAGAATATCAAAATTTATTTATTGAATTCATAATTATCAGATATAAACTGTATATGTGTTATAATAAGTAAAAAACAATACATGTATTAATTCACCGAAATAAAATTTATTTCTGCAGGTGCAATCAGCTCCAAATCTGTTACCTTGCAATATATATAGAGTATTTATTATACACATATATAGTTCATAATAGCTGTCATTCATATACGACTCTCCGTCGCTGGATCGGTAGATTATTGTTAATTTATTGGAATTTTTTACATTTTAGAATTGTCAGCCTAAAGACGGCTATTGATTTTTAGTGTAGCTGAATCACTACTTTCTCAAAAATTAAATCATATATGGCAAACGCCGGTTTTTCAAGTTTAAACATACTAGTGCAGACACGTCATCAAAACTAATTGAATGAAACGTGTTTCGAACGAAATAAGAAACATATTTTGCATGCGTTTTGAGGTTTCAGAGACACAAAAGAAAATATACAGACGAACATACGAAGCTAACAAGCTTTGCTCCTTGCGTAGCTGGTTAATGATTGGTGAAGTAAAATAAAAGGTTTGGGTAACTCTACTTGGTGTTAATTAATCCTTAATGGATTTGCATCCAAGGTCTGCATCCAAGGTCCCAGACGAATCAGGTGATATCTCCCTCGGTAGGTACTGATAATTTTTAATTTTTTAATCAAAACGTAGTTTAAGTACGCTACATTGAATACATCCAAGACGCTTTGTGGCCCACGACATTTACGTCGGCTACCAGAATGACGGGTCCTGTTACGTTTTATTAGTGCATTCTTTTAAAGCTACTGAAAAATTTTTATACGAACATAACATAACAAACCATTCAGTTTCCGTAACATAACATCTAAAAACATTAAATCCTTACATACTTGAGAAAAAATGAAATTGAATTTTCTATTTGATAGGAACGTAAAGAGCTCTAAGACAACAGTTTTCCGCAAAGGAGAATGACATTATTTTTCTTTGTCCTTTAAAATAAGACGTTTATAGTACTTACAACCCAATTGGATAAGTCGGCTACTGGAATGTTATTTCTCCACATATTTACTATGTCCACGAAGCCCTGAGCGTCCATGTTCTGGTTCAGCCTCATGAATAGTTGAAAATTAAACGGTATCGTTGGCTTCCCCGGGTCGACGTAGTACTTCACCGTCTTCTCCAGACTGGTGTAACCTTCCAGGAGCAGTATTCTGTATACAGTAAGCGAGTTATTGTTATTGCATATTGTTTCTTAAGTTCGGTTAACAAAAATAATAGATTATCCAAACTTTATTATGTGCACGTGTCTAGTGTCATTTAAAACTAAAATAGCTACGTGGTAACTACCAGCTAAATCTCTGTATAGGTGCACCGATTTTGTAAGTATTAGTCAATAGACAAAGGAAAAAGTATTTCATAGAATTGCTGGAAACATCGCAATGAGTGTAAAAAATGGCTTCTTACTAATAAAGGTAAGTTTACTATTGGGTAAAGTCTAATTGTGGAACTTGATTATACGAGCAAAATACGAACAACGGAAATGTCGAGAAGCATATTAGAGGATTAAAATTTTGAGTGCCGCCTAAAGAAAGTGAGAAAAATTGTTGCTAAAAACTTTATATGTTACAATATCCATCAAGGACAACTAAAAGAGTAAGCTCCTTGTGTATCATGGTGCTTATGCCGTTGCTGAGCAGTGAATGAGAAGGGCGTAAAGGAAATGCTTTTCCACGCCGACATTTGTAAAGGGAAATGGAAGAACAGTTTAAGACGTTTAGCAAATAAACTACATTAACGAGTAAGGAACACCCTTATGAATAAAAGAGTTAAGTAGCCGGTACCCATTCTATCATACGGAGCTTACTCATGTACTATGACCAGAAGTTTCGAAAGTAGAGTTACTGACAACATGATACTAGGATGGAAACTAAAAGTAGGGCTTATAGGCGTGGAGCTGTAGTTAACACATTTTGACAGGTACCACATTTAGCACGTAAAGATTCAGTGGCGTAACTGCCAGACCTGGAGGGCCCGTAATCCGGGGGCGAGCTTACAGACTAGGGGGGCCCGCACAAACATTTCCCTTAATTTTTTAAGAAGGGTATAAACAAGGGTATAAACCATTGAGTGGCCTAAGGAGGTGGAATGCGATTACATGCTTTTCATTGAAGATAAATGCACTAGCCTCTCCGCCTCAACTCCACTCTCACCTGCAAGGCGGTAGGCCCTGTTAAGCCGAGCAACCCAGTGCAAGGTTGTGATAACCAATCCCTTCGGCGGACTGGGTCGGCGCGACCTGGCGAGAGACGGGGGTCCTGGCAGGGCTACTAGGTGGTAACTGTAGATCAGGGCTGTCAGGATTATTCGAATCGGCAGCAGGATTCGCATTTGAGATGGTGGCGGATGAACCTCTTAGAAGCCCAACAGCAGCTCCTGAGGCCCAGTTAGGTGGATTACTGCGAAATGGTAGGAGGGACTCTTTAGCCGTGGTTAAGGCAACCTTCTAGGAGTTGGGACTCCGAAAATAAGCCCCTCCAGGTTGGGGGTTAGGCGTAGTGCTGACGACTTCATCCCATAAAACCTTACGTTGTTGAGAAGCCTAAAGGAAAAGAAACCGGACGGATTAATCGATGGCGAGCTGGCAAACGGAAAAAGGATAAAGATTTGCGGATCTGTAATGTCCTGTCTCTCTACCATGCAGATATTACAGCTCTCGAAGAAATCAGGTGGGTAGGAAATGGAGTTTTAGAAAAGAAGGACTGCACAGTTTATATCATCGTAGTTGTGGTGATAAACACCAATTTGGCACAGGCTTTATTGTTGGAAAGAAAGTTAAACATCTGGTAATTGGTTTCACACCTGTAAATGACAGAATTTGTTGTCTAAGAACCAAAAGCAAATTTTTCAAATACAGTATAATAAATATACTCGCCCCTACAGAGGAAAAGGATGATACAAAGGAGACATATAGGCTACATATTTTATACATTGCTGGAAAAGACCTATGATACATGCCCGGGAAATGATATTAAAATAGTAATTGGCGATATTAATGTGCAAGTTGGAAAGAAAATTATGTGTGTACCAACAATAGGAATGCACAGTTATGGAAAAGGTGTGAGACTAATTGATTTTGCAACTTCCAGAAGAATGTGATTGGCAGTACACATTTCTCCCACAAGAATATACATAAGGGTACTTGAAAGTCTCCGGATGGACAGACAGTTAACCAGATTGACCACATCTTGATTGACACGAGACACAAGTCTATGTTGATAGACATGAAATCTCATAAGGGGAACAAATGTGGATTCTGACAATTTTCTAGTTGTAGATAAAATTTGTGCATGGATATCTAACTTCAAGAAAGAGCGTGGAGGAAGTACAATAAGTACAATGTAGATGCTTTAAAAAGCTGCGAAATTGCCTCTCAGTATTAGGAAAAATTAGGTGAAGAATTAGGAAAAAGCCAAGAAAACGTTGACGACAAGGAGGATATCAACAACTTATGGGACGTAATTAAAACATCTGTTATCGCGGAAGCTGAAAATACAGTAGGAGTCAAGACCAAAGGAGATATTAAAAAATGATTTGATGACGAATGCAAAATGGTAACGAAGCAAAAAATGATGCGTATTGGCGAATGCTGCATAGGAAGTGTACAAGAGAATAGAAAGGAAATTACACGGAAAGAAGGAAATGCAATACGAGAATAGAGCAGAGTAGACTAAAAAATGAAAGCAGAAGATTTTATAAATGTATCAGTGACGGAGCAAAATCTTTTAAACCAAGAACTACAATCTGTAAAAATACAGAAGGTAATATTTTAACAAAAAAGAAACATATCTTACAAATATAGAGGGAACACTTTAATTCTTTGCTAAATGAAAGTGCAATAACAATGAAAATGATTATATTCAGCATCCTATAGATCATAGAAATCTCACAGGTGGGCTAGGAAATGAACTGCCAACAATGGAGGAAGTTAAAAATGTTATGGAAGAACTTAAAAATAATAAGGCTCCTGGAGCAGACAACATATAGGCAGAACTGTTAAAATATGGTGGACAAGTACTAATATACTCCTTACAAATGTTGTTCAGTTTAATATGGGACAAGGAGAAAATTCCTAAGGAATGGTGAACTGGATTAATTTACCCACTGAATAAACAACGGGATCCGAGGGAGTGCAAAAACTACAGGGAAATTACATTACTTGCAGTAGCATATAAATTATTTTCTAAAATTTTATATTTGAGACTATCAATGCAGGTTTCAGCCTGGAAAATCTACAATAAATTACATTTTTGCTCTACAATAAATTTTAGAGAAGACCAAGGAATATAATATTGAGATTCGTCATCTGTTTATAGACTTTAGTGCAGCATATGATAGCATGAACAGATCCAAGTTATTTACTGCAATGAGTGAATTTGGAATCCCAGTCAAGCTTACTAAACTGGTTATGACTGCAATGGAAGGGAGACAGTGTCGGGTCAAAATCCAAACAGAATACGTGCTATACGGTAATTGCGTTGGCAGTACTGAAAGGAATATTATAATTAAATTATAGTTTTACAATGTTTGTACAGGTGTTACACACGTGTGTAGACATATCTTTGCAAAATGAATTAAGTCGAGTGTTTACAGAGCCAAATCTTTCTTTTGTTAGGTTGACAGTAAGGAACTGAAACCACGAAGGTCACAGTTGTCTATGAAATAAGTACTTATGTATAAAAACAGAACATATAATAGAACCTTCAATGCTTCAGTGTACGAAAAATGGGATTCAATGTGTAGATGCCCCACATTCAAGTTCTACACTATCTTCTATTTATCTTCTATTTGGTGATAAAGGCACGTGGACTAAGTCAGGTGTTACAAATCTGAAATTCTCAGAAAATATAAGAAACGTTCGTTATCAACATGTTCTTGTAAATATTAGGTTGCAGGTTGATAATGGTTACAGACTTTCTGTTCGTGAACATAAAAAACTTGTAGATATTTTTAAGAAATTCTATAGGCACTGGCAGACTGACTGCATTGGCTATGCTGTAAATAGGAGAAAACTGACACATGGAATTTCAGAATTTAACAGGTAAGTGGTAGAGGAATTCGCTACATCCAAAAACAGATGAATAGAATCGTATAAAAAGTGAAATACCAGATAACACATTTTATACTATTTATTCAATTACTGACAATTGAGAGTGGTGCCCCTCCAGAACCGTCTCCCTCTGTGTCCCACCTATTTCACAACTCACGAGCAACCACTGGATGCGTATTATTTTGTTTCTTCAGCACACCAGTCAGCTAAGCAATTAAACCATGAAATCTTGATCATTTTCGTGATCGACATTGACCAAATTTTCAGTTGGCAGTGTCGTTGTTGGTCTTTTCATTTTCAGCTGACATCGTTACTATTCGTGCGTTAAATTACACGGAGAAGTAGTGTTTAGACAAATAAATATTTTAATTGAATCTAGATAATGTTCATCAGTCACGCTGAATACTTTCGTTTGATATATTGTACACTTGTTAAAATCCTATTAAAAACGATTCCTTGCTTCATTAGTAATACATCGTGTTACTGAAGGTCTTAGTCCAGCGTATGCGTATTCAGCACTACCGTATTCAGTATATATGTACCTCTGGTCAAGTTGGAACTGCAAGGAAGTGCAGCACTTTGCAGTTGACGCCGGCGTAACCTGACACCGTAGTTAACACAGCATACGAAATACCGCTATCGCGTAAGCGCTTCATACCGTTCTGTTACACAGTCTGCACTATATACGCCGAGGCCGCCTGGTGTATGAAGTATTGCAGACTGCCAGAATAGAATGAAAGAAGGTACGTCAGAGAATGACTAATGATTTTCTGTATATTGTAGATGAAATATTTATATTATTTATATCTATTTTTACGAAGGTTTAATTCTTCGACAATTTCCGCCGAGCATACAGTCACACTACGCTGCTGTTCTGCACTTCGTATTAGGAAAAAAGTACCATCAGAATACATTTTGTGACACAACAACGAATATTATACTACAACGGATTCTCCCGTACCAATATCTTCTTAATCCCCACTGTTGTGAGTCAATTTATACTACTACGGTCTCTCCCGTATCAATATCTTCTAAAGCCCCACGTTGGGCGCCAATTTATACTACTACGGATTCTCCCGTATCAATATCTTCTAATGCCCCACTGTTGTGAGTGCCAATTTATACTAACCCTTTCGGTATCAATCTTAAAGGAATATATGTTTAGTTGTGATTTAAATCATTTATTAAGTGTTAAGTGGTTTCTCTTAGCAACCGCAATGTCCGGTTATTTGTGAAGAAATAATATCTTTTAAGGGGTGATCTTAATCAAATATTAAGAATATCTCAATATTCTATATTAATTTAGTACCTTCTTTAATAATAACGTTCAATACCAGTTGATATAGTGTGTAATTCTAACGTTCTTATTCAAGCCTAGTCCGCGTTTTGAGAGAGGAGAGTAACTCCTTATATTTGTTTCTCGTTCTCTTGTAATTCAACAACGGTCCGCGAGCTAGCGCTGTGGTTCACAGTCAGCTGGGTATTGTAGGTTAGTTGTTCCGTTCACAATACTTCCCACGTTACACTCTCTGTATAAATTACAACTTGTTCAACCTGCACTAAATATTATACAAATGATAAGAAATCGTCAATTTCAAAAATGATTCTTTATTTTATATTTTTTCTTTGACAACAAAGGTTCTTCCTTTACGAGGATACAAAAATCGATCGTACTGGAATTAATCGATTAATTATCAAATTCAGGGTTGTATATTATTTTTAATTGTTATTGTTTTTCTTAAACACAGGGTATGTAGGTTCTTTCAACTATTAGTAAGGTCAGAAAATGCAAAAATAGGGTTACAAGGTATTACAATCTATTACTAACTTCTTATTAATTATTATTTAAAATAAGTGGAGTTTACCGTCCGACGACATCGTTACTTGCAATGGCAGTGCACAGCTAACCTCGTTTCGGTATGTTTAATCAACAACAGGATACTGATGAATAAATCCTCGCCAGTCTTCACTCCAAGTTCGAAATAAAAGTTGATGTCTTGGTCCCGGGATGACGCAGAAATGCCGATCCTTACTGTTCACCAATGTCCAGTTCTTGTGGTTACGGGTTTCACTGTATTTTGTGTCAAAATGTGCTTTCTCTATCGAATCGTGGAAAGTGAGGTTCTAGTACAATTTTGAGTTCTGCTTTCGTTCTTTAGAATATTGGATTATTTTATTTCATTCAGGTAGTTATTTCTCTTCATTGGTCTATTAATTAAGTTTAAGGATTACTCATTATACTGAGTTTTATTGGTAAAGTTCTTCCTTTAGATTTTCGTCAATTTTGCTTGATAGGCTTAATAGTACTCTCTTATATGTGACTGTCAAAAGTCAGTGAACTTCCTTTGGTTATTTATTATTAAATTTTGTTTACTCATTAATTTATTTTATATAATTTTATCAATTTTTCTAAGTTCATCAAAACTAAACTGTCCTCGTTCATGGATAACAATTCAATAATCGAATCAACAAATTTTATTCCATTTTGTCGTCCTTGACAACCAGTCTGTCTTCTCTTATTGGATAATATTTATAATCCTAGAACCATAATCATACAATATTCTTGCACTTATTAAAATACTCCCTTACTAAATTTACATTATATCATATTATAGCTTTACATATCGTTTGTTATTAAATTATATACATTTTGCTGTCGTTTCCTCTTAATCTACTTACTCTAACAAGTACTATTTTCTGTTACAAAATATTACCTTTCGGTATCATTGCACTTTTACATTTTGAGATTTTATTTAAATTGAATTTACTTATCTCCTATCAGTAATTATTATTGATTTCTCCTAACTCATTATATTCTACTTAGTATTTTTTACAAATTTTGTTACCTAACTTTTCTGACCTGACTTACTGTACAATGTTACTGGTTTGTGGCCTATCATTACATTTTTATCTCATTCTGATTTTAATTTATTATTACCTACATTATTACAGAATCCTTCATTTGTTTATGATGTAGTTACAATAAACCCTTTTGTATCTCATTAACAATTATTGCCTTTCTGGCCAAGTTTACAATTATAATCCGCATACTAAATAAGTACACGTATACAAAACATTTAATTTTATAAAGTTTAACACCAGTTCTATAATGATATATTTGATAATATAAAAATGAAATTAACATCAGTTAATTGATATTCTCTTAAAACAATTACTTTACTTGCTACACACAAAAAACAACATAAATATCATGATAATAACACAACATGATAAAACATAATACCATGTACATTTTTATAAAATAAATCATGCACTAATTAATTATTCTCCTCTCAGTTAATTCATCAATCATTCTAAAACTGTCTAAGTTAGGTTTTACATTACTTGTCAATGTTTATAGTTTACCCTTTTCACTGAACACTTAAGTTTGTATTTATAAACATTCTTAATTTTTCCTTTTTACCTTGTATTCTTATTATGGGATTATTCATTTATTTAATAATGGGTTATGTTTCTGACCTTTTATTATTACGCACAATTATTATTTTTATTTTTAGTTTGAAAATTATAAACTTTTTATGTAACGTAGGGGACCATATTTTCGTTACGTTACAATATGTATGAAATGGGACCACCGTTTAGAAATATTCGAAATGTAAACTTAAAATTGTCAATACAACATCTAATCCTTGTAAGCTGACTATGGTTAAGTCTGATAGATGAAGTCTTAACAAGTGGTTTCTCTTATCGTACAAAACTTTCAAGTTGTTGCATGTCAATAAAGCTTTCCATCAAAAAACGATCGGGTTGTCATGCTATAAAAAACAATCACCGGATCTTGGATGGATCTAACAATTTGAGAAAAGTGAACGCTGCCCAAACCCATGAAGTAAACTATACCTCGAAGCTCAGGTGTGTCTGAAAAAGCTGAAAAGAAAATTGCTCACCGTGTTTTGTTCTGAGTTTTTGAGTATGAGTGAACGTAATCGCTCCAGTCTTTGATTAACTCGTACGTTTTTGGCATGTCCTTGGTATAATTGTGAATCATGTTCTGGTAATTCGCAGTCTGAGTGGGATCGATCAACGCTTCATCGCGCAGCTGATCATCCTCGAACAGGAATGGACAAGCGTCGATCCTGAATCCGTCCACACCCAAATCCATCCAAAATTTAAAATTTTCCTGCAGGCAAAATACAAATGTTAAAAAACTAATATTTAATGTTGACGGTTTTTAATATATTTAAGAAAGCCGAGTAAGCTTTCAGAGATTAATGGAAAAAGTATTCGTAGCTTCTTCAATAGCTAAATTTGTTCGTTCCTTTTGTCGATGTAAACTACAAGTCACGTTGGATAGTGCCAGAGTCCTTGCAGTTTTTAATTTTCAGAGAAGCTGAACTACTGAATTATTGACAACATGTAATTTACGTTTATATGGAGACAATTTTATGAAGGGACAGTGGCAATGGTTAAGGGGAAGTTGTAAGGAAACTCGTGAGATCGAAAGACTGGAGAAAGAACTTGTCATAAGGAAATGTAGATGGTGAACCAGATAATTAGGCTCAGAAACTAAAACTATTTCTTTTTCTCATCGCATCAAAATTTATTCTTCAATATTTATTTTCGATGAAAAATATTCGATAAAAGAAAATTCAGTTCCGAATAAGCAGACAGAATGTAGCGGACGCATAAGGAGATTGATCGAGTGACAATATTCTGAAGTAAGTAGCGTGACCCAAAAATTAAAAAATTAATCTGAAAATAATGCCACGTACATATCAACTTGTGGAACTGTGGTATAGGCTACACTGTACACTTTCGTAATGCGGCTGTAGTTTCTAGCTTTATCAGCGGCAATCCCTCCCACGCATAGACGCACAGTCTCACAACTGGTCAACAGACTGTCATAATATAATTTAGATCGGAGATGCTTGGCGAAACCTGATCAGTTGACGTCATGGAAGCTGATATGCGTTGACCGTTTTTCTTGGCGGATGTCTGGCCCATCAAGCCTAGGGGGCAGTTTTCCTGTTATTTTTACTTTCTGGAGTAGTCGTAGACACCTGTTCCGGTTTCGGGAGCCTCATATAGCCTACATTGTGAATTTAAATTGTTATAATTTTAAAATATTTGAATTTGAATTAAAAATCAGAATTTTCTAGGCCCTCCTTCAGTAAGACTTAGTAAGGTTAGCATAAAAATATGCGTCCGTAGTCATTTTCTATGAGAAGAACATGATCTTGTATTCAATTTTTTTCAAACAACTGGGACACCTTACCCTCACTCCGTATATCCTCACTGCGAAGCATATCCAGTCGTAACAAACTTCGGCCATTCTTAAAAACCTCATTTCTGTACCGGTATTACATACCTCTTTCGCACAGTCCATGACTCGGTTCCAGACAGCAGAGTAGGTACCGCCACAACCTTATAAAATTTAATTTTGGTTTTGGTCCAAATTTGTTTTCTAATGTTTTACTTCCATGTTCCATAAGGAAATGGAAGTATGGTCATGGCGAAAAAAATCGTGTTCCAGATAACGGCTGATTCTGATTGTACTACCCTCAAAACATGAAGAAAAGTCATTTTCCAAAAAGTGTGTGTGTGTGTGTGTGTGTGTGTGTGTGTGTGTGTGTGTGTGTCAGTGTGTCATGTCGAAATTTTTCTATGTCAAACGATAACAGCCGCAAATTCAAACAGAATCAAATAATGTTTTGCATATAGCCCTGAATTGTAGAGTACTCAAGGCCTATTGTTTTTGGTGAAGATCGGTTAAGGGAAAGGGGTAGTTTACCTGCAACGTTTTATGATTTAACAAGGGTAATTTTTTCTATGACGAACGATAACTGCCGCATATTCAAACAGAATCAAACAATTTTATGCAAACATCCCTGAATTATAGAGGACTCAAGGCCTATTGATTTTGATGAAGATCGGTTAAGAGAAAGGGGTAGTGTACCGGCAACGTTCTCGTTTTAACAAGGGTAATTTTTTCTATGATGAACGATAACAGCCGTAGATTCAAGCAGAATCAATAATTTTTTGCATACGTCCTTGAATTGTAGAGAACTCAAGGCCTTTTGATTTTGGTAAAGATCGGTTAAGAGAAATGGGTAGTTTACCTGCAACGTTTTATGTTTAAACAAAGGTAATTTTTTTTACGAACGATAAATACCGTAAAGTCAAACATAATCAAATAATTTTTGCATGCTTTCCTGAATTGTAAAGGACTCAAGGTCTGTTGATTTTGGTGAAGATCGGTTAAGGGAAACGGTTAGTTTACCAGCAACATTTTATGTTTTAACAAGAGTAATTTTTTCTATGACGAACGATAACTGCCGTAAATTCAAACAGAATCAAATAATTTTTTACATATGTGCTTGAGTTGTAGAGCACTCAAGGCTTATTAATTTTGGTGTAGATCGGTTACAGGGAAAGGGTAGTTTACCTGCAACGTTTTACGTTTTAACAAGAGTTAAGTACTTAATTTTGATAAATAAATTATCCTGATAAGAAGATCGTAATAATCCACTGTAGAAACGTAGATGAAATATCTATAAATGAAAATGATAGTTGAAGGGGGTGGAGATAATTTTTATTTAGATGTCATGTGTACTACGTTATCGGCAACAAAGAAGTAAGTTTGTTGTTAAAATTTCTTCCTGGGCTGTTTGGGTTTAATCCAATGTTTTCTACAAAACCAGATGTTTCGGAAGTGCTGTCGACTGCCATAAACAGTTAAAATTAAGTGCACTATCGTGAGGTGGTATACGTTAGTGATCACAGTACTGTGGTTAAGGTTGAAGAAAGAAGTAGTTTCTATGGAAATAGTTCATTTCGAAAAGTATTTAAAATATAAATCTTAGAACATGGAAGTCATGTATGGTTCTCCATACCGATATTTTGAATCGTCCCACAGATGGATCTATATCTACTCAACTTGTTCTTCACACCTCTATCTATACTTCACGAAATATTACATCCCGAAGATTGGAAACCCCGTACCTCCGCTAAACAGTAGTCGTCTAAAACAGCCCGGAATGCCATCACTGAGGTTTTCGGCAGGGAAATTCTCTGTTATTTTTCATGCATGAGTTACTTGCGCTTTTAAGTTCTGATTCTACTATAATAGTTCTGATTCAACAACAACAACAATAATAATAAATATTATAGTAATAATAAATAATAATATTAATAAAGAAATTAGTAATTACTGTTTTAGATGTATACCCTAATAGACTTGTTCCTTTATAGTGGTGGTACGTCAATTGCATACAGCAGCAGATTGAAAACACATTTGCCTGTAAATAAGTAGTCTTGAAAAAATTGGATTTTATTCTACAACTTTCCCGATGGCACTTTATAACCGAACAAAACTTAAAAAAAATATATCGCCTACAATTTTTTTGTGTTTGGATTTTGAAGGACCAAATTATTTCCTCACTTTATAGGAATACAAAAATAAAAACATTAATTACAGTTATCCTTAATTTATCGTGTAATATCCCCTGAACATCCTCTTGAAAACTATATAGGTATAAAGTGTATTTACGTTAAATCTAAATTACTACTTAAGTTGCAATAAATCCGAAGATTAGTTTTGGATTCCTTATATTTTGCAACAACAGCAGTCAAATTGCGTGCTTTATTATGGACGAGGTACATGGCACAATATGGCAACACTATTCCTACGGCAGTCCTTTCCGATTGAAATCAAACTATAGTGACTCGCCTTTACAAAGCAGTTACTACAAAGGTTAGGTGCTTCATAAAGCAACCAAAGCAATTTTATCCGACGTTAATGAAATGTTATTGAAAACAAATCACAGTATTGTTTGTCACATGTCTCCTGTCATTACTAGACACTACAAAATTATTTAGGCATAATTGTTTTGCTTAGTACGTCACATTCATGTCTTGTTTTAAATTCATATCTAACATTTTCTTAGATATTTACTTATCTGAAAATGGCATACCACTGAATATCACTACATTTGAATTTTATGATTTCACTTAATAATAAGTAGCAAGTTTCCCAGTCATGCCGCCGGGTGAGAGACCCGATGCTAATCCGCTCCATTTGTGTGTGTGTGTGTGTGCGTGTGTGTGCGTGTGCGTGTGAAGGAACAGGTTGCTACGGTCTAACCGCCTTTCGAAAATGAACAGAATGTTTTTTACAAACATTCAGAATTCTTCACAAAATCCTACTCACCTTCATTTTTTGGTTTACAGCGGGATTATTATAGTTAAGTTCCGGCTGTGCTGTAGTGAACTGATGGAGGTAGAACTGTTTCCTAGTGTCGTTCCATTGCCATGCACTCCCACCGAACAGGCTCACCTAAAACACGTTTATTTCATAAACTATCTTAAAAACGTTTATTTAAAAAACTATTTTAAAAGTACAAACGACTTTCGCAAAATACTGAACAATGGCAGAGTTCGGAATCCTCAGTAGGCAGTGTTGTGTAGTTCGGAATACGCATCTTATATTAAGTTGCGGCAAGGAAAGTATTCAACTCATTCTCTTAGATTTTCCGGTTATTCATTTTATAAATAGTTCTAAATTATACAAAGTGTCTCTCTAGATCTTACGTTCTGTTAAAGTGTTATTCGGCAGAGGTAGAATCTGGATATTTAATTGTTGTCGACACAAGTTAAACGTAACTATAAATTTGTACACGGTTCTTATAAAATTTACAGTGTAAAAAACATTAAAACTGCCGGGAAGATGGGCATTTATGGGCAAAATAAAGTGTCTTTTTTCAAATTAATCGTTGAAAACAATAATCCTTTTTTTTGGGGTACAATTTACATTATGTTTGAACGGCATGTTTTAATATTTTTAAAATAAAACTAAGCTGTTCAGACAAAACAAATTTCCTCTAATCAGATTTTGGAATATACTTTTTCAAGATACTGGGGAGAGGGATTTCTCTGACGCCCGTCGCTTCGTGTTGTAATTGATCGCCTTAGGAAATCATAAGACGAATGGCGCAGGCCAAAGGGAAGGAGCTGATACTTTCTAGCGCCGGCCGCAAGTCTTCCATGTATTGTAAAGAGAACAAACTGCACACTTTCAATTTTGATCAGACTGAAACTGACTAAAAGTTTGCTTAAACATAAATATTATGCTACAGCGGAGTATAACTCGATTACTATTCTTGCGGGGGTGAAAAAAGCAATCACAGTAAGGTTACATTGCTAAAATAAAGAACTAAGAAGCAGGCCCGTAACCAGAACTACTTATCAGGAGGGACAAAATATTTTTTGTCCAGGAGGGGCGAAACAATTTCTGGAGGGGGCAAATATTTTTATATATTTCCAAATATATGGAGGGGACACATATTTTCCCCTCTCCCACATACACAGATAAGCCTGTAACTCTTTTATTATCCCTGTTGACACTGCTTACTCGTTTATGTTCGTGGCAGACTAAGCTACTTGGTGACATTACTGTTGCAGTCTTCATGATGACAGACAGACAGAAGTTGCGCTGGGTGTCTTAACGACCTGTTGTGTCAGTGTGTAACGCGCGCGCGATGTCTGGATACAGTGCGGCAGGGTTACCAGGTGTAGGGATTTTTCCCCACACTGGCGAAATTTGAAGCCTCAAAATGGCAAGTGGGGAAATGGTGGGGATTTGTGTAAATGTGGCGCGTTGTTAGTGATTTCAAATAATTAAAACATCAAATAATTCAGATGTGACCAAACTGCAGTACAGAAATCCTGCAAAGTCTACAAAATTACAACATATTTATGTAGGTGCTATAAGTGCACTGTGATTTTGGAAAGTAAAAACCTTGAGGAAATACAAAATTTCAGAGTAAACTGCTTAAACTTTTATGTTGAATGTGCACACCAAAACACCCGGTTTCCTTTTAACAGTGACTATGTTCAAAGCTTAAAACGTCTAGAATTTCTAGATAGGAGAAAATTAATAATATTCGGTCACTGGCTTTAGCAGCAGCCTTTGAGAAAAGTATTGACATAAACATGCTAAATCTAGACAGGAAATAAAGAGAGTTGTTAGGAATACAAACATTAACACCGGTACAGATGAAAGTTTATTAAGCTTTTAGAGAGAATTTAAAAATACAAAGAACGCGAATGATACTGAAGCGTGTCCAACTTAAATAATTTTGTGGCTTATCTATTTACTTTACCAGTTTAGTAGTGGATGCGTTGAAAGGAATTTTAGTGCAATCAATGTTAATAAAAACAAAATTGGAAATAAATTGTGTACTGATACCACTGTTTAGCTAGTTGCATACGAAAAACGTTCAAGCAAACAAAATAAATCCTGTTTCGATTGTATTACAAATGATTCAATGCTGGTGAAACACAGCAACTATACAGTATGTAGGCCTATATGAACTTAAAACAGGTGTGAATGAATGTAAATTGTTTTTTGTGAATTAAAGTATTGGAGTTGTTAAATATAGTGTAATGTGTGAATATTGACTCAAGCCTATAACGAACTAAGTGGGTAGGCTTAGTTTTGAAAAAGGATTTCGAAGTACTGAGGCTGACCACAGCAGGTGAGAACATTTTCTTTTATCTTACTTAAAAAACAAGGTTTTTAATATTTATCTCGTTTTGTAATAGTATTTAAATATTTAGAATATACTCAGACTCTATAAAATGAGAGACTCTGCATAAAGTACACGAATTTGTGGCAGTGGGGATTTCAATGGCAAAGTGGGGAAATTTTGGGTAGCTATGTGGGGAAAAGGGGACTGATTGACCTGGCAACACTGCAGTGCGGTCAAGCGTTCGCAACACAAGGGTGTTAGGATGTGGGTCCCCTTACAATGTGGGCGTTTGCACAATAGGGCGTATAAGTAACGACTCTTATGTTTAAATTACTCTGGCCTGACTTCACGCCTGGGTTAGAGCTCCGTTGTTCCCTTAAGGACTCACCCGCAGAAAATTAGAGCCAAACTGGCGTGGACGATACTCGCGATCGCCATAAGGCGTCGGCCGGATAGGGATTACCAGATCTATGCCGGATCTGTGCACTGACACTCCGAGGCGGGCGGTTTCCGTTAGGAGGTAATTGCATACCTCGCGGTTTCGCATGCCCGGACGACAGCACAGCCGAGGCAGCTCGAGATGTTTTTGATGCACACGCTGAGACCACCCAACGGATGAAGGGAGATTAGGAAGACGTAATTCTGATGTACCACGGGGTCTCCGAGAGGAACCGGAGCATATGGTTTTGGAATGCTGTCAGGGCATCCTATTGGTGGTGGCCGACAGGACCAAGTGGGAGCCGCGTAACAACAACAGATACAGATATTTTGGTGTGGATAGCCAGGTGGCTGTTCCACGAAAGCGTAAGGAAACGTTTAGCTCTAACGCCATTTTTAGGGTACCAGTCACGTGGCTGTTGAAGTTGAGACGCCGCCCGAACACCCAGGTACATCATTAGTTTTTCCCACTGGATGGGTTTCCAATTGAAGAAGAGAGAGTGGCATACGGAAGTAGACTTAGCGTAAAGTAGATTCCTTTGCATTTGCCGGACGCAGTGCGTCACTTCCTCAGCCAGTTAAGAAGAATGTCCGATTGCCATTGCATCATAACGCTCGCCTGCCGGAAGAACAGGAAGCTATAATAGAACGTCGCTTCGTCAGCGAAAAGAGACAACGTGACTCCTGAATATAGCCTATATTGGCAGATCGTCTGCACAGATGGTACAGAACGGAGCCAAGGATGCTTGATGAACGCCAACATCGACGGTACAAACTCGAGAGCACGCCCCATCGACGCTCACTCTGAAGGATCAGTCAGTTAAAAACGACCGTGTGACGCACAGTGGAGCTGGTATTGGTTTATACCTGGCTGGAGCTATAATAGCTAGTTTGTAGAGAAAGCCTTCGTGACAGACTTTGTTGAAGGTTTTACTCACGTCCAACAGAACAGCGTGGACTGATACCTGTTAATGGCGACTGCTACTGGATAACGACCCTCACTGGCTGAAGAGTAGGCTAGTACTCTGTCAAAACCCGAACTGGTCCTCGCAGATGATGTATCCACCAGAGGCCGGATATGGGGCAATAGTATCGCTCAATAACTTCGAGATTGCTGATAACAGCGATATCGGTCAGTAGCTTCCAGGAAGCGTTGGTGGTTTCTTAGCTTTCGAAATTACAATGATGTTTGCGGAATTCCATTATCAAAGAAAGTACCGTAGCCTTTTTATGTTGATTACTTTAGGTTACAAGATTTAAGAGGGTTACAAAATTAAATACATTGTGTTCTACTACAGGTTTCTCGGTTAATATCTATCGTTTCTCGACATATAGCCATAGCAGTAAAAGTCACTCTAACTTCGTAATTGCCTTATGGTGCATTCACTCACACACAAATGAAAAGACTGCACAGATTCTAACAAAACTAACGCTTATCTGTTCTTTGTTCCCGAAAAAACATACACGGAAAATGCGCATTTAAAATTAAGGCTACACTCTAAACGTACTCCGAACATGCTACGTGATGTTCTAGAGGCCACTCAAATTCAAGTGGAACTTCGTTTCATTTCCGCTACTTAAATCAACAGAATTTGTAATTCGTAGATTCCGTAACATTTCCAGATTTTGAAGTCCAATAACACGTTTAAAAATAAAGATACGGGTATGGCGAAGAATTTTAAACAACGCCTCAGTTCACTCATACAGCTCGTTTGTTGCAGTTCGCTGATGCAGTTTACTTACTTACGTCTTACGCAGTTCACTGGAATTGATAATACAGTGTCTCTTTCGTCTTTGTATACTCTACTTGTAAAATATCTGATTTCCAAGATAAGTTAGAAAGTATCCTTCAGGCAGTAGTCCTTGTACAGTAAACAGTGTATTCACGGATGAAATAGTTAAACATGAGACGGTTCGCGTAGATCGTAATGGCGGCAGGGAAGGCAGTGCAGGATGTGGGGTTTGAAGTGAAAAACCATTACGCGCAATGAGATCTTTTGGCACAGGTCAACCAGACAGCCGTTTCATGTCTAATTACTTTAGCTAGACATAGACAATGCTAGACATTACTGTCTATGTACATAGCTAGTTATATAACAGTTAGTTATTTAATAGTTAACATTACAACAAATATTTATAATCATTAAATAATAAAGAAAAATCAAAAATCAATGGAGACAAGAATGTGCTAAATGTTTCGATACTCAAACTACAGCTCCGTCTCGCTTCTTGTTCGCACGCAACTAACAATAAGTGACACGTACCCAATTATTAGGTGGTCTGGGTTTCGTAGTACCCGGATGGTAACCATTGCCATTATTCCAGACGTACCAGTCCCGGTACGTTGAGTCGTTCTGCACTGACTTCAGAAACCATTCGTGCTGGTCGCTTGTGTGGTTCGGCACGTAATCCAGTATCAGCTTCAAACCTGAGCAACAATACACATTAGTCACAGCAAATTGAAGCAAAATAATATCGAGTAACATAAACACAACTTAACTGTATTTGAAGCTAAACATTATTGTATGAAATAAGCATTAACTGGCAGTAACGACAAAATATACACGTTAATTGGTGACGGAAGTACAAATTGGTTACAGTAATTTAAATCGAAGTACAAACAGGTTATACGTAGAAAATTTAAGCTAATCATTACTTAAAACTAACTCTAAGTGGCTGAGGAATGTTAAGATAGTCATTATTTGTGTTTCCGTTATTTTTTAAATATAAAAAGTGCAAGATGGCTACTAAGAGTAGGTCCATTTGAATAGGAGCATTGTCAAATAAGTACGGCACCAGTTTGTTTAAGGATGTAATTTAGAATGAAACGAGTAATAATATAAACATAGATTTAGGTAGCCTAATTACACGTTAAAAACTATTTTTAAATTATTTTAATTTTAAAATTTTTAGTTGTTAACTCATCAAAACCTGCTTGCTGAGGGACCAGTAACATGCCTCGTTCCACACACATAGCAATTTGTACGTGACGATAATGCGAAGGTTTTCACACACACACGCAGTTTACACACGTATGTTTTTACGTATGTGAAAACATGAGAAGAGGTTTTATCAAAGTGAAGGTTCTGTAGAAATATAAGGTATACGTAGTGAGAATCTCCCGATATTTTCGTTTATGTTTTACAGTAGCTCAAAACCATGATATTACTGTCGTTTACGCAACAAGATTAATCGAACCTATCTTCAACATTTGGTTCCTTTTTATTCCAAATAAGTGATCTGGAGAGGCAGGACAAGTTCCTAGCTTGAACCGTCCTGCATGCGACAAGTACTTTTAAAGTAGTGAATAATATTAAACCCCACTATTTTAAACAATGTACAAGGGTAAGTCAATAAGTATCCGCAAACAATTTTTATAATTTATTATAACAGTACAAATGTCATTTTTCAACAGAGTCCCCTTGCTTTGCAATATACTTGGTCCATCGTTGCACAAGCTTCCTGATGCCATCAGAAAAACGTTTTTCAGCTGAGCAGCAAGCCACGTACGCACTGTTTTCTTCGTTTCTTGGTCTCTGGAGAATCGACGGCCCCTTAAAAGGCATTTTTAAGTTTACCAAAGAGATGATAATCTGACTGGGCGAAATTGGAGCTGTACGTAGGATTCTACAACACCTCAAGACTTAAGGGTTTGAACACTGTAGGTGGTAGATTTATTCACTGGTATCCTTTATTTACTGGTTTGTCTGTAAATTCTAATTGACTGAGGATTAATTTTTTAGTTATATTTGTTGGAGTAAACATTATGTGGGCGGGTGTTATCATGCAACAAAAGCACTCCTTCCGACAACAGGCCTTGGCATTTGGATCGAATTGCAGGTTTCAGTTCATTGGACAGCACCTCACTGTTACTTGCACTATTTACTGTTGAGCCCTTAATCAAGAACTGTTACAGTATTGACCTTTGTGAGTCCTAGAATACTATGAGCATTACCTTTACTACTTGGTTGACTCAGGCTTACAGTGGTGAATCTACGTTTCATCCCCAGCGACTATTCGCTTCAAAAAAGCTTCACCTTCATTAGCGTAGCGGTCCAGTAACCATTGACAGATTGCGCTTGCGCTTTTCAGTGAGCTGTTTTGGGACACATCTTGCACAGACTTTAAGAAAGCCAAACCTGTTATGGGTAATTTTATATACAGAACAGTGATTAATTTACAGATGGTATGCCATTTCATCGATAGTCACTCTTCGGTTGGTCTGAATCATGGCATTAACTTGTTTAATAATGACATCAGTAGTCAAAGAGGTTGGGCGTCCTGATTTTTCCTCGTACATGACGCTTATCTGACCGTTTTTGAATTTTTCGATCCATTCATATACACTTCGCTGTAGTAAAACATAGTGATATTGTTTTGAAAGTCGTCTATGGAATCGGCTCCTAAAACACCTACATACTAAAAAAACCGGATTATTGTACGCTGTTCTTCGTTGGTGCAAACGGAGAGGGGCAGCCATATTTATCTTGCAACAATCCACAGCTGACTGGCGCAACAGACGGTCTTTTACAGTCCACAGTGGCACCATCTGTCAGCGTACAAGAGCACTAAGTGGTACTGCCAACCTACAGGCAATTATAACTAAATTGCGGATACTTACAGACTTACCCTCACAAGTTCAATGTATTTTCCTACATTTATTATTAGATACATTTAAATATTAGATGTTTTTTTTAATTATCAAAAAGTTACAAAGCCCCGATTACTCTACTATTTTTTTAAAATAAAATAACAATTATTCAAATACATAAACACTAACAATTTCTAACTATTGCACTTGTTCTTTAGTTAAATTTATGATCATAATGACAAATAATTTAGTCCTAGCTTTTAAGTTTATGTATGTTTCTATAGTATCTCAAAGCCTATATCTAAAACTTTTCACAAATAGATAAAACTAATAACAATATAGCCTATAAAGTTTTTTTTTTTGTAAACTTACTTACTATTGAAGGCGATCCAAAATTTGCAAGGAATGTAGAGAAACTTATTTGCCAAGCTGTTAGGTACTAAGTTGGCATTTAGAATTCAATTTCTCATAACTTGATTACCCATAGTAATGTAATTACTGGGGGGGGGGTTCAGAGCCCATTTCTAAACCAGTGCGTGTGAAGGCTTACACATATATGTGTCAATAATTATATGTAAAGAATCTCGAATATCACCTATGTCCTGAGGGAAATGAGTGTGCAACCTTCGAGACAGTCTCATCCTCCCTCCCGAGTTAAAGCTTCTAGTTACGCCACTGATCCCCCATATAGACGTTTCCTATTTTCCTAAATTTTTGAGTAACCTTTTTGACCCGTAGTGCGCGTGAAGTTAAAAGAAATGTTATAGTGAGTGCTACGTTTGATTTTGGGTTAAAATTCCCTTAAGTTAGACATCCGACAAGGATTTTTACAACTTATAAAATATTTTATCCCTGTGTGGGCTCTGGTGTCTTAAAATTTTGAAGTTTTTAGTCTGGTGTCTTAACCACTATATTTAGATTGTGGTTAAAATTATCATTAATTTGATATTCGGCAAAAATCGCACATGGTTTTAACAACAAAAATAAATTCTTGGGAGAAATACGTTATACCACACGTATTTCAAATTATTCTATTGATAACGTTATTCTTCATAGATAACAGACAGGATAAGAGCGTGGCAAACAGTTGGAATGATGAAAACGATGAGCAAAGAAGAGGTACAGTATACTTGGACAATTAATTTTATTTTAACGGACTCAGCTCACCTACAGACTTGAATGTTTTGATCATTTCCACAAGATCATCGTTGGTTCCGTACATGGAGTCCACTTGTAAGTAATCAGAGACGTCATATCCAAAGTCCACTTGCGGAGACTTGAATATAGGAGACAGCCACACAGTCGTTACTCCTAGATCCTTGAGGTACTCTGCTTTATCAGTGATACCTAAAAAATAAAACACTTCCTTGTATTTTCAAAACAATGTACGTGATAATTATTATAAGAGTACGAAAATATTTTTATTGTATTTGTAAACAAATGGCAATAAAAATCTTATGGGAAACAAGAATGCAATTTAATAATACAAATTTAGTATTTAACAATGTTTGTTGGATCGCTAAAGATTTTGTTGGGTTTAACATCGTTTCCCCAAATTTTAAATATCTCCGTCCCTCTCATTTTTCTTAGCTGGCGTGAGTTTTTGTCTTTACCCTCATTATTTCAACTCTCCGCTAATGTTATCTACGGTTTAGATTTCACAACATACGAAAATAAGAAAAGCTGACTAACAGCCATAAATCTGTATAAAACAAGACATTCACGTCAGATTCCAATAGTCTTTCAATAGCTATTCTAATGGCTGCTTGGCAGAAGTAAAAAGCTATTTTCATGGAGCTGAATGAAAGCGTTGGAGACGTAAAGAAGTGTATTGTATGTGCGTCTGTGTTGTTCTATATAAATATTTAAATAAAAATATGGGCGAATAAAATTATTGTCTATTATAACATTCATGAAATATTATAAATTTATTTTATAATTTTTTCTGGTTTTTAATTACATTTAAATAGAAAATTTAGTGACAAACATTGTAAAACATCACAGAACCAACTTTAAGTATTTTGAAATATAAGACTTCATTTGCCATTTGTCATTTTTTTTTTTTAATCAGATCTTTTTCCTCACATGTTACCCCGCGTACCATGGAACAAACACGAAGAATTTAATAAAACTGTTCTAGAAGTAAATGTAATAACATAAAAATTGAATGCTACCCAATTTTACGCTGGTTTTATATACAGAATCATGATTATTAATTGTGTATTAGAATAAGAAATGCAAGTAATGTGAGTTGATGTACGGTTAGAAACCTGCCTAGTGGTGGTTTTCAAAGCACACACAACCTTGGCGAGGCACCTGTCTGACGGGGCGAAAACTATACAGCAAGTCACGTACAGGGTGTAAAATCATAAAATGTATTGTATTAAAAAAAAGCCATAAAGTTAAGTGAAACTGAGGGAAAATTGAGTGTTCAGACAATACAGTACCGTTAGAATTCAGAAAGAGAGGGCAGAGAGTGAGAACTCGAAGTAGCGTCGTTGCCTTTTCGCGGTATAAGTTTGCTACGCGCTGTTTTTTGACGAATGGAAGAAAGTGTCACTTTTAAGCGGGTGAATTTAGCTAGTTGGGTTGGAGGAAATCAAATATCGCGGTACTTGAAACCAATGGGAACGCGATTTGTAAATATTGAGTATGGGTAACGTTTGCGGGAGTATAGAAAACGTAGTTGGGAAAATTGTCAGCAGTCTACGGAAAACACTACAACTATCAGACTCGTTATCGCGCATTGCGATTTCATAACTAAAACTTGCGATAATTAATAAGTACATTATTCGTGTCGTGCGTTTAATAATATTAAACCCGGTATTACAGTGAACGAAGTATACCAAATCAAAGTAATTGTTAGAATAAATATAATATAACTTGGTGATAATTACCGAACTTCATAGTATCGTAATATAACACGTGCATTCGGAAGTTATGGAACGTGGGAGTGTATTCGGGATGAATTACTGATATTGCGAGCACTCAGCTTAATAACATAGTTACTAAGGTGTCAAAAAATAAATAGTAGTATACACTAGTTACATGCTGAATCAGTGAGTAGGTGTGAACAGTGGTAATTAAAGTGAAACCGAAGTAATCAAGTGTTAGTGTCATCGAGTATCAACAACAGGATCATCCGAATCGCCGACAACGCAATCTCCAAGATCGCAGACTCCGAGGGAAGGATTCACCAACAAAAGGAATTCAACCAATAAGTAAACTAAATTGAACATTAAACTCATATTAATTCATGTAATCTTTTGTAACTCTATTACTACTGGCAATTCAATTGGTCTATGAACTTACTTCCAAAGATAATTGATGAGAAGTATAATTTCAATATTTGTTAATAATTAAGATTACATGCAATTTGTAATATGTTAATGAATATGTTCATTAAATTTAGCATTCATTCAAGTTAATTGTGTTAATAATCATTTCTTGGATACCGTGAGATAATTTTAAGAGTCGCCATCAAGCAGAGAGTGCTTAGTACTAGTGAATCACACATATCTTTTCTAGCTCTAAACTGCGAGGGTGGTAATCTATATAAATAAAAATGTAAATGTTCATTTGTTCAAAATCTTAAATCACCGAAAGTTCTTCACCGTTGGTTTGAAATTTTGACACAACGTTGCATTCGAATACGCGTATGTTTTTATATACCTATTATATAGATGTCACACCTGTGACAGGTAAAAACATGCTTTTTTTGAAAAAGAGCGCCATCTGTTGGACGTAACAGCAACACACGCAATACTCATGCTTTTTTTGAAAAACAACGCCATCTGTTGGACGTAACAGCAACACACGCAATACTAAACATTGCTCATGCCGGACAGCGTGCTTCTTGACAGCACGTTTAATTATTTCGTGTGACATTGCGTTGGAATTGAGCTGTGTCGTTTACCATAGCGTTCATTTCGTGAGTATAGTTTATTTTTTTATTTTTTCATTGTTTTCCATTTCGTTTTTTTAACTGTTTTTCTTATTTTTCAGTGCAATTGGCAGTGGAATTGAGCTGTGTCGATTGATTTTCATTTGAGTTCAAATTATATCGTGAAATTGACCTCTTCGGAGTGATTTGTTCGAGCGGATTGAAATATTTCGTTTCTCATTGCGTTGGAATTGAGCTGTGTCGATTGATCTGCGTTTGAATTGAAATATTTCGTTAGTATTTTTTATTTTTTTTGTTTTTTCTTTGTTTTTTAGTTCGTGTTTTTTTCTTTTTTAATGTTTTGCAATTTTATATGTTTTTGTTATAACTTTCTTTCTTCTTTTTCAGTGCAATCGATCTGCTTTAGTTCATCAAAATAATGCCTCGCAGAAGATCAAACTTAGGTCGTCGTACTCGCGGAGCGGAAGCAGTGCGACTAGTAATTGCAAATCAAACTGAGGAAGAACGGGCATCAGCGAACGAGCGAAACAGAGAAAGAATGGCTCAAATACGTGCCGAGGAAGCAGCAGAGCGACGTGCAGCCAGACGTGAGGATGCACGGTTGCGAGCACGGCGATCGCGTTCTGCAGCTTCAGATCTGCTTCGTTCTCAACAGAATGAACGCGACAGGCTGAGAGTGGCTGAAAGACGTCAACGAGAAACAGCAGATCAGCGTCAAACACGACTCCGTGCTCAGCAATCACGCGATTACAATCGCCTTGCATTCCGGTAGAACCCAGCTGATGATTATAGTTTGAGCCGGCATGTTCTCATCGGCACTATGACTGAAGTGTGTCCTCATTGCAAGGCTCTGAAATTTAATGGAGAAACGAAAGTAATGTGTTGCGCCGCCGGAAAAATTAAAATGCCTCAACTTGGAGATCCGCCAGAGCCATTAAAAACTTTGCTTGCCGGATATACCGCCGAATCAAAGCATTTCCTATCTAACAACAGGAAATACAACTCATGCTTCCAAATGACGTCGTTCGGCGCAGAAATCGTAACAGCTCGATTCATGCCAACTTTCAAAGTGAAAGGACAAATTTATCATAAAGCCGGCTCCCTGCTTCCGTTCCCAGATGGTCAACATAAATTCCTACAAATGTATTTAATCGGTGATGGCAATGATGAATTGAATGCACGCTGCGGAATTTCTACCGGCATAAAAAGGTCCATCGTTTCCCAACTGCAAGAGCTTCTTCACGAAAAAAAACAATTTAGTGCGTTTGTTCAAAACAGCAATTGACATGATGCCATCTGATACACACAAGAATGTTATTCATGCTGAGAAAACGCCTGCTGGAGAACATGTGCGAAGATTCAATGCTCCAACTATAGACGAAGTGGCAATTGTTATAGCCGGAGATCAATTCCAACCTAGAGCTATTGTTCTTCATCGGAGAAACGATCAATTGACAAAAATTGCAGAAACTCATCGATGCTACGATGCCCTGCAATATCCAATCATTTTTTGGGATGGTGCCGATAGATATCACTTCAACGTTAAGATGATAAATCCAGTCAGTGGCGAAGAAACAGATAAGAAATGCAGCGCAATGAACTATTATTCATACCGATTAATGATTCGAGAGAATGAAGACAATCACATTTTGAAATGCCGTCAATTGTTTCACCAATACATCGTACATATGTATGCAAAAATCGAAACAGAACGTTTGATATTCATCCGTTTGAATCAGACCAAGCTTCGCTCTGAAGATACGTTCATTTGCGAGATGCAGTTGTAAATGACGGTAATACAACTAACGTTGGAAGACTAACGATTTTGCCATCTTCATATACAGGCAGTCCACGTCATATGCATGAGTACGCTCAAGATGGAATTGCGTATGTTCGTCACTACGGGCGTCCAGACCTATTCATTACATTCACATGCAATCCAGATTGGGACGATATACAACAGCTCTTACTTCCTGGGCAATCGCCGGTGGATAGGCATGACATCACAGCACGTGTTTTGCAGACAGAAGCTGAAATCGCTGATGGATTTCATGGTAAAACATGAAGTGTTTGGGTCTGTGCGCTGCTGGATGTACTCAGTGGAATGGCAAAAGAGAGGATTGCCACACTCACATATACTAATCTGGCTCTATAACAAAATCACTTCAAACGAAATCGACGCTGTAATATGCGCTGAAATACCCGATGCCGACGTCGATAAGGATTTGCATGAAGTTGTGACGAAAAATATGATACATGAACCTTGCGGTACACTGAATCCAAATTCACCATGCATGATAGACGGAAAATGCTCTAAGCGATATCCTCGAGCATTAGTATCCAACACAGTTACAGGAAACGATGGATATCCTTTATACAGAAGAAGATCAGTGGCGGTAAATTAGCAACCATACAAATGCGAAACGGTGACATCGAAGTAGACAACCGGTGGGTTGTTCCATATTCGCCTTTGCTATCAAAAACATACAAAGCGCACATAAACGTGGAATACTGTAACTCCGTTAAATCGGTCAAATACATTTGTAAGTACGTGAATAAAGCAGCGACATGGCAGTTTTTGGCGTGCAACCAGAAAGAAGTGATAGGAGTGCGGTCATACATATCGATGAAATCGCACAGTATTAGGCTGGAAGATACATAAGCAGCAATGAAGCTGTATGGCGAATTCTTTCATTTCCCATACATGAACGAAGTCCAGCTGTTGTTCACTTAGCAGTACATCTAGAAAATGGACAACTCGTTTATTTCACAGCTGCAAATGTGCAACAAATAGCCCTGAATCCACCGGCTACAACGTTAACTGCTTTCTTCACGTTATGTCAGAATGACGCGTTTGCAAAAACACTGCTGTATTCGGAAGTGCCTACGTATTACACATGGTATGCGAGTAGAAAATCATTTGAACGACGCAAACGAGGCGAGCGAGTCGACGGACAACCTGGCATATTCAAAGAAACTACGATAGGCAGACTGTACACCGTGCATCCCAATCAAGATGAATGCTTCTTTCTTCGCATGCTGTTGGTAAATGTGCCCGGTCCAACGTCTTTCCAGCAATTGAGAATTGTCAACGGCGTTACACATGCCACTTTCCGCAGTGCATGTCAAGCTTTGAATTTATTGGAGAACGACCGACACTGGGATGTATGCATTAATGACGCGTGCAACACGTCACATCCAAATCAAATTCGTGCATTGTTTGCAATCATATTGACCGCCTGCTCTCCTTCATCTCCAACAGAGTTATGGGAGAAATATAAATCGCACATGGCTGAAGATATTTCCGTCGAATACGCGAGGAAAATTCAAATATGAACATGGATTTCACAGCAGAAATCTACAACGAAGCGTTGATAATGATTGAAGATTTGTGCTTAGAAATCGCGAACAAAGTTCTCAATCAATTGGGAATGCCATCACCGAATCGATCTGCTGCTGCTTCGTTCGATGTAGAATTGCGTCGTGAACAAAATTACAACACGGGTGATCTTTTGTCATATGTGCAATCAAATATTCCTAAGCTAACGGTTGAGCAAAAAGGCATTTACGGTCAAATAATGCAAACTGTCAATAACGGGGTTGGAGAAATCTTCTTGTTAGATGCGCCAGGAGGAACTGGTAAAACGTTCCTAATTAGATTGATTCTGGCAGCAATTCGATCCCAAAATGACATAGCCTTATCTCTTGCGTCGTCCGGAATAGGTGCGACATTGCTACCAGGTGGAGGAACTGCTCATTCCGCTTCGAAATTGCCATTGAACATGCAATTCATTGAAACTCCCACGTGCAACATTTCCAAAGCATCCGGCATGGGAAAAGTATTGCAGAAATGCAAACTTATTGTTTGGGATGAATGCACAATGGCACACAAAAAATCGCTCGAGGCTCTTGATCGATCATTGCAAGATTTGCGTGGAAGCATCAGACCATTTGGGAACGCATTAATATTGCTTGCAGAAGATTTCAGGCAAACATTACCTGTAATTCCTCGATCGACACTAGCGAACGAAATAAATGCTTGCCTGAAATACTCTACTTTGTGGCGACACGTAAAGACGTTGAAATTAACAACAAATATGCGTGTCCAGCTGCAAAACTGAGATATTCTCACATCAATTGCTGGAAATTGGGAACGGAAAGGTGCCGGTTCATCTGACCTTAGGACGAATTTCATTGCCTCATAACTTCTGCAATTTAGTGACGTCAAAAGAAGAATTGGTTGAAAAAGTATTTCCCAATATTCAAACCACTTATAAGAATCACGATTGGCTGAGTTTGAATTGATTCTTGCCGCCAAGAACAAAGACGTCTACGAACTTAACAATATTATTCAGTCTAACATTCAAAGCGAGGCAGTCACATAAAAGTCCGTCGACACTGTTGTGGAAGCAGATGAAGCGGTTAATTATCCAACAGAATTTTTGAATTCACTCGATCTGCCAGGGATGCCACCGCACGTACTGCAATTGAAAATCGGCGTGCCAATTATCATGTTGCGAAATATCAACCAGCCAAAGCTTTGCAACGGCACGCGGCTTGCAGTAAAAAAATTAATGAGCAACGTCGTAGAAGCAACAATCTTGAAAGGTGAAATCTTCAACAGGACCTTTGAAAGGTGAAGATGTCCTCATTCCTCGCATTCCTATGATTCCAAAGGATATGCCATTTCAATTTAAGAGATTGCAATTCCCAATTCGATTGGCGTTTGCAATCACGATAAACAAAGCTCAGGGCCAATCTTTAGAATTCTGCGGTTTAGATCTAGACACGGATTGCTTCTCACATGGACAATTATATGTTGCGTGTTCTAGAGTCGGCAAACCAGACAATCTCTATATCTGCACAGACAATAGAACAACAAAAAATATTGTATACCCACAAGCATTGTGAAATTAAACATATTAGAAACGTGTGCTTTCTCTTTTCTTTCTTTTCCATTTAACCAGACTGAGCCACAGCAACGCGTGGCCGGGTACAGCTAGTGTTTTACGTAAATTCTAACTTCTCTCAGCCGACAGGCGAATATCTATCTACTCTGATCAAGACGGTCAACTTATAAACCAATGAACAATTATCAGCCACAATCAGACAATTAAATTTTATGAACCACCCAACGCTCTGTCTTTATCGGTCCCAAGTTACTGAGCTTTCCTTACTGGTACACGACACTCGTCTTACACTATCTTAACACACAACTAACTGAACACTATAGCATCATCTGCCTTTGCACCGTTTACTTAAATCTAACAGTAACATCATATTATTTTTCCTTATACATTTATGTTACTGAATCAGAAATACGTTAAAAAAATGCTTGAAGTTAGTTTTACGTTTTAAACAGAATATTAGGACTAAAAAATTCCTAATATATCTTGACGTAATAACGCGATTAATTTATTTTACGTGCGAGACAAATTAAAACAGCGGCAAGCTAATGTAATAATAATTATTATTATCCGACCCGTGACAGTAAAATGGAAGCGCCTCAGTCATAGATGTTGCGCTAAGCATGAACGCCTCAGGTCTGGATGAAGGTCAATTTTTAGTAAATAAAAATTCTATACTAACAGGCAGTTTGGCCGCCTGGTTGTTATCTATTAAAGGTGTTCCCATTTATAATAGAAAAATAAACAAATTAATTAAAAAGAAATAATATTGTTACGAAGGTAACTTGTTCCGGCTGACAAGTCACGCCACCTCTCGTAACATTCATATATACCGTCTACCTGCTGGAATGTCTCCTATAATTAGTGTTCGCAACCTTGTTTGGAAGTGTTGAAGTGAAATGAAGTCAGTATAGTGCTAACACAAGTGTGTGAGGTCACTATTACGACACATACATTTACTATGAATATGACAATCGTTTTCCAGTGCGTGGCGAGTGTAGAGGTTGCAGGGGCACCGATCCGCCGTGCGGTCAACCTTCCAGGTTTCTGTACCAATGCACTTGACGCTAGTGGAACCACGATGCTGTAATCAGACGACCGTAAATTATATGGTGGCTTTATTCTAAAAATAGTGAGAAGCTTCATACTTTACTGCACGACCTGCCATAAATAAGACGATAAAGCTGAGATGAAGGCAACATGAAACTTCAAATGATATAAAGTCATTATACTTCAATCACTTCCAGATGCTTTACAGCGAACGTTGAGTTTCGTTTAAATAGTAGTCATTTTGTCGTGTCACTTTGACTTATTTCGTTTTTTTTTGTGAAGGCAGCGTCTGTTGTCTTTAACTGGCCATCTAATTCATCTAAGTTGCAATACACGTCTATACTTAACTATCAACGTGGCAGTAAGACAGGGAAATGTACTGACTGACCTGTTTTTCTATACTAAGTACCTGTTTGGTCTGAACTAAGTAGGCCAGTGGGTAGACGATTTTGTCGGTGATCAGACTATAAATTGCAATGGTAAATTAGGTATAAGTTGTACGCTTAGAAAGCTTGAAGAAGATTATATAAAATGCAACCTGGAAATAAATAAATATATTCAAAACAGAGCGCCCGGTTGTACGAGGCGAAGATTTAGAGTTAGGAACATTGAGATTAAAGTAATAATAACATGGGATACCGACTGCGACCAGGAATAAAATCAGTAACGTGACAAGTTAAAATAGCTTACGTTGGAGTACAAAACGTAACAATTGTGTGATGTATAAAATGATAGGCCTAATCTATAGTGTAGGCATGGAGCACACGTATGGGAAGCAAATAAAAGAAAAAAAGCAAGGACAAGTGCTATAGAGCTGGACTTTCGGAAACATCGTTAAAGAGTAAGATACGGGAACTCACGTAAACAGAACAGAAACAATAGAGGAAAAAAGAAGAAATTGGTCGATACACCTTAATGAATTTGAAAAGAAAGATGGCCAAAAAGAGGTAAGGAAATAAACATCACTTAGCAGAGGGAGAAAAGGAACGCCTAAACCGGCATTGTCAGTTGTCCCAGGTTTGTAGGATATCTCTACTTCATATACTTACATGTTGTAGGATATCTCTACTTCAGATACTTACATGTTGTAGGATATCTCTACTTCATGTACTTACATGTTGTAGGATATCTCTACTTCAGATACTTACATGTTGTAGGATATCTCTACTTCAGATACTTACATGTTGTAGGATATCTCTACTTCAGATACTTTTATGTAACAATGTTGAGACATCGATTAAAGGTTCAATTCACTATTCAATACTGAATTATTTTATTGGCCAAATTACAGAATTTGAATACACTGAGCTTGGTTCCGTTACAAATTGTCGTGTAAATAGAGACAACTTTGATTAATCACACAGAATATTATTGCTGAGAGAGTATTATAAGATCAGTGCAGCAGTGCTACCTGGGTTGTAGAGGGAATTAACATGAAAGAAATTGTAATTTGCAAGTGTTTAAAAAAATTTGATTTCTCTTGGATATAAACAAAGAAATATCAAATTATCGATTATAGGACAAAATTAATTTGATAAACCCCTATACGGAAATCGTAATGAAAAACTAAAATATTGTAACTGCACGTAACTGGAAACACTTATTTCAATCGTTTACAGAAAATATGTAAGAAATATTTCAAAACAAGTGTCATTCATTATGAGCGTCCTCCCTCGATATTGAACTTCTTTGTAGAAACACTGTTTTATTAAATAGTCTGAAATGATAAAAATGTTCTGACGTGTTTATAAAATCAGAATTGTTCGTCAGTTAAATTTTGAGTTTTCCTGTAGTGAATTTTCCTGTTGAATTGACTATTACTTGTGTTCCTGTTTTATTTGACTTTGTTCGGCACTTTAAAGAAGGTACGATATTATGGTATAGGTATAATAGATAACCAATTAATTGGCCCTTCCATATTAGAGCATTGCATTGCAACGTAAAGACAGGCTGACCTAGAATTTACCATAAAATGAATTTTCCCACTGCTTAAATGCCACGGTGAAAATTCACCTATTCGCAACTCGAGGAAAGCGTTTCCTGACGTATGTTTGTTAAACATTTTATTTGCCGCTACAATAAGCTCCTGAAATAATGTCCTTTCCTTCCAGAATTCCCTTTCCTTTCTGTGTTTGTGTGAGTGTGTGTGTTACACACATTAACACACACACACGCACATATAAAGACACACACACACACACACACACACACACACACACACGTCAAAAGAATTCAGGACTCAACTAATATGTCTAATAAAAATTCACTTATTAATCTCGTTAATAGCGGCATAATACTTACCTCGAAGATCGCCTACGCCATCTCCGTTACTGTCCTTAAAGGATCTAGGGTAGATTTGGTAGAAGACGGCGGTCCGCCACCAGTCCGGATCGTCCTCGCTGTGAACCGGCACTAGCGCCGATAGCAAAGCAACTGCACACACCGCGGAAACGATACCCATCATGTGCTACCGAGATTCCACCGATTGTTGCAACATGAGAAAAATGGGTCTATTATATAGAGTCTACTAGTTAGAGATAACATCAAGAACAAGAGTACATCGATTGCGTCTTCTTGCGTACATGCAAACGTTACGTTAATACTTGAATTTGACATATTAAACTAATTATAGATTATAGGCACATTATAAGGCTCTTGAAATGTCACTTATCTTGGTATAATGTAAAATCAATTATGAAATAATGTCTACTATTAAAAGTCAGTGTCATTTAATTTATAATAGAATTCGCAAAACTAAAACTGAACACTTTGTACTTTACAATAAATAAACCTAGTTTTTAAGCAGGACGAAGCCACAAATGTTTGTGTAATCTACTTTACGAAGGATATTGATTGTAACCCAATAATACCTAAAAAAAGTTGTTTATTAATTAGTTAATAAAACCTAATCATTGTAAAATTTAATGAGTAACCTCCTCCTGTATTCTAACTAATCAAAATCATAATTACGTGTTTTTATGGAGATATTACTTGAAATACGCATAACATAGTAAGTAATGGTTGGCTAGCAAACTAGCCTACTGAATCATTCTGTTAATGAAAATGTTTGCCTCTTATTTTTGTCAGTGTCAAGTAGGCCTGTAAATTCAAGACAGATAATTACGAAATGCGATAAAGAAAGAAAGAAACATATTTCTGTTAGCTGTTGTTGTTCTGTTTTTGTTTTGTTCAGTCTTCTTCTTCTTCTTCTTCTTCTTCTTCTTCTTCTTCTTCTTCTTCTTCTTCTTCTTCTTCTTCTTCTTCTTCTTCTTCTTCTCCTTCTCCTTCTCCTTCTCCTTCTCCTTCTCCTTCTCCTTCTCCTTCTCCTTCTCCTTCCATCGAATGCCGCTGCTTAATGGTAAACTCTGGCTGCCATATCATAAGAACATCTCTCTCTCTCTCTCTCTCTCTCTATATATATATATATATATATATATATATATTTTATGTAACGTTACATAACCCAGTCCCAAAAAAACTAATAACTTAATTATACTACCATAAAGGTCAGAAATGGGTAAACTATAACTAGCTCTAAATTACGTTATATCACCAAACATTATAAACTATATTGAAGTGATATACAGTGTAACAAGTGAGTTATAGTGTACCCAGTGCGTAAATAAGTGAATGTGAAGGGAGCATCGTACAGACTTGTGCTGTAGATGTAGGAATTATGGATTATAATAGTGGACTGTGATGCTACTAACCAGTTATGTATTTTATTTGTTTATGATATGATTTATATTGTGTAGGCAACTAAAATTTAGTACCTATGTTTAATTTTATATTTAATAAAATAATTATGTTTGTATATAATATAACCCAGGGTTAAAAAATAAAAGAGTTAAATATAAGATGATAATAAAAAATAAAATAATACTGTATGAGGAAAATGGCAGAAGAAAATAGTGCAGTGTAAGAATACTATAAGAGATTAATAAATAATATATAAATTCAATTAAAGTTAATAATAATATTAAAGACATATCTAAAGTTATAAGAAAATAAACGAAAAACTGTTATATAAATCAAATTGGAAAATAAACCAAAATTAAAAAGAATTATTTTTCTATAAATCAGAAATAAATTTATAATAATTAGAAACAGCCTATATACTCAAAAGTAAATAGAAGCACCAATAAAAAATGATATAGAAATTATGGGTTACTAAGAGTAACAGAATAACAACATATTGTTTAATCGAAAAGGATATTGAAAACCGTTCGGTTGAGAAAAGTGATGAGACCAAAATTATATTAAAAACCATTTTAAAACGTTTGGAAACGGTACAAAATTAGAACCAAATTAACTCACAGTATCCAAATTATGTTCAACTCCTTTAGATATCAAATATAACTTGCTTTTACCAATAACAAAGTGATAGAAACCATTCCGGGATCTGGCCTAGCCGAACCGAACTTCGAGTTTTTTAAACGAGATTGTATCTGAAAGACATTCAATGAAATTACAAAACAACTAGAACGACTACACTAGAAACAGCTTCACGCAAGTAAGAACTTCGAGGAAAGAGGTAATATAAACATTTCTTTTAATAATTGACCAAGAAAACTTCATATCAAACCGTTGTGCAATTCAGAAATTTCTAAACGCCTTCATGTGTCTAATAAAAACATAATCTGCTCTCTCGCGGACAAATCCGGAACTACGTACTACGAAAATAAACAAAAAAATTCGAAATTGATTATTTTTATCTTGTAAAGCGTAGTATATAATTATCCATTTCTGACCATCTCATAACACAAAGAACTTACCCTTAACCCTGGGGAAATAAATAAAATGAATTATATGTTGATTGATGTTTAATTAAAAAATTAAAATTATAAAATCATTAAAAATTAGATTTTATAATAATTCCATGTTTACCTAACTAAATCGATACAATGTATTAGTGATTGGAAAGATCGATTATAATATTTGTATATTGGGAGAAGAGAAAATTAATGGTATACAAATAAATACTCTTAATATTTTATGTCAAATAATAAAAGGTGTATTCTTTATTGTAGAGGGTAGTTGTTCTAGATTTTAGTAAGCCAAGAAGAGGACCATCCACTGGGGAGTATTACCGAACCGTGTCGTTTGGTTAACCTAACATTTGGAGGTTAATGTCAAAATCAGCTGATCCTATTAACAGCGAATATTTGAAAATAAGAAATTTTCTACTCTGGGTGTAACCAAATTGTACTCACTCTCTCTTCCAACTAAGATTAAACAACTTCCTTAATCTCTACCAGATCACACACGCTCGATTTCTGTTTCGTTTGGGTAAACTTACAATCCGATTTATTTAAACATTGATACTTATAATTCATAAGTGACGATCGCGAAAAGGTACTCTGACCGCTCCGAGACTGTAAAAAGACGGACGTCACACACCTTGTATAAGATTACGTTACAAAATGACGAACCCAACATTGGGATACAATTACTTATAAACCCGTAACTGTAATACACTCTTAGAGAGGTTGAAACCTTTGATACCAGCGGTACGTTACAAAAATGGCGCTTACAACAATGGGTCTTAATTAAATAAGACGAGCACACAATAGGTCACATCCAAAGACTCCGCGGAAGGTACCTCACCAGCGATTACGTTACAGAAATGGCGCTCAACGCAAAAGGGCTGTAATTAGAAAAGAATTTTGAGATATTCAATAAATTAATATACCAAAAAACCTAATTATCGTCGGCAGTTATGAGAAAACAAGAAATGCATAATACCAGAGGCAGATCGAAGAAGACGGCAGAAGAAAAGGAGAAGGAAGAAGGTGGACAGGAACGAGAGATAGAAATAGTTACGAACAATGAAATGGAACAACCAATGGGTGATAAGGAAGAAACCGAAGTAATCACAGACACGGAAAAGAAATAGTTGAAGAGGATGGCCAAGGGGACCAACCAGACCAAGTGGTAGCCAGAGAAGAACCCAATTGGCAAGACATGATGAAATTTATGGCTGAACAATTTAGGAAACAGGAGGAAACTTCAAAGCAAACCAATAACAAAATAGATGAAAATTTTAGAAAACAGGAGGAAACTTCAAAGCAAACCAATAACAAAATAGATGAAAATTTTAGAAAACAGGAGGAAAACTTAAAACAAACCAATGAGGAAAATAAAGAAAATTTTAGGAGACAGGAGGAAAAATTTGATAAAATAGATGAGAACTCAAGGAAACAAAATGAAACCTTGAGCAAAAAATTTGACAAAATAGATGAGAATTTTAAGAAACAGGAAGAGAACTCAAGGAAGCAAAATGAAACCTTGAGGGACAGTTTAAAACAAATTGAGAAAATAAACGAAGAAAATTTAAAACAATTTGAGGGTAAAATGGAGAATTTCAATAAGGAGTTAAGAGAAAATCTTGAGAGTAAAATTGAACTGGTCAGTAATACTCTTCGACAAAGAGTAGATGAATATAAGGAAGAGGCAGAGAAGAAATTAATAGAAACCAATCAAAGGTTAGATAAAACTGAAGAAAAGATGGAACAAATTAAAACAGGAATCGATGCACGAATGGAAAAGGAGGAACAAAGTAATCAAGTTCGTATAATTGCCATACGCCAAGAAAACAATGACCAGTTAGATAGTATTAAAAGCAGTCTAAACTGTAAATTCACAGATTTTCACGAAACGGTAGAGAATGTCAAGAATCAGTGCCAGAGCCAAGCAGAGAAATTAGATAATTCGCAACAAATACAAACAAACTTACAAGGGGATGTAGATAGAATAAGTTCTAGATCTACATGCAACAATCATCATGTCATCCAAGATAGTAAGGAAAGTGTAAACTTTCGGGATTATCGCAGAAACCCACTCGAATTTTTAGGGAGAGTAGACGAAATTTTGAATCGGTCAAAGGAGAACCGATGGAACATGATCAAAGGTATATTAGACGAATCTTTCAAAAACATCAATGATAATTGGTGGACTGTAATCAGGAACGAGGTGTGTGATTATGGGAGTTTCAAAACAATGTTCAAACTTAAGTACTGGTCGGAGTCAGTGCAAAACATTATTAGAGACGATATCTGTCATGGTAGGTATGACCGCAATATAGGACAAACACCTACTGCTTATTTTTTGGGGAAGGTGTGTGTGGCAAAATATTTAGACCCAAAGATCCCTGAAGAGTGTCTAGTGACCAAAATTGCATATCACTTCGAGGAGAAGATTATAAGTGCCCGATTAAGTGGACAAATAAAAACTATTGGAGGCATGGAAACGCTACTAGAGAACTATGAGCAAGAATCTTATTACAGGAGGAGTAGATGGAGATCAGGGACTACCGAGGAGCGGAAAAATGAACCACCTAGAGATAATCGACCTAGAGTAAATTATGTCAGTGCCAACAACAATTATCACAGTAATCGTTACCAAGGAAAACATCCGTATTTTAACCAGAGACAAAATTATGACCGAAGAGATGAGAGAAACAACTACAACAGACAACAATGGAATGATCATGACGAATATAGGAGGTCCAGAAGTGGAGATAGAAATAGGGACATACCCTCGGGAGATCCACCAATTTTGTATTTTGTAATTTTTTATACAAATACGTCTATATATTTTGTAATTGTCTTAAACGATTATAAAATTTATGTTTATACGTATTTCTGATCATGTAATGAATAAGTAATGAAATATATTAAATACTACTACTAAAGATCTCAACACCATGGAGACCAGAATCAATTACCATAGTAACAAGTAAATAAACAAAAGCTATTTAGCGGCATCGGAACTGTACATTTATCCATTCCTGCAGTACATTTTCGATGTTTTATATAATATGTGATTGTATCGATATTACGATGTGGAAAAGAAGAAGTGTACTAACTGAAAATTGTCCTATTACTTAATGGAAAGCGAAAATATGTGTTTTCATTTTTGAGGTTATGTGTTAACGGTTTTTGGTTTTTAGTTTACTGCTGAAAGAAATAAAAGCCATGGTTAAGGAAAACATAACATTTAATGTGTTATACAATGCTTCTAACACAGTAACACTTAAAATAAAGAATTTTAGCATTTTTGATTTAACAGGTACTTTATAAATATCTCTAAAGGCTTTATAAACGGGTACTTTTAAATCTCCAAAGGCTGTTGCACCAACATAATAATTTAGTACAAGTTAAAATAGTACAAGTGTTGAAAACAGCTTTGGAGAGAATTTGACTAATGAGAACAAAATTGTTATACGAGCTAACAGAACGCCATATAGACATAGACAATAAAAATTATATTAAAATACTAATTAAAAGTCAAATATTAGCGTGCGAAGCCGCGGGTAACAGCTAGTGATTCTATATAGGCCTATGTTCACTGTAAATATCGATTTCTTATAATAAAATACATATAAACACTACTATTCCCTTGTATCATTTAATTATACGTTCACTATAATTTGAATCTTAATTCTTTACAGCAAAATCTCTCTTACCCTAAATACATACGAGCAATCTTTTACACATTAAATCAGTTCACTCGCCACTCGACACTGAAGTGCTCACTTGTGTCCCGGGACACACCTATTTATTATTAGATAAATTTTGATGTTAGATAATTTCTTAATTACCAAAAAAATACCGAAAATCTAATACTTTTTATAGCAGAAGAACAAGTGTAGGGAAATCTACAATAAACATTAACAATCCAAACATTCGGATTTGTGTCAAAATGTCCTTTACTCTGACACCCAGTTAAATTTTTCCATTTTTTTTTCAAAGTTGTGATCCCTTTATGGACCATGGGGTCTAAAAGTTTTGTAATTTCAAAATCTGTACACTATATTCAGATTTTGGTTAAATTTTTTTATTTGATACGCTACATGCAATTTGCGATTTTATAAAATTCTAACCCATTTTTTGCGCCTTGGCTGGCCAAATTTTGAATTTTGCAAAACTTAACACTACGTTCAGATTTTAGTTAGTTATCTCTTAATTTGGTAGCCCACAGGAATTTATAAGATTTTATCAAAATTTTCATCAACTTTTAGGCCCTGGCGCCAAAAATTTTGACACTTTAAAAATTAATACTAAATCAGATTGTAGTTAACATTACTTATAATTTGGTACCCCATATGGTCTTGGCGATTTTTTCACAATTTTGACGCCCTCACATTTTTGGTTCTCGCACCCCTATTTTTGCGGGGATGAAGCTGAAAAACAGTTCAGTTCTATAGTATGAAAGTATGGAGATGCTTGCCAAGTTTTGCGAAGATCGGTTGATGCTTTCAAAAGTCATCGTGAGACATACCCCAAATAGACATATAGACAGATAGACAAATTCCAGACGGCACTTAGACCTGAGGATACTCATTGTAATATGAGTGAAACGTTGTCATACAAGACATTTTTGACGCGGTGCATACCGGAAGAACATTTTAAAAACATAAAATCCAAACGGTCGATTTGAAACTGAGAACTCGATTCTCTCGTTCAATAACGTCGTATTGGAGCCCAAATGGACTTACCTCATATACTGTAGTGTTTTTCCTGTACCTCGAATATTGAAATTCTACAGCGTTTCCAAAAGTCAGTGCTCCGTGCCTTAATAAACGCTTCATGTATGCCAATGGGTCTCGAAAAAAAAGGCTACAAGACAGTATCAGATATACTACACGTGTCAGTGCCAATCCAACAAACTAGCGGTCATTTTACTAGAGGATTCGGACGATCCTCGTAGATTCAAGCGCTCCAAGCCCTCTGATCTAACGAACGTATTCTGATTAGTGTTCAGTATTGGTGTGATTGTGTTTGTGAGTTTGATAAATTAAGGTAGAAATTCACTGGATCTCTTTCTGCGTGTCATTTTAACCCAGTGTCTCAAAACATGCTTGTTATCCATGAGAATAGTTTGTATGTAGGATGGAGTCAATAAAAAATGGTATTGCAATATTCACTTAAATCAGTACATACAATGTCTTGGTTCTTCTTTTCCCGTATCTTGCATTTCTATATGGGTTATAGGCCTATTTCATTATGTATTTTGCTAATACATTTTGTTAACAAATTTTGTTTTCATATTTTTCCAGCAAAATGCTTACTATTTCTATTGTCTAGTTTTAACGTCTAATCGGTAATATCTTTTCAAGGTCGTCGAGGGCATGCATAGTGCCATTATCTGTTGCAATACGGATCCACTGTACCAAGATCTTCTAAGGCAGTTAGAAAACTCAATGACTCCGTACAGATAAAATTTACTCACACCTCGATGTTCGCACTATGTAAGAGCTTGCGTAGAGCCGTATACACTTGTCGCCTTGGCAGTGCTCATGGTTGGGAGACGACGACAAACGCACTACCCACTCCGCTCTCTGTCTTCGAGACACCAGTGTACACAATAGTACGATTTTCAACGTACAATGGTATGTCCCTCTAGGACTGACGTAAAGAGGGTTTCTATTTAGTTATGTTGTACAATTTCTTGCTTCTACTAGCCACATCCAGCCGGCAACGTGGTTTGTAAAGCAGCCAGGGAGCCACGTCGCATGAAACATGACTTCGGACCATCGGCGTCTGGATGTTTTAATCAGTAGTATTTATTCAAGGTCGAATAAAATGAAATTGGCCAGCTACGTTTTAAAGTACATAATAGGGCAGCTTTCTGTGTAATAAATAACGGAACGACATGCAACACTCGAGGTTGGGTGTTCAATTTCTCATGGGTGCAAAAAAAAGGAAAACAATATTTCTGTATACATTTATATAAAATACAACCGTTTGCTGAGGACATGACTACAGAGGCATATCTCATATTATGTTCATATGATCGGGCTGGACGCCAAAAGCACAGCTAAGGATAACCAATAGATTCACAACCCACTCATTTGCTATCTTTTAATAGAAAATTCTTAATCTCACTTACAAAATTTCGGTGATTTTCTTATAAAAAAAAAAAAAAAACAAGGAAAACACATGCGTTTTTTATTTTAACTCACGGTTTATTTCTGCTGACACCGAACGTTTCTGTCATTCTACGATGTTAGTGTTTTAAGACAGAGTCACATGACCGACCCAACCCCAAAATGTGCAGTACTCCGCTCCCAAAATTGTTCCAACAGATTTTACAAACCATTATAGGCCTATTCGAGTCGTCACAGTGTTCATAAAATAAGGATACTTTTAACAGCGATGGTAGCTACACTTTACCCTATGTTTTAAAACCGGTCTTAATGAAATTACAAGATATTATAATCTAATATTACTTCCTGTTTTAATTATCCCAAGTAATGGCTGAGGGGGCCTTAGAAGGTTACAACTGTTCCCATTGGGAAGGTCGTTAATGGAGTTATACAGCTTGAATATGCAGACGGACAGTATCACCTCAGTAGAGGCAGTGATGTAGCATACACGATAAGCTATAACTGATTTTCGCTACACCACTGTGTGTAAACTATTACTGATTTATGTAAGTAGTAGTATAGTATATGAAATTACAATAAACTCTTAATATCTGAGGCCCGATTATCTCGCCCGGCCCTCTGCATAATTGACGAGAAACCGAAAAAAATCAATTCTTTATACGAGTCTGTAGAACGGTTGGTTTGTAGTGATTTTCAGTCCTAAGCGTCTTATAAATGGAAATATATTTCAGGGCAGTAAAGAACTCAGTCCGAGAAGCAAACAACAATTAAGGTTTTTTTCAGGCTACAATAGTGGCTTCGTAAGTTGCCAGTTATTGCAATTTTTGTCTGTTTTTGAATTTTTCATTCTTTATAAAAAAATAAATTGTCATTATTATATTTATCCTTCGAATAAACATATGAGTTTTGAAAAAAAATTCTAGTATACGTAAGCTTTGTAATAAAATACTGCAATACTCTTTATATGAATTTTACGAATACTGTATTACCAATTACTTATTTAGCTTTCCCTATGTAATTAAGTCAAATACAAATGTAATTTATTGTTTGAAAAGTATGCAAACTTAGTATCCACAAATTTAAATACGCTCAGAATAGCTGTTAACTTGTAGTTGTAAAAAGCGGGCTTTGACTGCAGAAGAAATGACTCACTTAACCCACGGCCTACCCGACTCGACTGGTCCCCACTTTAGGCTGGATAGTCGCAAGAATACTGTACTTTAACTTAACTATATTGAAAATTAGTTTGCTGTAGTAAACAGGAACTAGCGCTGTAAAATCCGTAGGTTCGTTTGTAACGACTGTGGACCACTACAGATGGATAAACAGATGTGGCGACAGACACACGACTCTCTCTCAGTCCAGCTACTGAAGAGCTACTGATATCTAAGAATAAGCGAAACGTTTGGTGTAAAAAATATTTAATAAAAAATTAGTTAAACCAAGAAACAATGTTGTTAGAAAATTCTTCTTCAACAACAGGAAGCCCTACATTAATTATTATTACTATTATTATTTTTGGGGGTTGGTAACTAAGACAATGGTACCCCAACGACGTCGATCAGGAGTATTGCTCGGTACCACGGTCGTTTGTCACCTACAATGAATATAGAAATGTATATACATAGATGCAAATCAATCCTGTCAGAGCGGATACAGTAAACTTGCTGCTTTTATAATTTGATTTAAACTGGAACTGGATTGGTATTCAGGAACACTGTTGCCAGACTGTGTCGTGTCTGTCGTCCATAGCAAACGTAGAATTTGACTGCCGTTAGGAATCCAAAAGTAATCTTTGCTTTTCTTGTAATTTCACTAGTAATATATATACCTAACATATAGGCTATAAAATGTGTATAGTCTTAAAGAGGAAAGTTCCGGGAATATTTCAGTATAAATACTAGGCTAATTGAAATAAATTTAATATTTTTATTCCTATTATAACAGGAAAAAATTTCTCATTGTACAAAAACCAAACGTATAAAATGTTATAAGGGAGAAAGTTTTTAATTTTTTAGCCAGTTAAAAACTTTCATTCTTCGTACTGTTTAAATTAGCAGCCATCCTTACTATTTCTTTTATGAATTTGCTAACTGCTATAATTTTTATTGTTCGACTAAGCTTTTCGTCATCACTGACATCTTCAGGTAGTTGTTTAAGACCTGAAGATGTCAGTGATGACGAAAAGCTTAGTCGAACAATAAAAATTATAGCAGTTAGCAAATTCATAAAAGAAATAGTAAAAACTTTCAGCTGGAAAGTTATAGTAAAAGTCTACGTTTTATTTTTATTTATGATTTTATATTTTTAAGACTACTTATTTAAAAGCGAGAATGGTTTTTCTGATCATTAATGTTCTGAGGAACGCGCTCTGTATAGTCTTCATCACAACACATCATAAAGAATCAATGTCACTATGATATTAAACTAATTATAATGTTGAAACTATACAAACTGTATGAAGGCTAGTTGTATATTTCCGAGGTTCTCTTTCAGGTTATCTTTTATTCTGTATCTCTGTCTGAGTTCGGCAAGAGCACAACAGTACAGTAAGTGTAATTATTATATTACACTATATATTATAATGGAAAATTTTAGCAATTGCTAATTTTACTCAACCAACTATGCTGAACGCAAAGAAATGGGTGTGTTTTAGAAAGCGGAGAGGTATTGAGAAGCCAGAACCGAACGGCGGCATTATTTGAAAGAAAATTAACTTGTAAAAAATCTGTAGAGTAAAGCGGTAGGTTAATAACGCCGGCGCTGGGGCTGAAGAATATAATGAATGTACTTTTAGGCTAAGTCACGATTTGGGACACAACTGTCATAAAATGTATTATTTGCTAAGATAGTAAGGGTGTTCGACAAACGTTGTAAACTTAAGTGCATATAACAATAGATACCGTTAGACGAGAGAGAGTGTTGTGTGAGAGAGATAACGATAGATGCTAGTTTTTTTAAGCACGTGGAACACGGAAAAACGTTGGGCGAATCACAAAAAGCGTCATGTATTGCGCGGGAGTTTTTAGTTAAGCAGATTGGGCGAATTTGTATTTAGCGGTAGTTTAAACCTATAGGAACGTTTTGCTGTAGATCGTAGGTAAGGGACACTCAAGGCAAGTATATATTATGAACTTAGAGAGAAATAAGTTAGTCTTCTTTATATCGGCGGAATTACACGAAGAGACTCGCGTACGCTGTTTTGCGTTAATTATATATTTTAATAAGTAATGTAAAGAATGAGTAAATTCGCAGAAGTAACAGAGTACGGGAACGCGATAATTACTAATACTAAAGTTATAAATAAAGTTTCATAAACCGTAATAAGTAACTGAGTGGATGATCGGAGTTATAACAAACAACAAAAGTAATAATACATATGAAGTTCCATTAATTCAATACGTAGTGGTAAATCGCGGAAGAAGGCGAATGAGTTCGGAATAAAGTCACGACTGTGTGAAATAGTCGAGCCACACGCGACGCGAACTGTGTTAAATGCACTTAAGGTCAATTCAAGAATCTTTGTGTCCAGTGTGTGTAATTATACGACATAGTTATATGTATAATACATATGTCAAGTGTAGTGTACACCTGTGGTAAAGTGAATTAGTGCAGTTTTAACCAGGATTAACGCACGACAACGGCTGCTGACGACTCACCGATTTACAACATCTTCAGGACGACTCACTTTGGAAGGAGTCTTACGCAAGTAACGAATAATGAACATTTAATTCTACGTTGTTTGATAAATATATATGTTTGTATTCAATATAGTGACTCAGTCTGTCAGAAAAGGACTCATTGCTATTTAATAATATTCAATTTGTAAGATAAAACGATCCAATTCATATCAAGAAATTTTGTAATGTATAAATGCAAATGGTTCATTAAAAGTTGATTAAGATACGTAAATTTGTGTTTATTATTACTGGCGCCCTGAGGTATAATCAAGAGTCGGTACACTGGAATAAGTGTTACAGGCTATTAAAATTATTAATATTATTATTGATCAAGGTAGTTTGTAATCTTATTTCTCACATGTTCGTAGGCCAACATAATTTTCAAATAAATAATTTAACTCTTTTACAAAGGCCTGTCAAGAAGTGTATTACAATATGTTTCACAATATAGTGTAAATGCTACGACACACGTGCATAGGCCTAGTGGTCGTTCTTGTCCTAGTACGACTGCGATTACCTGCTATTTGCCTTTTATGATTTGTCTACTTCACTGCAGAAAGTCTAATTCATTTGCACTGCTATGAATTCCACGTTTCCTCTCACACATTAATAATGATGGTTGTGACAGCTACATTTTCGTCCTCAGGTCTTATGGTAACCGCATCTACTTATGGGCTACGTTCCTTGCTGCAGCGTCAGCTTCTTCATTACCTTCGATACGTACATGACCCGGATACCAAAAAAAGTAAAATATCAACCTAGGCTGTCGAGCGCATAGCATAGTGCGATTATCTATTGCAAAGCGGATACACTGTACCCGGATTGTCTAAGGCAATTAGAAAACTCACTGATTGCGTACAGAAATAAATTTTCTCTCACCTCGATGTTCACAGTGTCGAAAGGTTGCTACCCTGCTTACAGTTCGGCAGTGTCTATGGTTGGGAGGCACTACATACTCCGCTCTCCGTCTTCCAGCCATTAGTATACACAACGGTATAATCTTCAACATATCGTATAATCTACAAAGAGTTTCAGTTAAGTTGGGTTGCTCGATCCCTTGCTTCGACTACCAACATACACCCGGCAAACATGTGGTTTGCGAAGCAGCCAGGGAGACACCTCGCATGGAACATGCACTTCGACAATCGGCGCCTGGATGTTGTAACGTGAGACTATTTCCAGCGCACGGGTACCGGCTGGTCCAGTAAGCGTACAACGGCGATTTATGTTCTTGTAAGTCTGTGTTTCGCAATCACACACGAGGTTCGGTAGCGATAACATTCTATCCACATATCTCATACAGCAACGTCATTCCTGTTTTACGATATAAGATTTGTGCAGGGTTAGTGCGAGATGCCCTTTTGCGTAGCGCATCCCAACATTATGTACAGAATCTAGCTCTTCCAAGCATGTTCTCCTGGCTGAACAGTACACTAGACATCCACAATCCGTTTTGAATAACACTAATGCGATTTAGAAGCGCAATAAATCTCTCTATCGACTCTCACAAGTTCATAGGGGAGATGCACGTAATGGTGTTTAACGACTAAGTGCAACTAGCAAGCAAATATGCCACGTGCAACTTTCACGTCAAATGTCTGTTGAAAGTTAGTCTTAAAAATTTAATTTATTTTTGTAATAGTTTATTTTTATGCCGAACATCGTTTACAGTTAGCATCGGCTTCGGATGCCTTCTTCACTTTCGACAAAAGTGATCACAGAGAAAATTAAAACTATTATTATTACGCGTATTATCATTGTCCCTCAGCTTTGCCTTTGTGATTTGACAAATTGTCTATGTGACAAACCCCGCCAAAGTACTTTTGCTGATATTTTTGTACTAATTTATTTGCACATTTCCAGGATGACTGACTTTTTGAACTATTGCTGTTATACTTTTGGCATTTATTTTATGTAGATCAGTTATCAAGCTGTTCATGATCTGTAATTATCAGTAACATTTTTTTCAGCATATTGTACTGTGTAAATTGCCTTAGATACATCGGAAAGTGGTTACATTTTTAATCACTTGCCTTCCCTATGGTCTCATGGTCTCATCTCTTGCCAGTTTTTCAACCCCAAAAAGTTTCAATATCTCATTGAACATTGTTAATTATTCTCCTGGGTATTCGAGTGTTACTCCATTTGCTCTAAATGTCCTGTTTATCTTATAAGTTGTAGTACAATACAAGCTATAGTGCTGTGTTTTTTATACAGTTGTCACTGTTTTTATTTAATGTCATGCATCGCTCGCCATTGGCTCTAATCGGACCTAAAATTGCCCTCAGTAATCTACGCTTAAGGCTGCTGACACACGGGCCACTCTGTAGGGCCACTCAGTCGCCCCCGGTTGTGTTGCATGGTTTTAAATTGTACCCTTGCACACGAGCGACTGTGACACGCGACTGTTGCAGGCAGAAGCCAGTCCCCGCCACGAATGGCGACGATTTGTGGCGTTGGAGCTTGCACACGGGCCACTTTCTGTCGCGCCACAGCAGTGTTCAGAGTAGTGTTGTGAAGCGTGTATTAACACTGTAATTTCTATAAAACTTTTGGAGCTTTCTTACTATTTATTTTTAAACTTTATAAGACTTTCTTGTTTCTAAAAACTATTTAAAAACTTTAACTATCATGTCGGATTTTGATTCTGATCGATTTATATTTGAAGTGGAACAGAGACCGGCAATTTGGGACCCGAGATGCAATGAATATTCAAACAAAATGGCAAAAGGGAGAGCATGGGAACAGTTCTGTGATATTTTTGTATCAGGCTTCAGTGAAATGGACAGCCTGATGAAAAATAAATCAGGTATGTTTCTAATCAGTACTGTAGTAAAGTATGTAATAAAAATTAGAATAACAGTAATAATAATAAAGTAGGCCTACTGCACTAAACTAAAGTGTAAACTTCATAAAACAACTAAAGTCATAAATGTCTAAAGTTGGTAGACATTATATTGTAAAATTATATTATGTCAAAAATGTAGGTGTATGTAATAGAATAGAAACAAAATACATATACAAGGTCTACGAAGTGCAGTATTTGACTAATGTCTAAGTTTTGTATAATGCGAGAACTTGTGCTATCCGGTAAAAACTTCAGTCCCATGATTTTCCGCTTTGAGCAAGTTTTTCTATATATATTTTGTCTATTATTAATAATAATAAAAATTTTCTTACAAGAATATATTTTTAATTGTTATTTTTTATATAACACTGTTTCAATAGTGTTTAACAAACATAATCAGATATACAAATTAAAAATTATTTAAATTAACAGTATTTAAACAGTGTTATATTGAAAAAATAATAAAAAGTATTTTCTTGTACGAAACGTTTTATTATTATTAATAATAATATAAAAATATTACAAGAATAATTGAGTAATTATGAATGTAACATTTTCTTTAATAACTATTGTATTGTATGGAATTGCACCATAAAAAATTTAACATCAGTCTCTGCAGCAATCTATACATTTGCGTCTAGCCCATATGGCTCCTACAAGTGACAAATATATAGGCCTAACAATAATCTCCCTGCAAGATCAGTCTCTAGCCATAGTTTACTGTTGAGTATCGTAATTACAACACAAGAAAAAGAGCAATTACGTCTAAATTACATAGCATATTAGCGAATTCAGGCGGGACGGTCTCAACAATGTTTTATGCAAACACTACTTGAGCACATACTTATGAGCCAAAACAATCTTGCGAACAATGCACACAGTTTACAGTTGCAAATATGTTTAGTTCTAGCTTACAGGAAACCAATATTTTTAATCGATTACTCAACACCAAAATGGTTAATATTTCGTCTACTGTAATACGATTATTGTATGTATGTGTGTGTGTGTGTGTGTGTGTGTGTGTGCTCGCGCGCGTGCGTGTGAAAGAGAGAGGGATGTAAAGAAGGAGGAGGAAGGTAAAAAGAATGTACTGGGTGTAACGTTCTTAATATAATCTATCAAAATCTTTGAAACAAATTAGATGTGACAAACGAACAAAATTCATATAAATAGAAACCCTTTTTATTTTTAAATAAATATTTCCACTAAGAGATATACTTTAGGGAAGAACACATTTTGAATAAGACATAAAATAAGTTATTAAAATAGTTTTTATTATGACTATGGTTTGATAGTGAAACAGTATCAGACAAGGTTTCTCTGAAAAAGGTGAATGTACAATATACAATATACAATTGTATCATTCTGTCTTTCTGAGCAAATGGAGAGTGGCGCGTCTCTGAAGCGAACCCTTGCACACGAGCCACTGAGTGGTGCCACTGCGTGGCGCCAAAAAGAAGCTGGTACAAGCTACTGAGTGGCGCGATTGGTGGCGCCACAGAGTGGCCCGTGTGTCAGCAGCCTTCCAGCACCTCAGCACCTCTTCAGTATTCTAGTATTCTTTGTAAGAGTCGAAGTTTCGCATTCACTGTGACGATAGCTAGTATGTATGCATGTTTGTTTTTACATGTCATACGTTTTGATTGAGTTGAACCAACTTGTGTGAATGGAGTGTCCTGCTATCCTTCAGGATTCTATTTCTTATCTCCTGTGTTGCCAACTGTTACTTTGATTCCTACGTAGTTAAAGTCTCGGATAACCCGGATGGCAGTAGCGTAACTAGGAGCTGCTCGTGAGGGCAGATTAGACTGGACCCCCCCCCCCATTTTCCTCTACACAAACTAGAAATTCAGGATTCTTCCCATATAATTTAATAAATTCTTTTGGTTTCTAAGTTTCGTCAACGTGACGAATAAGTTCAAACCAACGTATGAGGGGTAAAAAAACATGGAAAAGTGCTGATTTCGAAATATTCTGTCTTGATTAATTGTTATTTAAATTAAAGATAATAAATCTCATGTCACTAGGATTCATTTTAAATCTAAATCTGTATTTCTAATAAATCCTTTGCACTTTAATTTAAGGATGTTGTCCCAAGAATGCAGTGTTTTAAGCAACTTATAGTTTGTGTTAAAGTACGTTATTTTTAATGTAAACTCCAGCAATAAAATCTCATTTTTCCAAGTTAAAGTGAAAAAACTGATCAAACTATAGAGATGTTAAGCTAGAGGAGTTATGAAATAGATAAGGAGGACTGTGTCTGACGGAAAAGGTGAAGGTAGATAGTAGGCTATGCCTTCGTTTTCTACCCCGTGCATAATTGTTTTTAAGATTTCAAATATGTACGTCATTTGTCAAATGTTGAGTGATTGGCATTATTAAGAAAACTCTATTTATTAACAAATATTTTCTTTCCACTTATTTCTACAGCCGCATCCGTCTTACAAATGGGCCTACGTTAAGTGATTGTGGAATTGATCCTACTGACCTCCCCCTCCCAGTAATTGTCATCTCCGACATTTCAGTTCACACATAGTTACCTCTACGTTCTCGTTTCCGTAGCCTTGATCTTCTCACCATTCATTCTCAAACCAACACCATTCTTCTTTAATTCTTCATATGTCTGATGCTCTCTTTGACCTACATTTATTTTATGTCATCTGCATAAGCGACTACCGGTCGTCCCATGTTACGAGTTTTTTTATGTCCCCACAGTTATGATTTTGTTTAGAATAATGTTAAAAAGAATGGGGTATTAATTTTGGTTCTTTTAACATCATTATCCTCTCTACTAGCAGTGCCAATGAACCAAGCTTTCCTATTTTTCAGAACTCGCAAAAACGATAGGCCTAACTGGTTTAATTGCTGATAGCATTTTGTCCAAATGTATCGGCAAAGTATAATATATTACTGTTCTCTTCTAGCACAATTTGGGGTTGTAAATATAACATAGGCACACATTCTTTATAAATCCACATTCAACGGATAGAGCTTATTGGATTGTTTTTGTCTGTTAAATTACGACTTGTAAATATTCAGTGTTTGTTAAATTACAGCAGTTCATGATTTTAATTGTCTATTGTTTCGAATACTCTATTCATGACCCACGATGTCATTATTATTATTTTTATTATTACGATTATGATTTTAACTTTATTGAATGACAAAACAAGCTCTCAAATTTAACTAGACCGTTTGCCCTTTGTATGTCCGTCTACCTATGTGTCTGTCTATCTATCTAACTGTCTATTTGGGGTCAACTTTTGAATGCATCAACTTGGGGTCAAGTTTATCTTACGATAACTTTTGAATGCATCAACTGATTTTCTTAAAACTCGGCATATGTCTGCGTACTTTTTACCCTACAGAACTGTATTGTTTTTGAGGTTAACTCCCAAAAACAAGAATTGCAAGGAAAAATTAAGGAGTCAAAATTGTGAAAAAATTGCAAAAATCCGTGTGTGGTATCAAATTAAACAAAATTTTAACCAAAATCTGAATCTAATGTACCTACGAAATTAACTTTAACTGAAAAACACCAATATACTAGTGTGCAATTGCCAGTGCTTATTATATAACTTTCTGTTTTACAATTGTTATTTTACTAAATAAAATAAAATAAAATGAATACAGTAATCAGGGTTTCCGCATTTTTCGGATAATTTGAAAATTATGTAATACCTTATTATTATTCTTGGTACTAAATTGTCGTTGAATTCAGTCGATATTAATAAAATATGTAACTATTTTCACGGAATGACAATTAACATAGGTTTTATCGTAATCCAGTGTTGTGCAAGCATTGATTCTCTACACACTGGTATTGCACAAACGTTGTTGTACACTGACGCAACTCAACGTGATTTCAAATCACTGAACACTTCCATGTTATCACTTCCAGGAACTTTACTCTGACTGTACTTTGTATCTCGCTACACAATCATATCAACCTGTCATGTTAACGGTTAGCCTTGGCAGCCTTTTTTAGAGTACATGAAAAACTATAATAAATTAGAAGTTCATCATATGAATAGACTAATAGACTAGGTCTACAAAGACAAAAAACCAGCGAAAACTGAAAACATTTAAGTACTTTTCCAAATTACTAAGCCAACGATTAAGAAAAATAAAAATTGTCATTTTTAGTTTAAATTGTTTTTCCATTTTTTCTATATTACAGGAGTGTTAAATCACATTGTATTTTGTAAGAATAATACATTTTATATACCTACCGTATGTGTTGGCGATAGTATGAGTTTGTTTACACCCTGATAATACTAATAAGCTCCCTGAGCTGAAGAACTTGCTCACTGTTTTGAACGAAGTACACTTATTATTATATAAATTTTGATAGTAGATAATTTCTCAATTATGGGAAGAATTACCAAAACCCCAATTACTCTACTATTTATTTAGTAATATAAAAATTTCTTAGCGGTCACAATCGTACAATGAACACTCAAATTTCGAAACATTCTGATTTGGGTTACAGTTCCTTTTAGTCTGACGGTTTGATCTTTTTATAGGCCCTGGGTCAGAATTTTTTTTTCAAAAACAAATACTATATTCAGATTGTGCTGAAATTCCCTTAAATAATTTGATACTTTATATAGGCTTTTGCGACTTTTAACATTGAAAATGTTTATAAGGACGTCTCGCACATTTGCGGCCGATCGCTGGTGCGTGATCGAAAATGGGAACCGGTGAGTTTCCATAGAAACTACTTCTTTGTTGTCAATAACGTAGTACACATATAAAACTTCGCTTATGAATGCGACTGCATTTAACTTATAATCTGTACATTGGTAAATGAAGAATGAATTCATTGATTGGTGAATGAACATAAATAGGCCTATATATATTTTTTAGATTTATTAAAGAATTTTCAATGCCCTTCTCTGTGCATTCCATTTGTGCAATGCCTGTAAATTTTTCACAATTTTGATCTCTTACATTCAATCAGACAGCCAGACACACAGAGACAAATGACGAAGCGTCGAGATAAAAGTGAGAACTCATTAGCTCGTTCAACAATATTGACTCGATTATTATAAGCGCCCTATAATAAATATACGCAACTATATACAACTCAGAATGTATTGGAGTTTTTAACACAGGAAACCAGAATGAAAACATCACTAAACTCATTGGAAAACAGAACTCATTGATTATGTAAAGAAACTACGTTAAAAGTAAGTTAAGCAGAATCGCAAGTGTTATCAAGGTTAAAGTAGGAATTAAACAATTTAATAACAGAAAGTAAAATTTTATATTATTTTATTTACATAAAAACATATTTTCTTTACTCCTGTCACTGTTTTTATTGTTTAATAAAAATCCCAAACAATTGACAATTTCAGTTTTCTTTTTTGGTGGTAATAATTTGGCCAGACACTGTACGTTCCAGAGAATATTCACTTCCTGGAGATAGGAATAATACTATTATATTGGATAATATTAGACTTATACTAGTAAGAATTCTCGCCAATATTCCCATTATTCCTAATAGCTGGCCATTTATGATGCTGAAACAGGTAGATAGCAAAACACATTCGCATTATGGGTCTACAGACATATTCAGAGAATGCAGAAGATTTAAAAGATATAGACGGTCCCTGAATAGTACAAGGTAATTGATTAAAATTTTTTAACGCGATTAAAGTAATGAAAACGGTTAAAACTGCGACAGTGTTTTACCTGCAGTAAAAAGTGGAACGTATCATTGAAAAGCGCAAGAGATAATTTCCCAGAAATATCAAAATTACTTGATCCTCTTAAGGAATCAAAATGTTTGTTGGCGACCTTTTGTCGCTGGCAGGACGACCGCTCAAGCCATTAAAATGTCAAACAGAAAATAGACAAAATAGTTAACACAGTATGGAGATATAAATGAAAAAGCAGTAATTCAGTTGGATGACAAATAAACTATCAGTTGAAATTGTTAACTAAGAAGAAAGAAGACGGAGCGCCTCCAGACGATTTACATAGGGGGTGTGCAAAAACAGTTTGGAATTAATACGAGCAAAGAGAAGACAGGGCTGTAAAGGTGCAGGTGTTAAAGTGAAGATAGTGGTCATCAAAAAGACAGGCAGTACGGTGAAGGAAGGGGCAGAAATGACTGGAGTTTTAAAGAACGTGATATGAATGTTGAGCTAAAAAAAGTGAATGTTTGCGTTAGAGAGGGTGCCAAAATCTACGTGGCAGGGACTGGTACAGCAACCATGTCCCAAGAGATATCTATAGCTTTTAAAAGAGTACGACACAAAAATACACTGATAAATTAAAAGCGGCACATACAAGTGAGGAAGCAGCCGTACTGATGTCCCACAGAAATACGTAATAAAACATCAGCGACAAAAGAGGAGATAAATGGTAATTAGAATCACGATGATAATGGATATCACAGAATAACACGGATCGTGTATCAGGTTCATCTATAAGATTAGAGTTCCAAATACTCTAAGACAAGTGTTGTTTTCTTAAATGAAAAGTCATATCCTCTTATACTCGTATTACCTTGATTTTAGTTTCAATCCTTCCAGTTTTATTATAGGATCATGGAGACAGTGATATTCACCTGGTCGTCCAGTGTACATAAGGCGATAAAGTGAACGGTTGGTATTCAGTATTTCACGGCATGACTTGAAAAAATTGAGCCGTGAGAAAACCCACCGCGGAAATACAGTATATACAATTTCCATCCGAGGTTTCCTCACTCGAAACAATTGTCTCCGACCTTGTCCACTCACTGCACACTGACCGTGGGCAGCAAACGTGTGACATTGTTGTCCGACACGTTTTATCGCACCTTAAAACTGACCCAATTTAAAAACACAGTACAGTAAAATAAGGGCCACTAGAAGCAATAATTCGTGCAGCGTAGTTTAAATTCGTTACAAACTGTGCTGGTTGGTATGCCATTTAAATACAACACAGGACGTAAATTATAATAAAAAGCCTTACATTAATAGTCTGTTGAATTTAAACTTTGTAAATGGTAAACTTCATAATTCCGATACATGTTGTTGCGATCTGGTATAAAGATCGCTGAGGTCATTACTCCCTCCTCTTGTTAATCGTTCAGGTTGCGGCTGTTCTTAATAATAAGCTATTTCAAGTTTGCAACTTGCAAAACAAGGAATTAGAAGCAAACTTATTCCAGACAGCAGATAATACATCCAGACTCAAAAATAGGAAATCATATAGACAGCCAGTCAATACCAAAAGCGGACAAAGACAGAATTACAGGTAGCATTTCGCCTATGTTGTTAAGGCATACCGAGAGAAGACTCTGAAATAACTGGTTAAGGAACCTGAAGAAATAATGCTTCAGATTTTAGTCAAAACACAATTTATTAATCTGTATTGTTCTGACGATCTCGTTCTGTTAGCAATAATGGACATGGACAGGACAGGGTATATGAAAATTGGAAACGAGGAACAAGAGCATCTTAAGCCGGATAACGTCAGTATCAAAGGTTATGATTACACGACACAAAGGAAATAATAATGGCGAAAAAGGAACGTATAAATAAAGCAGTAATTTGATACGGACCTAAATACAATTTGATAATGGGCCTAATCCTAGTAATAAATACACTGTACATAGAGCAGAAACGTGGAACATGGCTGAAAACATGGTTTATGTCTGCTGAAATGAGACGTCCTCAAACGAAATTGTGGAATGTCTGATTTGGAAATACTGTAGTGATAAAAAAAAAGCAATAAGAAAACCTCTATGTTAATGGCAGAAACGTAGTTGAGAAATCGGAAGAAAACGATTAACACGGTTTGGACATACGAAAAGTACAATTAGATGAAAAAGATATTCGCTGAAAAATGAAACAGAAGGAGACGGTATTGATAAAATTATGAGAGAATTAGAAGAATTCATGTGTGGCTGCTCGGAAGGGGAGAGGCGACAGAGGCCATAGAAAATAAATAAATATATGTGTGTGTGTGTGTGTGTGTGTGTGTGTGTTGTGTAGAGAGAGAGAGAGAGAGAGAGAGAGAGAGAGAGAGAGAAAGAGAGAGTAAATTTTAAGTTCCTTTTTCAGGCATATTAGATAGGCTAGTCCACAAATCGCTTGACAGAACTGCATTTTTATGTCACTACTAGTGTCAAGCGACTTACATAACACTCTGTTTTAATTTTTGTCAATATTTATTGTTAATATATATCTGCGTACTTATTTCTGTCTTGTATCTTATCTGCGTACTTATTGTTGTCTTACATCATCTAAGCAAGGTCAATTGATAAAATAGTGTGTGTGTGTGTGTGTGTGTGTGTGTGTGTGTGTGTGTGTAGCTCAAACTTGTACATGTCGATTGTGTAGGGCCAAGGAGAAAATTTACATTCTAGTAAATTGTTACTGTTAGCAATGACATTACACTGATATGAAGCAAGAGGTGTTTTAGTCCACAACGGTTGAAATCCATCATACATGGTTATCTCCGGACGTAACGGCGGTCGATGGGCTGCTCGTCGCTTGCACAGCCCCTGAAGTTGTCGGTATTGTAGTTTCTGTTTTACCTTTGTTCGCTATCGCTTCTATGGTTTCTTTGAATCATAGTCTAGACATGAAAACTTTTTCTGACAGATACTTTACAGTAGACACACATATTTTTCACAAAATCATTTGGTCTGAAGTTTTTTATTTTTTACGTGGATGCACTCGTTATTTGAATTAGTTTCTACAAGACACGAATATAATTAGTTATCATGAAAGTGTAAAGGAAAACTTCATTTCTACCATTATTTGATTTATCTTTGCATATTTTAGTGTCAATGCCGCTTTTAATAATTCTATTACAAATTTTTATGTGGATGCTGACCTAGACAATAGATTTGGCTATTCGAAATAGATTTGGAAAGAAACAGTTTCTCAAAAACGAACGTAATTTTACCACACTTTTGGAAATGTCAAGACTAACAAACATAAAATTTCAATATGGATTACACTTTTAAATAGTGTTAGTAGAAACGATAACTATGAGACAATCATCATTATAAAGAATAAAGTACAATAATTTCAGTGATCAGTTTAAGAAGCAGTTTATGATCAGTTTATGAAGAGCCTGTACCAGAAATTGATAAACGCTTAACCAAGCACGACTGGTCAATGAGGCTGCAAAGCCGCATAAACCTCACAAACCTTTCAAAAGCCTCGTTGTAAGGGGAAAAGTTGTTAGGTATCAAAATTAACGCTTATTTCTGTTTAACAAAAATATACATTTGTTTTAAGTTGTGTCGTACGTCTTAAATATTCAACATTAAAAAAAATTTCCATAAAAGTCATGTTTCGTAAATAAGATATGCCACGAGTATTTTTTATATTTTGATAAAATACAGAATAATTGTTTTAACTTTTACAATATTTTTTAATATTTTTTAAATTTCGAATTTACACAGTCGTGTGGGCGGTTTCAGGGATGTGTAATGAAGAAACTATTTTTTATGATTTCTATCGAGCTTAAATTATAGTAAAAGTCGATACTGAATACAAATTTAAGAAAAAATTCCAATAAATTCCAACAAGCGCTCGCTCGAACACGCGCGCACACACGCGCACACACGCGCACGCACGCACAAAACAGAGGAAATGCGGTAATATGGAATAGGCGAGTAATATGGAATACTTCAATTAACTGCAATGTATGCAGGTCTATACTCTGTGATGACATATTACAACACACACCAAAGCAATGATATTCAATACCAAGGTGCGTAGTACAATGACTTACGAAGCGGAAAACTGGGTCAGAAAAAAGAAGTATAAAGGGATGATAAGAGCAACGGAAATGGTCTCATGGACGTAGAGTTGTAGACTGTCGAGGATGGACAGGATCAGCAACGATGAAATAAGAAGGAAAATGAGAGCGAAAAAAGATGTGCTTACATATAGGCCTACATAAGAGAAAAGGCTCACTTCTTATGTCCGTTTGCATTTTTTACATTCATTTATTTTTTACATTCATCTTAATTTAACACTCTTAATTAAAAAACCAAATCAGACGGTTGTAAAATTTTATAAGCAAATATTAATGGATAAATTACTCTAATAGATTAAAAAGTCAATCTGTATGAAAAAGGAAGTAAAATTAGTGAGCTGTATCAATCAATGCTTAAGCAGCTCAGGTTATTTCAGTATCTGTCTAAATAGCAGAGGACAGAAGGGTCTGTGATTCGTATTTTGAAAGAATTGTAATTCCAAAACAGGTACTGGTTACATAAAATAATTAGAAAAACATTAGAATTCACAAATTGTAAAGAACTTTTGATGTTTTCGTTACAGAGATGCCTAAGAGAAGACACTGTCCAACGATAAGAAACCAGTGGGACCTAACAAACATGGAGTTGGTTATATATGAGAGCCGCGACAAACAGATGGGATTCATACAGTCTGCTAAAACTTTTGGAGTACCCAGATCTACTCTATTTCCACTAGTTGTTGAGTCGTGGATCAATGTTGAGTAAGAAAATGCTCCAAAACTTGCCGATTTGTTTATAGGAAAAAGCACTGCATCTTCTTTTGATTGTGTAGGCCTACACAAGTTCAATAAAATAAAGGCTTGAAAACATTGATCGTAATTTAATTTCTATGTAACATAACTACTAACTTAATTTATATGATATTTTGACTTTTATCGTTTTTGTATGTCTTCTTGTATCTGTTTCGTTAAAACCTGTACTGAGTTTAATATTTAAGTATGTAGGCCTCTCCTAAAATCTACAAAATGTATTCATATACGAGAAAAAACCGTATCTCAGGACCCAAAATGAAAGGGCTTTGGTAGAAGCAGAAGTGTTATGGCCGATGTGTAATGTAATAAGAATTAATTCCTTGCACAGCAATAAGCCACTTATAGAAAAATATTAAAAATTTTTATGTATTGTTGTAATTGTTAGTAACAATACTTTTTCCGTTTCTAGGCAATTCACGAAAATTTAACTATTTTATTTAGTTTAATTCAAACCAGCAACGAAGATGGACATATCATGTCGTGTCTCTGCAGATAAATTCATCTCTTGGCCTGTTTACCCACTGTGAAATACTCTAGGTACATGGGAGTTTTACTGCTTTGATTGCTAAGATTAGGACACGGGCATCACACTTACACACACCCGTTTGGCGAACACATGCTGGCACGCCGTTTGCGTGTTGGGGCCAGTGCAAGCGCGCGCCTTGCATTGACTCCAGAACGCATTCTCGCGCGCACACGCATGTACCGCCCACGCGTACAGACTCACACCCCACCGCTTGAGCCAACACATGTCCTGCGTTGCAGTTTGCGTGTTGGGGCCAGTGCAAGCGCGCGTCTTGCATTGACTCCAGCACGCACTCTGGCACGCACACGCATCTAGCGCTTACGTGCATACACATGCCTTGTTGTTTAATCGTAGCAATCATAGTAGCAGAGTTTTCCAATCTGGAGTATGTTTACAATGGGCAAATACAGCCAGGGATGAATTTATTGCAGAGACAGAGAACATCAAAATATGTTAGTGTTTGCAGTTAACATAACACGAATTCTTAATATGGTGCAGCACGATTAATAGATTTTTTAACAAAAACACTGTCAACGGGAAGCAAGATTGGAGAGATGGTACCAACCTGTTGAATATGGGCTATGAGAAATGAAAAAAATCTTTGCTTGGTAACAGTGGAGGGAACCCTCTGAAGGAGTGTTAGAGTCAGGGATACTAAATGAACAAATTAGAAATCTAATATTACTCGTAATATTTATTTTATTTTGTGTAATAAAATTTGTTTAACACTTTTTAGTGAAACATTGTCAAAATGGACTCTATAAACTTTAAATTATTCGTGCTAAATATGTCGCTTTCTGTGTCAAATATAATTTACGATAATAATCCTAATGTTAATATTTCTTTATTACTGTTATTGTTTTAGATATATTCTTTTTTTCAGAATAGTTAAAGGCTCTTTTGTTACATTTGTTGACATACAATTACATTTCTTGTAATTTTTCTTCGTAATGTGTAATATTCAACGCAAAATCTAATTTCTTTTTCAGAAATCCTGATTCCTGATTTGAGATTATATTATTAGTTATTACTGTCACACTTTAAAATATCGGTATGGAGAACCATACATGACTTCCATATTCTAAGATTTATATTTAAAATCATTTTCGAAATGAAATATTACCATAAAAACTACTTCTTTCTACTTACTACTTCAGCCTTAACCACAGTACTGTGGTCACTAACGTATACCACCTCACGTTATCGCACTCGATTTTCACTGATGATGGAAGTCGATGGCATTGCCGAAACGTCTGGTTTTGTAGAAAACATTGGACTATGGCCAAATATCCCGGGAAGGAATTTTAACAAAAACTACTTCTTTCTTGCCGATAACGTTGTACACATATATATAAAAAATATGCATAAAATTAATGGCTTGTATAAGTTAATGTTTGATCTCCATTAAGTAGTGCTCAAGTTTCCAAAGTTTTAATGTTATGATGTCCGTAATTAAACCATCAGAGCAGGTTTAGTGTGTATGAGGGTACACCGTGGACAAAAATTTTCAACATTTCCTATTGAGCGTTGCTTAGAGTAAAGCTGCGAATCTACAGTGTACGTTTCACAGAACAAACACGCGGAAAAGAAGGAGCGCTCCGAAGTCACTCATGGACCCTCAGCATCTTGCAGAGGGTTCATTCCCTAAAGACGAAAAGTCTGTCTATGAATCGTTCCTCTGTAAACACGTGCAGTTACACTGCCCAGAGATCCACAGGAAGCAAATCGCTATCCACGCTGGACACTTTTTCGGCTTGCACGCGTTATGTTGGTATGGGTTTCGGCACTTTCCATTTAAAAAGCGTGCAAATGTAAGAAAATAAACATGAATGAGGCCAGAAATAACGCGAATTGTGTGTGTGTGTGTGTGTGTGTGTGTGTGTGTGTGTGTGTGTGTCTTCCCTGCCTTTTTATTGCGGTAGTCATAATAATAAAATGGAAACGTAAACATTACATAACTGAGATATGCTTGCCTGCCACGAACGATATATTTTCTCTCATACATGATTCACATTAAAATGAAAAAATTATAATTTTATTGCCTGGCAACAAAATTATTTTATTTTTAACAATTACCGTTGTTTGAAAAAGTTTAAATGAATTTTCAAGTACTTTACTGTTGTTAAAACGTAAAAGGTTGCAGGTAAACTACCCCTTCACCTTAACCGATCTTCACCAAAATCAAAAGACCTTGAGTTCTCTACAACTCAGGGAGGTATGCAAAAAATTATTTGATTCTGTTTGAATATGCGGCAGTTATCGTTCGTCATAGAAAAAATTACCCTTGTTAAAACGTAAAACGTTGCTGGTATTTACCCCTTTCCTTTAACCGATCTTCACCAAAAACAACAGGTCTTGAGAACTCTACAAATCAGGGCTGTATGCAAAAATTATTTGATTCTGTTTGAATTTGCGGCTGTTATCGTTTGCCATAGAAAATACCCTTGTTAAAACATAAAACGATGCAGGTAAACTACCCCTTTCCCTTAACCGATCTTCACCAAAAACAATAGGTATTGAGAACTCTACAATTTAGGGCTGTATGCAAATAATCTTTTGATTCTGTTTGAATTTGCGGCTGTTATCGTTTGCCAAAAAAAAAAAATTACCCTTGATAAAAAAACCGTTGCTGGTAAACTACCCCTTTCCCTCAACAGATCTTCACCAAAAACAATAGGTCGTGAGTACTCTACAAATCAGGGCTGTATGCAAAAAATTATTTGATTCTGTTTGAATTTGCGGCTGTTATCGTTTGCCATAGAAAAAAAAAATCTACAGACAGACACACACAGATAGACACACAGACAGATAGACAGATAGACACACAGACACTTTTCGAAAAACGACTTTTTTTCATGTTTTGAGTGTAGTGCAATCAGAATCTGCAATAATCTCGAACACGATTTTTTTTGCCATCACCATACTTAAGGAATATGGAAGTAAAATATCGGTATGGAGAACCATACATGACTTCCAAGTTCTAAGATTTATGTTTAAAATCATTTTAGAAATGAAATATCTCCATAGAAACTACTTCTTTCTACTTATTGCTTCAGCCTTAACCACAGTACTGTGGTCACTAACGTATTATACCTCACGTTATCGCACTCGATTTTCACTGATGATGGCAGTCGATGGCACTGCCGAAACGTCTGGTTTTGCAGAAAACATTGGACTACGGCCAAACAGCCGGGGAAGGAATTTTAACAACAAATTACTTCTTTGTTGCCGATAACGTAGTACACATATAAAAAATTATCCCCCCCTTCAACTATCATTTCCATTTATAACAAATTACCCCCACCCCGTTCAACTAGCCTCTTCGTTTATAGATATTTTATCTACGTTCCTACAGTGGATTATTATGACCTTCTTATCAGGATAATTTATTTATCAAAATTAAGTACTTTACTCTTGTTAAAACATAAAATGTTGCCGGTAAACTACCCTTTCCCCGTAACCGATCTTCACCAAAATCAACAGGCCTTGCGTCCTATATAAGTCAGGCACATATGTAAAAAATTGATTCTGTTTGAATTTACGGCAGTTATCGTTCCTCATAAAAAATTACTCTTGTTAAAACATAAAATGTTGCAGGTAAACTACCCCTTTCCCTTAACCGATCTTCACACCAAAAACAATAGGCCTTGAGTACTCTACAATTTAGGGATGTATGAAAAAAATTATTAGATTCTGTTTGAATTTGTGGTTGTTATCGTTTGCCATAGGAAAAATTCTACACACACACACACACATTTCGAAAAAACGACTTTTCTTCATGTTTTGAGGGTAGTACAATCAGAATCAGCCGTTAACTGGAACACGATTTTTTTCGCCATGACCATACTTCCATTTCCTTATGGAACATGGAAGTAATTATTGTTTTTTACATGTAATTGACAAATTATGTTAATAAACTCAATTTTCTGTGTACAATGTATACTATTCCATATTACCATCACTTTTCCCACATTTCTTTAAAGTTTTCTTTAGAGTCTTCTGCACCAAGTGTCCGGTTTTCTTTGTTCTCTCTCTAATCGAGTTCCTTTGTTTTCTGATAAATCAGGTCGTAACTTCTTCTTTGTTGAAATTAATGATTCCATCACGTGTCTCGTGTAGTTCTCCTTTGCCACATAAGTCTTTCTTCTTACTTATCACCTGTATTCACCCTCTCACCTGTGAGAGGGGTAGTTTGTATTTTCTTCTTTCTTTTATCTCCTCTAACATAGTTTGTATTATGCATGATTTCTTGATAACTCTCTCCCTTTTTCTGTCACTGTTCTAGAATGTGTCTAACAGAACATTAGGCCTATAAGAATTTTTCTTTATATTGGGAGTTTTTGATAATTGTAATAAATTAATAATTAAAATTACTTACTGCCAAAATGTTTCAAATTCCCGGGCGCCACCTCATATCTACAAGGATGTGGATATAAAGGATTCATTTGCCAAACACACAACAACAATATTATGTCTAATGCTTATTTAATTAATCAAGTTGTGAAACGTTTCGCATAACGTAACAATTCGGGAACCTGGTTAATTGGCTCAGGTCAATTAAACAGGCTGCCATTATCTTTACAAAATCATAAATAACTGGAAAGTAAACAAAAGTTAAATCGGATCCCGTGAATTGAGGAATATTGACAGGGGTTTGTAGATTTATTCACTCACCTTTTGGGACCATGACATCTCTTTATTACATACAGTTTTAACATCTCCGAAGAAATTTAGCAATGAGTATATTAAAAGTAAAAACATTTGCACCTCTTGTACAAATAGAATTAGATTAATTAATGAGTTAACATAGCTTTTACTGCCCTCGGATCCGAGTATTTTGTTTCAGTATATGATATTAAAATTATCATCTTTATTTCGTGCCATCTGAAGAATGGGCTTATGTAACTTTAACGTGTTATATTCATAAAAGCCTTAAACTTAACACATATTATTACTAAGCATGAAATTACAATTTTATGGTAATTAAGTCAGTCTTTCGTGTTTTACTTTACTTTCATTGGTTAATTAAGTGTCTATCATGTATTATTTTAAGTTAAGTTCTGAACCACGGAAGTAGAACTTCCGTGATACCTGTGTGTAACATCGTCGGCGAATCGGCGCTTCTATTGGTTGTGCAGGGTGTCTTGGAGATCTTCTGGCTATCGTGTTTTGGTGAAATCTGCTGTCATTCCTAAAGATGAGTCGTCTGTTGGGTCTGTAGATTCTTGTGGTAGGTTTTGGGTTGTAACTTTCACTGGTATTCACATTGTTGTACCGCACATGTTACTTACGTTTAACAGTTACATGTTAACAGTTTAACATCACATTTAGGTGATGTTAGTTTGTTACAGAGATGTCATTGTCATACACTCACGTCATTTTCGACATTTTTACATCATCCGGCTATCTCACACAAGCTTCTCCTCGTTTATAGGTTTTTATATTGACTACATACTTTTGTACACTGTATCAGCAGCGGAGTCTGAGATACAACTGAACTGGCTAAGTATAGGGGTGAAGAGGCTGTCCGCGCGCGGGTAGCTTGTCAGCGTAAAAGTAGTTCCATATTCGATTAATATTTACTCGATTATTCTCTGACATAATTAACTATATTTAATTATACTACGGTATCTCTCACTTAGTATTTTATTATTGTACATCATTATGTTTTTTATCAAGTTCCGATTTAATACAATTATTAGTCATATTCACGGGTAATTATGCGTGTTGATGCCGGTTTCGGCAGGTTAAAGCCGGGTTAATTATTAAGGGGTGTTATCGCAATTTTATTATAGAATTCTTTAGGTTTTAAAACTATTTATTTTGGGTATTAAGGCGGGGTTACATTATCATTTTCATTAGGGGTTTATGTTCTGTTTTAATGTGAGATTTTAAATTATTTTAAATTTCTTTTATTTCATTTTTTTCCTTTTTTAAAATCGTCACATACTCCTCCTCTTAAGCCTCAGACTCCGGTTTATTTGTTTAGGAATGTACCGGGAGTATGTTTGGGGATTTCTGTGTTAAAATTTAATTTAGTACATGATTTGTTTTCTCTATATCTCTTTAAATAATTTTATTCATTTAAATGTTCTCCTCCGTGAAATTCCCTTTATCTCACTTCTTACCATGCTAATTTATATTTTAATTCTTAATACTAATTTCCCTAATTATCCGTAACTCACAATATCGTGGCCCGACTGATTACATTTTGCATACTCTAACTCTAGTAGTTAGTTTTCTGCACTTTCTTTAACTCTTGTAAAGAACTTTTTCAGTGCGGCGCCGTTGTGACTTGTTACGTTACCTATATATAATTCTTAATTCTACTACAGAAATCTAAAGCCAATCCCATACTTGACCTTAGATTCATTCTTATCCTAATTTCTTATGCTACTGAGAGAATCGGAATTTCACGAAGATAATAATTTTTTGTTTTCAAATGATCAGCTGTAATACATAAACAAAAGGAGACAAACACTACTTTCAACGATCAGCTGTTACTGTGGAATGTGGGTCAAACTAGTTTTCTTCAAACAATGGCATAGTTTATGCGTACAAAGGGGGAAGTTTCTTGAGGGAGAGAATATTTCTCTATTGTTCCATTTAACAATAGCTGGTGGACAGCTTATTAACTTGCACAGGCTTGCTTCAAAAAAGGGGTGGAGTGAGCGATGCGTACGCAATGTTACGGCCCGTTACTAAGCTGAGTTTTGTTACACTTTTATAATTATAATTATACTAACGTGTTATAATAATTTACGATATTATTAAACTTTTTATTTTAAATGACTTATTATTTATTATTATTACTTTGGTCTGATTTAAGAGACGGTTTCTTTTTTGTTTCGAACTCGTTTGTTTACTTCGGGAAGCATCATTCCATAAAATTAATTAGTACACTCGTTTTATTTAGTCAGTAGTTCATATAACTCATCGTGTCAATAGAAACACGAATTACACATTTATGCAGGCTTGTATTGGAAAACTACAGGTCTTAAATTGTCGCAAAATTGACGTGTTAGAGACTGAATACTTTGACACGTACATACATGAATTGGTATAATACAATCTAATCTTTTCACGTATAATTATATACGAGTATGTGCGTAATCTCACACAAAATATACACTTATAAATATCGTCCATATTATTCATATATGCTACTTAGCCTTTTTCTTTTTACATACATTTTCCTAACTGAGTGCATAGATATACAGAATAGAGTATTTTATATTTGACACTAAGTACACTAACCATTTACACAAAATGAAACAAAAAAAACAGTGGCTCATTTTAATAATAAAATTATTTACTTGTTTTTTTTTTATTCGATTTAATTTTCAACATGTGTCTGAAATCTTTTGTTACTGGACAAGGGGTCACACACTTTGTAATACAATAGGGGGAGGTGATGTATTGTCTACTTGAGGTGGCAGAGCGTAACAAAGGGGTAGTTTGGTACAAGCGGGAACAGGTCATTTTCTTGTCTGAGATTGTCGTTAAACAGACAAGTTGGGGAATGCATTTTTAAACAGGTTTTACCCTAGGCTTACAATGTTTAAATAATTATTATATTATATTTAAATATCCTTACCTTATATATCATGGTTATTATATTATATTATATTATTACACCACATAATGATTATAAAAACACACTATCCTAATTCTGAATTTACTTACTTCAATTCTTCCTTTTGCGTATTTTAAATTAACATTCATAGAGTGAATAATTCTACCACATATTAAATGACAAACACAGGGCATTTTATCTTGCTAATTATCATTTATTCATTAATTAAGCAGAGTGGCGCATTTGAAACGTTTCGCATAACGTAACAATTCGGGAACCCGGTTAATTGGCTCAGGTCAATTAAACAGGCTGCCATTATCTTTACAAAATCATAAATAACTGGAAAGTAAACAAAAGTTAAATCGGATTCCGTGAATTGAGGAATATTGACAGGGGTTTGTAGATTTATTCACTCACCTTTTGGGACCATGACATCTCTTTATTACATACAGTTTTAACATCTCCGAAGAAATTTAGCAATGAGTATATTAAAAGTAAAAACATTTGCACCTCTTGTACAAATAGAATTAGATTAATTAATGAGTTAACATAGCTTTTACTGCCCTCGGATCCGAGTATTTTGTTTCAGTATATGATATTAAAATTATCATCTTTATTTCGTGCCATCTGAAGAATGGGCTTATTTAACTTTAACGTGTTATATTCATAAAAGCCTTAAACTTAACACATATTATTACTAAGCATGAAATTACAATTTTATGGTAATTAAGTCAGTCTTTCGTGTTTTACTTTACTTTCATTGGTTAATTAAGTGTCTATCATGTATTATTTTAAGTTAAGTTCTGAACCACGGAAGTAGAACTTCCGTGATACCTGTGTGTAACATCGTCGGCGAATCGGCGCTTCTATTGGTTGTGCAGGGTGTCTTGGAGATCTTCTGGCTATCGTGTTTTGGTGAAATCTGCTGTCATTCCTAAAGATGAGTCGTCTGTTGGGTCTGTAGATTCTTGTGGTAGGTTTTGGGTTGTAACTTTCACTGGTATTCACATTGTTGTACCGCACATGTTACTTACGTTTAACAGTTACATGTTAACAGTTTAACATCACATTTAGGTGATGTTAGTTTGTTACAGAGATGTCATTGTCATACACTCACGTCATTTTCGACATTTTTACTTCATCCGGCTATCTCACACAAGCTTCTCCTCGTTTATAGGTTTTTATATTGACTACATACTTTTGTACACTGTATCAGCAGCGGAGTCTGAGATACAACTGAACTGGCTAAGTATAGGGGTGAAGAGGCTGTCCGCGCGCGGGTAGCTTGTCAGCGTAAAAGTAGTTCCATATTCGATTAATATTTACTCGATTATTCTCTGACATAATTAACTATATTTAATTATACTACGGTATCTCTCACTTAGTATTTTATTATTGTACATCATTATGTTTTTTATCAAGTTCCGATTTAATACAATTATTAGTCATATTCACGGGTAATTATGCGTGTTGATGCCGGTTT